>JBBGZY010000934.1:425000-819432 GCA_037952925.1 Lithobates clamitans | reverse complement strand
GGGGGCAGGGTGCACAGTGAGGGGTGCAGGATTCTGTGGGGTGGGGGCAGGGTGCACAGTGAGGGTGCAGGTCTGGGGGCAGGGTTCTGTGGGGTGGGTGCATAGCAGGGGCGGGTTCCAGGGGGACAACGGGGCAATTGCCCCCTCTGAGAATCAGGTGAGCGAGTGGGCAGGCATCGCCGCATGTGAGAGAGACGGCGGCTGGCTCCGCAGCTAAGAGCACGGCCTGCTCCGTTGGTGAGAGACAGCGACAGACAGGTGAGCAGCTGTGCGGCTCGGTGACAGTGTGTGAGTGGGCTGCTGGCCAATCAGGGAGCCGGACATCATCTCTCACCGCCCGGTGCCCGCCCTGCATCCCTGCAGTTCCACTCTCGCTGTGCAGTGTGCAGGCAACCGCGGCAGCAGAGAGATTACATCATCTCTCTGCTGCTTGACTCTGGGACACAGCAAGAAACAATTATAGCAGGTGTAACGGAACGTCCCACACTCCACTTGAGTGCTTCCGTCAGTATACCACTTCCTCCCAGTCTGGATACAGACATCCGATATTCCAACCGCTCATAAGCACAAAACAAGGCGACACTTGTTTCACTGCTAAACATGGACTAACTCTTTGAGATCTCACACAAATATATACAACAGGATTACTAAAACCTAACCTAATTAACATGAGCTAACCATCTAACATGACCTTTTGCCCAGACTTGTGGTCACCGAGCTTCACACAGTACATTATACATTATCATAAGTACAACCACAGGACATTTTCACAATAGCAGGAGCAATTACAATTAACAATAACAAACAGTGTTCTCCCCCCCTCCTCAGGCCTAGTCATCAACAACTATAGTAGGAGTAGACTGTTCGTCTCCTAGCCAGTCCTGGAGGCTAATGTGATCAGCTCACTCAATTAACATGTTGAGTTCAGAATCAAACAAACCAATAATAGTCTTTACATATATCCTGGGAGCTATTGGGGATAAATATTACTGTTCCATTTTAACCACTTGACAACTGGGCACTTAAACCCTCTTCATAACCAGACCAATTTTCAGCTTTTGGTGCTCTCTCATTTTGAATGACAATACTCAGTCATGCAACACTGTATCTATATGAAATTTTTGTCCTTTTTTCACACAAATAGAGCTTTCTTTTGATGGTATTTAATCACCGCTGGGTTCTTTATTTTTTGCCCTATAAAGAAAAGACCGAAAAATCTGTAAAAAAAAATACATTTCTTCATTTCCTGTTATAAAATTTAGCAAATTAGTATTTTTCTTCATATATTTTGGGCATAATTTATACCGCTACATATCTTTGGTAAAAATAACCCAAATCGGTGGATATTATTTGGTCTTTGTGAAAGTTATAGAGTTCAAAAGCTATGGTGCGAATATCTGAAAATTGATCACACCTGAAGTACTGACGACCTATCTAATTTCTTGAGACCCTAACATGCCCAGAAAAGTACAAATACCCCCCAAATGACCCCTTTTTGGAAAGAAGACATTCCAAGGTATTTAGGAAGATGCATGGTGAGTTTTTTGAAGTTGTCATTTTTTTCCCACAATTCTTTGCAAAATCAAGTTTTTTTTAATTTATTTTTTTCACAAAATTGTCATATTAGCAGGTTATTTCTCACACACAGCATATGCATACCACAAATTACACCCCAAAACACATTCTGCTATTACTCCCGAATATGGCGATACCACAGTGTGAGACTTTTACACAGCGTGGCCACATACAGAGGCCCAACATGCAGGAGCACCTTCAGGCGTTCTGGAGTGCCCAGGCCAATTCTGACATCTCTCCTACATGTAAAAATCATCATTTATTAGCTAGAAAATTACATAGAACCCCCAAAACATTATATATGTTTTTTTTAGCAAAGACCCTAGAGAATACAATAGCGGTCATTGCAACTTTTTATCTCGCCACGGTATTTGCGCAGCAATTTTTTTAACGCTTTTTTTGGAAAAAAAACTGTTTTGTGCTTTACAAAAACCAAAAACAGTAAAGTTAGCCCAATGTTTCTGCATAATGTGAAAGATGACGTTTACGCCGAGTAAATAGATACCCAACATGTCACCTTTCAAATTGCACACGCTTGTGGAATGGCGCCAAACTTTGCTACTCAAAATCCCATAAGCGGCGCTTTAAAATTTTTTACTGGTTACATGTTTTAAGTTACAGAGGAGGTCTAGGGCCAAAATTATTGCTGTCACTCTACCGATCGCAGCGATACCTCACATGTGTGGTTTTAACACCGTTTTCATATGTGGGCGGGACTTACGTATGCGTTCGCTTCTGCATGCGAGCACACAGGGAGCAGGGCGCTTTAAATTTTTTTTTTTTTTATTGTTCATTTTACTTTTATTTTAGTTTGATGCTTTTTTCCCAAAAAATTTTTTTTTGACCACTTTTATTCCTATTACAAGGAATGTAAACATCCCTTGTAATAGGAATATGGCATGACAGGTCCTCTTTACAGTGAGATATGGGGTCAATAAGACCCACATCTCACCTCTAGGCTGGGAAGCCTGAAATGTAAAAAAAAAAAAAAAAAAAAACGATCCTGGCTTCGAATTGTAGCGGTGAGTTGGTAGAAGCACCGGAGGGCGGCGGGAGGGGGGCATCCCCTCTCGCCTCCCGTAAGAATGATCAGGCAGTGGAACAGCCGCTATGATCATTCTTATGGTGTAGGGAATCGCCGGCTGAAAAAGCTGACATCTGAATGATGCCTGTAGCTGCAGGAATCATTCAGATATCCCCGCACAAAGTCAAGGACTTTGTATGACGGCCGGCGGGCGGGAAGTGGTTAAAACGCATTTTTTTTTAACACAAAGTTGTCCATTTATACAATATTTCTACCCCATAGCATGTACATACCAAAAATGACACCCCAAAATAGATCCTCCTACTCCTCCTGAGTACGGCGATACCACATGTGTGAGACTTCCACAGCCTGGCCACATACAGAGGCAGAGTACAGCCGAGCATGGCTCAGCATGGCAGGGTATGGCAGGGTATGGCTGGGTATCACCGAGTACTGCGGGATATTGCAGAGTACTGCGGGGTATTGCAGAGTATTGTGGGGGTATTGCAGAGTACTGTGGGGGTATTGCAGAGTATTGTGGGGGTACTGCAGAGTAATGTGGGGTATTGCAGAGTATTGTGGGGCATTGCAGAGTAATGTAGGGCATTGCAGAGTAATGTAGGGCATTGCAGAGTATTGCACAGCATTGCAGAGTAGTGGGGATGGCTGAGCATGGATGAATGGATGGCTGGATGTCTCTGTGCAGCGCTGTGGGCACTAAACATCCAGCCCACAGCGCTGCAGCCATCCATCCATCCCCCTCTCTGCTCCCAGTGTACCGATCGGTACACAGGAGGTGAGTAGAGGAACCGGCGTCATCAGATGATGCCGGTCTGTTTACATGTGATCGCTCCATCATTTGACGGCGCGATCACATGGTAAACGGCCGCAATCAGCGGCCATTTACCGGGATCCGTGATGCGCCGGGTCCTCCCCACCCGGCGGTCACGGATGTGTTCGGGTGCGCGCCCCAGGGGAATTCTGGGAGGACGTCATAGTACGCCCTCCCAGAGTTAAGCAACCGCCCTGCAGCCGTCATTCGGCTATGGGCTGGTTGTTAAGTGGTTAAGCAATCCAAGACATACCCTCCAAGTCACCATTTCCCATATGGCATACACAGGGTCCCCAGAGTCTGTGCCCTGGGGGACCAGGACCCGAATCCACAGTAATACCACCTCAAGAGTCCCCAGGCATACAGCTCACAAAGAGCACCGTTCCCCCAAATGCCAGGGCCCATAATCGGTCGGCAAGAGGCTTGCATTCAGTCCCCTCCAAAAGCCTCTATTCCGGGTGAGTCTGTCACATTTCTCCCCATCAAAGTTGACTAACAAGGTCCCAGACCTCCACCTGGTCTGGACATGCGATAGTCAGGCAGAGTGAACTCACATAGTCTGTCCGCATGATCTCCTTTCTTGGGTGCAAGGAATAGTTGACCTCAGTAGGTGTGGGGCAGAGGTCATTTACTCTCTGTCTGGCTGCCAGTGCTTCAGTTGGGTGGTTTTTAACATCCTGGGGCTCGGTCTGCTGCTGGGCAGAGGGGCCGATCGCCCCAGCTTTCTGAAACTGTAGAGACACTGTAGGTGCTAGGCAGAGGCCCCATTGCCAGTGGTTCAGCTGGGAGTAGCAGCTTTACTACATCAGCTTGTTGCTGGAGAGAGGGGCCGACTGCCCCGGCTCCCTGGAACTCCACAGTTGTTGCCGGTGCTGGGCAGAGGTTGGTAGCACTCTGCCCTGTTGCCAGCACTTCTGCTGGGGACTCCGCATCCTCCACTCTGGCTAACTGTTGGGGCAGGAGGCTGGCTTTCTCCACTCCCAAACTGTGTAGCTGCCATTAGGGAGGTGAGCCGGCTGCTTCCTGTTCCATTCCCTCATCTAGCTGTTGGACGACATGTCTATGGTACTGTCTCCCAGGTGCACAGATCTTTGCTGGGGAGGAAAGGCCACTTCCTCCGCCCTGGCCAACTGTTGGGGAGGGACAACACACACCTCCTCTCCCTTCTCCCCCTGTATCTGCTGCTGGGAAGTGATTGCCACCTTCTCACCCTGAGCCTCTGAAACTGCCACAGGTGTGGGGCAGAGGTCTTGTACCCTCTGTCCGGTTGCAGGCACTTCTGCTGGGGGTTTGCTAGATGGTTCCTCCTCTACAGAAACGTCTATTAAAGCCCCAGTCTCTGGAATTGCTAAAAGTGTGGGGCAGAGATCCTGGACCCTCTGTTCAGTTACAACAAACTTCTCCAGCTGAAGATCTGGTAACTCCACAGATACTGCTGTTGGTGCTGGGCAGAGCACAGTGAAGTTTGGCCCTAATACCAGCTCTTCTGCTGGAGGCTCATCAGGTTGTTCTTCCTCAGCAGAAAAGTCTATTAAATCCCCTGTCTCTGCAACTGGTGTCTGGGGATAGAGGTTCACCATCTCCTGCCCATGGAACCCAGAAGATGCTATCAGTGCTGGGCAGAGGTGAGCAGAGCTCTGCCCTTTTGTCAGCACTTCAGGTTTGGGGACGGCAATCTTCAGATTTTCCACTGCCGACTCTCTGGCATGCTGCTGGACAGGCACATTCCTCCATCCAAGATCATCCCATGCAGAAACAGGATCATCAAGGTCAGTCAGCACTTGCTGCATCCGCCATAAGACCTCCGCCTCCCTAGCTGTGGGGGCAGGTTGGCAAAGCACACTGTTACTCTACCACATTGCCGACTCTTCAGCCAGGATTTCAGAGTTGTCACCTTGTATTTTCTGATAGTCCCAGGCAAAGGGAGCCCAGCCCTCATGCTGAGCAGAGTCTAGCAGCTGTCTGTAGGCGATCTCCAGCTCCCATTCCTGAACGGCCAGAAACTCTATATCTTCCAGTGCCCAGTGCACTTCCGAAACGTTCAGTAGCTGTTCTCTGTGATCCATTATTTCATCCAACCGACACTCCAAATCACTCCCAAAGTTAGGGTCCCCTGTCAGCTTCACATACAACAGTCCCAGGCCACCGTAGCCAAAGCCTTCCGTTGGGCTGTCATCCGCTATCCAAGGGCATGCTTGGGATACATGCCACCGGAGGGTTCTGTAGCTCTCATCAAGCCGCATCTATGTCCAGACCAGCCTGCTTAATTCCGCTGTCTGCTCCTTGTTCAGTTTTTCTCCCAAAAACAGAACCCGCAATCCATACTGCAACCAGTACCTTTCCTCTATTGAGGGGAGAACTTTTCCCTGGTGTCGCTGCTCACGGGCTAGCGCTTCCTTCCAGAGTTCACAGCGGATAGAAACAAACCATCCCAGCAGGACATGCTCTGATACCGGTCCTCTATGCTGTTTCTGCATCTCTCGCAACCTCCTTCCTAATTCCTCTTCCATGGCGGCTGGTATCTGTACCTCACCTCTCCTGCTATCCGGACCTTGGATGTGGGTGGAAGCTTGGATGTCCCAGACTGCAGGAAGCATCCCATCGCTGCCACCAATGTAACAGAACATCCCACACTCCGCTTGAGTGCTTCCGTCAGTATACCACTTCTTCCCAGTCTGGATACAGATATCCGATATTCCAACCGCTCATAAGCACAAAACAAGGCGACACTTGTTTCACTGCTAACATGGACTAACTCTTTATTTGAGATCTCACACAAATATATACAGCAGGATGACTAAAACCTAACCTAATTAACATGAGCTAACTATCTAACATGACCTTTTGCCCAGACTTGCGGTCACCGAGCTTCACACAGTACATTATTGTCAGAGAAGCAATAAGAAAAGAGCTTGTCAACATCGGAAGGTTCCTGTGCGTTTGCGCGGCGGAGCCGCGCTTCGGCGCATGCGCGTTAGCAAAGTAGCGGCACACGGGTTCTCTACACGGCGTAATGGCGTACGAACATTCGTTAGCGTTACGCCCCCTTTCTGGCCTATATAAGGACTGACTTGTTCTCTGTTTAATTGCTGGTTTGTCTTTCACTTTCCAGTGTTCCGTTCCCGATTCCTGCTCCTTGTGTTTACCTGTTTGACCCGGATTTGCCTGACCTACCTTGTTTCTCTCCAGTGTTTGACCTCGGCTTGTTGAAAGGACTCCCCCACCATCTGCTTCCAGTGTTTGACCCTCTGCCTGTCTCCGGATTCTCCTGCCTTCTCGTGTATGACCCCGGCTTGTTTAACGGACTCCTCTACTGACATCTCCAGTACTTTACCTCTGGCTTGCCTTCAGGACTTCTCTGCCTACAGTCTGCTGTGTTTGACCCTCGGTCTGTTTAAAGGACTTCCTCATCTACCAGTCTCCAGTATATGTTCTCGGCCTGCACCACAGACTCTCCATTACTGGGTTCTCCGTGCCTGATCTCCTGCACCTCTCTCGGCTCCCGTTGTGCTTATGGGTTAGAACCGCAGCCGGGTCTTCCTCTCCAGTTCCAGGGGCAAAGCCACCATTGCTCTCATCTCTACGGTACAGAAGTCCTCCTCTCAAGAGCTACCTGCCTGCTGGCGACTTGTGCCTCTCTGTGCCCTATACCCTCTGTACCATCACCAGGGGTATAGTGCGCTTAGCTGCAAGGGAAGCCACTCCCAGTATCTCGGCCTCGGTGAGTACCCGTGATAGTACAAACCAGCCAGATGTCTGAGGCCGACAGAGTGGGATCCCCTCTCGAGGCTCTATGCCAGCAGGTAACGACCCTTACGCAAGCAGTCCAGAGGTTACAAGATGGCTATTTCCAACTAGAGGGTCGTCTCCAGCACCTAATCTTATCTCCTGGGGATGCAACCTCCACATCCCCCAGTGGGGCCAGCTCTTCGCAAGATCACTCCAGCTCAGCTCCTGCGGTTGTTATGACTCTCCCAGAACCTAGGGTGCCCACACCCGAACGATTTTCCGGGAATTGGAAAAGGTTTAGAGCATTTAAAAACGCCTGCTTGTTATACTTGGCTCTCCAACCTAAGACTTTCAGTTCTGAGACAGTAAAAGTAGGGTTTCATTATTTCCTTGTTGTCTGAAGAACCCCAAGCCTGGGCTCACAACCTCCTGGAGCAGAAAAGCCCTTTACTAAACTCTGTGGAAACCTTCTTTGAATCCATGGGAAGATTATATGATGATCCCCAACGCACAGCCACGGCCGAGTCCATCTTACATACCTTAGTCCAGGGAAAGAGACCGGTGGAGGACTATACGGTCGAATTTCGAAAATGGTCTGGGGACACTGGATGGAACGAGGCGGCTCTTAAATACCAGTACCGCCAGGGACTCTCAGAGACTCTCAAAGATGAATTAGCGCGTGTTGATTCTCCTTCCACCCTGGAGGAGTTGATCCAGCTAGCCATAAAACTAGATAGACGTCTACGGGAATGACGTTCTGAACGTTTTCAATCTCCCCGGCCTACATGGATGATACCCAGGGTCCCCACAGGTCATCCTCTTCCTACAGTCCCTTCTTCCTCTACCTTGGAGAGTGAGCCAATGCAACTGGGCCTGATCAGGGCTCCACTAATGCCTGATGAGAAACAACGCCGGCGGGAAGCCAATCTCTGCTTGTACTGTGGAAGGTCAGGCCACTTTTTGCGCAACTGTCCTATAAGACCCAGTAAGTCCCAGCCACAAACAGCTATGAACTTTCAAGTCAATGGTTCAAGTTCAACTCACCTTGTCCTTACTGTCTCCCTACAGGTGGCAGGCGAGGAGATCCGGCTACCAGCCATTATTGATTCTGGCGTCTGCAGCTGCTTCCTGGATACATCTCTAGCCCGAAGCGTACGCATTCCTCTGCAAAATAAAAGACGAAGTCTCCAAATCCACCTGGCCGATGGATCATCCCCCTGTTCCGGGCCTGTTACCCAAGAAACTAAACCCACTCTCACCATCACAGATTCAGGACATCAAGAATTTCTTTGCTTTGACATCATTTGCTCCCCCATGTTCCCTATTATCCTGGGACTTCCATGGTTGCAAGCTCACGACCCCCATATTAATTGGAGTGAGAAGAAGATCTTCTTCTCTTCGGCCTACTGCTCCCAGCACTGCTTCACCTCTGGTTCTGTCTGCACAGCTTCTTGTCTGACTATCCAGCCAGTCCCTGATCATCTTCAGCACGTCCCTGCAGCCTACCGTGAATTCATGGACATTTTTGACAAAAAGAGAGCCGACAGTTTGCCTCCACCCCGACCATACGACTGTCCCATTGATCTCTTACCTGGCTCCGAGATTCCTTTTGATCGTATATTTCCTCTATCAGAAAAGGAGTTGGAGGCTCTTCGGTCCTACAACAACGAAAACCTTGAAAAGGCATTCATTCGTCCTTCCTCCTCTCCGGCTGGAGCAGGGATCTTCTTCGTTGAAAAAAAAGATGGTACTTTAAGGCCTTGTGTGGACTACAGGGAGATCAACAAGATCACCATCAAGAACCGCTATCCGCTTCCCCTCATCCCAGAACTGTTCCAACGGTTTCGAACCGCACGAGTTTTCTCTAAACTTGACCTAAGGGGCGCCTACAACTTGGTTCGGATACGCCCAGGGGATGAGTGGAAAACGGCTTTTAGGTCTAGATTCGGACATTTCGAATATCTAGTGATGCCATTCGGCCTACGCAATGCCCCAGCTTCATTCCAACACCTAGTGAATGATATTTTTCGTGAATACTTAGACAACTTTGTGATCGTTTACCTTGACGATATTCTGATTTTCTCTACAACCATTGAGCTGCATCAAGTCCATGTGAAAAAGGTACTCACGATCCTCAGGAAGCACGGACTTTACCTAAAGGGAGAGAAATGTGAATTTGAAAGAACGGTAGTCCAATTCCTAGGGTTCATTATCTCCACTGAAGGGGTCTCAATGGATCCTCAGAAAGTGAAGTCTATCCAAGAATGGCCAGCCCCTACAGATAAAAAGGGGGTCCAACGATTTGTGGGCTTTGCCAACTTTTATCGCAGGTTTATAAAAGGATTCTCATCGATCATTTCTCCCATAACCCAATTGACTCGCCAGCAAAGCCGATTCCAGTGGTCTCCAGAAACTCAGGAAGCATTTGATAAACTGAAGGATCTATTTACTTCTGCCCCGGTACTACTGCATCCAGACCCCGCTTTTCCTTATGTGTTGGAAGTAGATGCCTCAGAGTCAGCTTTAGGAGCAATTCTATTCCAAAGACGAGGCCGGAAGGCCCTTCTTCACCCTGTGGCATTTGCCTCCCGGAAACTGTCCCCGCCAGAAACGAACTATGACGTGGGGGAGCGTGAACTACTGGCCATCAAATTTGCTCTTGAGGAGTGGAGATATCTTTTGGAGGGTGCTTCTCACCCCATTATGATCTTCACAGATCACAAGAACCTGGAGTACCTTAGAACAGCAAAACGCCTCAGACCCCGGCAAGCCCGCTGGGCTTTGTTCTTCTCCAGGTTCAACTTTCACATTTCCTATCGGCCTGGTTCCAAGAATGGGAAAGCGCACGCCCTATCTCGGATGTTCCCAGAAACCTCTCAAACAGCAGAACCTGGTACTATTCTGTCCTCACAGAATTTTCTTTGTTCTATCCAGCCAGATCTAAGAACTGCCATTGAACCGGCTTCCAGCCAATGCTTAAACCCTGAAGTACCCACACTGAGGAAGCAGGATGGTCTACTATGGGCCCAAAACAAAATATTTGTTCCAGCGCAAGTAAGACCCTTGGTACTAAGAACATTTCATGATAACAAGTTTGCAGGACATTTTGGGGTACAAAAGACCTCTGAACTAATACATCGTTCCTTCTGGTGGCCAGGGTGGAGTCAGGATTGTAAGAACTACGTAAACTCTTGTATTATTTGCCAACGCAGCAAGGGATCCAATGCGAAAGCTTGGGGTCTGTTAAGACCATTACCCATTCCAGAGCAACCCTGGAAGGAAGTGGCTATGGACTTTATCGTCGACCTACCACCTGCTGAGGGGTTCTCCACAATTCTGGTAGTGGTCGACCGCCTTTCAAAAATGGCCCACTTCTTACCTATGAAGGGCACACCCTCTGCTTCAGATACCTCGGATATATTCATTAAGGAAGTGGTTAGGCTACATGGAGTACCCGTTAGCATTGTGTCTGACAGAGGAGCCCAGTTCACCTCAAAATTTTGGAGAGACCTTTGCAAATCCTTGGAAATCAAGGTATGCCTGTCCTCAGCATATTATCCCCAAAGTAATGGCCAAACAGAGAGGACGAACCAAACGCTGGAACAATATCTGCGCTGTTTTTGCTCATGTTCTCAAGACAACTGGGTTTCGCTCCTCCCCTGTGCAGAATTTGCCTACAATAATTCCATACACACAGCAACCAACCAAACTCCTTTCTGGGCTAATTATGGATTTCACCCCTCTTTTCTGCCTAACTCTTTCAGAAGTATCAGTTCCTGCGGTGCAAGACTGAATAAATTCCATTCAAACCAATTTCCAATTAATTCAGGAAGCTATGAAGAAGGCTCAGGACAGCTACAAGAAATACTATGACAGGGGGAGGAGGAGCAACCCAATTTTTAAGATTGGGGATGAAGTCTGGCTATCTGCAACAAACCTTAAACTTTCTTGTCCCTCACTCAAATTAGGCCCAAAATGTATTGGTCCCTTCAAAATAAAGAGAGTAGTGAACCCCGTGGCCTTTGAACTCGCTTTACCCAGCTCTTACAGAATTCATCCTGTTTTCCATACTTCTCTTTTGAAACCAGTAACTCCCAGTTCTTTCCCAGGAAGGGAGGAGGTGCCACCTCCTCCAATTAATATTGAAGGCGAAGATGAATTTGAGGTGGAGGCTATAATGGACTGCAGAAGGAAGGGGGGTCGTGTCCAGTATTTGGTCAAGTGGAAAGGGTACCCCCCAGAACATAATTCTTGGGAACCTTCCTCCAATATACACGCCCCACGGTTAATACAAACATTCCACAAGAAATATCCGGGAGTACTGGCCAGATTGGGCATCCGGAGATTGCCCTTTGGGGGGGGGGCACTGTCAGAGAAGCAATAAGAAAAGAGCTTGTCAACATCGGAAGGTTCCTGTGCGTTTGCACGGCGGAGCCGCGCTTCGGCGCATGCGCGTTAGCAAAGTAGCGGCACACACGGGTTTTCTACACGGCGTAACAACGTTCGTTAGCGTTACGCCCCCTTTCTGGCCTATATAAGGACTGACTTGTTCTCTGTTTAATTGCTGGTTTGTCTTTCAGCTTCCAGTGTTCTGTTCCTGATTCCTGCTCCTTGTGTTTACCTGTTTGACCCGGATTTGCCTGACCTACCTTGTTTCTCTCCAGTGTTTGACCTCGGCTTGTTGAAAGGACTCCCCCACCATCTGCTTCCAGTGTTTGACCCTCTGCCTGTCTCCGGATTCTCCTGCCTTCTCGTGTATGACCCCGGTTTGTTTAACGGACTCCTCTACTGACATCTCCAGTACTTTACCTCTGGCTTGCCTTCAGGACTTCTCTGCCTACAGTCTGCTGTGTTTGACCCTCGGCCTGTTTAAAGGACTTCCTCATCTACCAGTCTCCAGTATATGTTCTCGCCACCATTGCTCTCATCTCTACGGTACAGAAGTCCTCCTCTCAAGAGCTACCTGCCTGCTGGTGACCTGTGCCCCTCTGTGCCCTATACCCTCTGTACCATCACCAGGGGTATAGTGCGCTTAGCTGCAAGGGAAGCCACTCCCAGCATCTCGGCCTCGGTGAGTACCCGTGATAATTATACATTATAAGTACAACCACAGGACATTTTCACAATAGCAGGAGCTAATTACAATTAACAATACAAACAGTGTTCTCCCCCCCTCCTCAGCCTAGTCATCAACAACTATAGTAGGAGTAGACTGTTCGTCTCCTAGCCAGTCCTGGAAGCTAATGTGATCAGCTCACTCAATTAACATGTTGAGTTCAGAATCAAACCAACCAATAATAGTCTTTACATATATATCCTTGGAAAAACTACGGCGAACCTCTAAGGGGATTTTTAAAGGCAATGAAAACTAAAGATTATAAAATATAAAGTTTTATTATAAAATTGATAAAATCGTGTATATTGTATAATAACAAAAAAAAAAAAAAAGTATCGTAGTTGAGAATAACACATAGAAAACGTTAGTAAATAAAGAACATTAAAAAAGTGCTTTCATGACAATGGCATAGAAAAAAATGATACATCACACTGCCCGATACAATCACCACAGACGAGAAACTGCGGTGTCAAATAGTGAAATTCAAACGTATTTCAACGTGCTCAATTCAAGGAGCAAATGTCTTCTTCAGGGAAATGTATCATAGTCTAGACAAGAAATAACAGCAATTTTCTTATAAAAACTGTATAAGTTATATAAGTATCTCACATAGTGCAGATCACAGTCTACTCACATCTTCCCAATGCACTTCAAGGGTTAATGAACTCCCATGTTGGGGTGGGAGGCCCCGATCCCCGAGGAATAGTCAGTGTCAAAAGGTCCACTACAGGACAGCTGGATATATCTAATTACGATCCAAATGCAGGCATGCCAACAAAAAAGGATAAGTTTTCTCTGTGTAACAGGGTAGAAAGGATAAATAGAGACCTAGTTAGGAGGCATAGAGGGGGGGTTTAGTCAAAAGTCCCCCCGGGGGTTTTCTTTTTTTAGAGAGAAGCTGGAAATAAAATAGAAACTTACTTGCGGCCAAAGGGTATATAAGGCTGTAGCCTGCAGGACGGTCCATGCAACCTGAGAGCCCTCGGTAATACCGTGGGAAGGAGTGACACCGTATGCCGTCCTTGGCGTCCTTTTTATATGGTGTGGGCGGGGATGGGCAGCCGCGCCAACCAATGGCGCGGCGCATCCACTGACAGAAGCATCCAGTGTCGTCACGCTGCACGTTACCAAGGCAACAGGCGTCGCCGGCGCATGCGCGCCATGGCGGCGTACGTCACAGGGACGCACAGTGGACTGTGATGGTCGACCGCCATGATGGAAAAGGGCCGTGCCCACAGCTGGAAACTCAGCAGCGAGAAGCAACCGAACCACAATGGCATGGCGTCCACCCTATAGGGGGGGAAATTCATCCACCCCATGGATGGAAATAATGCCCATTGAGCCACCGACGGGGATGGTGCATCCCTGCCGGTGGGGGACATAAAGGGGGTGGGAGTTGGAAAGGGGGGGATTGCAACCATTCCTAAAGCACCATACAGGCCATCCCCCCAGTCCACCCCACCATGAAGGAGGGGAGAAAACCAAGGGGGGGAAAAAAAAAAAAAAAAAAGGGCCAGGACTAGTAGCCACCGGCACAGGGGGGCCCAACTCAAGGGGATCTTGAGCGTTGGGAAAATTGGGCCGCGGCGACTGAAAAATCACCGCGGCCCCCCTGTGCCGGGTAGGGACCGGGCAAAGGGGAAAAAAAAACCTTCCCAAGAGGGAATCTCGGGGATGGGAAACCCCACCCCACATCGGGTAACCAAAAAAAATGCACGAGGAAAGTAATGATGTGAGAGACAGCGAGCTACTGCTAGGAGACCCCAAATTCCTTAAGTAGTAACTCATACATAAAAAAAACCATCAAAAAAAATCAAAGAACAATAATAATAGGTCTCGTGGTGTCATCCCGAGTTGGCCCAAACAGCAGAGGCCAAGTCAGGTGCCAACGAGACAACCAATGTAAATACAACAAACATCTGAATGTGTGTGCAAATATGTAAATATAAAAATAAAAATGAAATATAAATAAAACCCTTTGGAAATGGATTTCAATGGCCGAACCAGGGATTCACCTGGGAAGTCCATGAGGAAAAAGGTACTACAGCAGGGAGGTGGGAAGGGAAAAGAAAGGGAGGGGAGAGGTGGGGGGGGGCTGAGGAGGGGAGAACAAGAAAAAGGGGAGAGAAAGGGTAAATAAGGTAAAGTGACAAAGGGGGTGTCAGGTCCCACACTTACCAGACAGGTGAGTCCGCTTGGGCAGAGGGTAGGCTCCCTTACGTATCCGATTCGGAGCCCCTGGTAGAGTAGACAGGAGGCCCACGAATGCGGAGTGGTATGAGGGCCTGATGTTAGGGTCCTGGAGAAAGGTGGTTTGGCAAGCAACCGGTAGAGCTTCAAGACTGATGGAGCAGATGCTGAGCAGGAGCTAATCAGGCTGGTCACACACAGGCAGAGGTCGGCAATGGGCTGGCAGCAACGGTACAAGGGAGTAGGCAGAAACAAGGTCAAGCAAGCCGGGGTCGGGTTCAGGCAGCAATCAAGGGAGGTCCAAAGGCAAGCCGGGTCACAACGGGTCAAACTACGGAGAAACAGGAACACAGGAAGACCACGGAACAAGACACAGAGCTGTTTGATCAGGCAGCACCGAATCAGAGTAGAGGCAGGTTTAAAATAGGCTAATTGGTGCCAAACGCTGCGCTCGTGCCGATTTGCCAAGGCGCCCCACGCCCCCGCACGCGCCCGAGCTCGCCCCCGACACCGGCGTGCACGCCCACACTACCGGGCACGCCAGCGATAACGCCCATAGGCGGACGCACGTTAGCGCGTACGCATGCACGCCCGGACGCCACCCTGCACGCCACGGCCGGTCAGCCCAGACACACCGGTGCCCCCAGGAACACGCGCCCCAGCACGCACAGAGACACGAGCGCCAACGCGCCCCGGCGCCCAAATCAGGTAACCTCTCTGACAGTGCCCCCTCCTCAAGGGCAGACTCCGGATGCCCAGCTGGGCCATCTTTGCGGCATGAGAGGTTTTAAAAGACTGCAGAAGTTCTCTGGCATGTAAGTTACTTTCCAGCTCCCACGAATTATCTTCGGGTCCATAGCCCCTCCATTTTACAAGGTATTGAACCTGATTGCGTCTTCTTCTGCAATCTAGAATTGCCTCCACTTCGAACTCCTCTTCGCCATCAACCACAATACTTTTGGGTGGGCCAATGCTACGACCAGAAAAGAAGTTGGGGGTGACCGGCTTCAGGAGGGACACGTGGAAGACTGGATGTATCCTCAGGGAGTTAGGAAGGTCAAGTTCGTATGCCACATTATTGATTTTTCTTTTAATCAAGAAAGGACCCAAGTATTTAGGGCCCAGTTTCCTGGACGGACAGGCCAACTTGAGGTTAGCGGTCGATAACCAGACAGAATTGCCAGGTTCCAGAACAAGTTCTCCCCGTCTCTTCCTGTCAAAGATTCTCTTGTAATCCTCCTGAGCCTTGGTCATGGTTTCCTGCAGCAATTTGTTGTTGTTTGAAAAAAAATCCAAAGTTTCGGATACTGCAGGAACAGGGCACTCGGGAATAGGTACAGGCAGGAAGGATGGGTTAAAATCATAGTTGGCATAAAACGGTGACTGATTGGTAGCTGAGTGTAGTGAGTTGTTGTAGGAGAACTCCGCGATGTGAAGCAGGGAGGCCCAGTCATCCTGGGAAAATGCAGAGAAACAGCGGAGGTATTGCTCCAAGGTTTGATTCGTCCTCTCGGTTTGTCCATTTGACTAAGGATGGTAGGCCGAAGAAAATGACAATTCGATTTCAAGAGCACCACAAAGGGCTCTCCAGAATCTGGAGGTAAACTGGACGCCTCTGTCCGAAACTATATTGGTCGGTACTCCATGCAGTCTGACGATTTCCTTAATAAAGATGGAAGCGGTCTCCATGGCCGAAGGGGTGCCCTTCATGGGGAGAAAATGGGCCATTTTAGACAGCCTGTCCACCACGACAAAAATGGACGAAAAACCTTCTGATGGGGGGAGTTCAACGATAAAGTCCATTGAAATCATGGCCCATGGTCTCTCCGGGACTGGTAATGGTCTCAACAGACCCCATGCTCTTGTCCGGCTACTCTTGTTTCTGGCACATGTGTTACAGGACTCCACATATTCCTTACAGTCTTTAGTAAGGTGAGGCCACCAAAAGGTGCGTTCGACAAGATCAGTTGTCTTCCGTGTGCCGAAATGACCAGCAAGTTTGTGATCATGGCACGAGCTTAACACCCGCACTTTTAGCTCCTCAGGGACCACAATTTTATTCTTGAACCAGAACAGCCCATCCTTGGTACAAGCTTCAGCGGGTGGAGACATTGACGACATAGAGGATCGTCTGATTTGGGAGATTAGATCCTCCTGTAGGATCAGGAAATTTCCAGAGGGGAGGATGGTGTCTGGAGACAGGGCCTTCTCAGAGTCCAGAAACATTCGGGAAAGGGCGTCGGATTTGACATTCTTGGATCCGGGTCTGTAGGTTATATGAAAAATAAATCGGGAAAAAAAAGTGCCCATCTGGCCTGCCGGGGTTTCAATCTCTTGGCCGTTCTTAGGTATTCTAAGTTTTTGTGGTCCGTGTAGACCAAAATGGGGTGAACTGCACCTTCCAGGAGATAGCGCCATTCCTCCAGGGCTGCTTTAATGGCTAGAAGTTCCCGATCTTCCGCGTCGTAATTCTTCTCAGAAGGGGAGAGTTTGCGTGAGAAGAATCCCACAGGGTACAAGAGTGCTTTGGCACCCTGTCTTTGTGAGAGCACGGCTCCAACCGCGACTTCGGAAGCATCCACTTCTAAGATGAAGGGCAAGGCAGGGTTGGGATGCTTGAGAATAGTGGCTGACGTGAACAGCGCTTTGAGTCTTTCAAAGGCCTCTTGTGCCTTAGGAGTCCAGCAGAACTGGCTTCCTTGTTTAATAAGTTCCGTAATGGGAGTTATAATCGAAGAAAATCCCTTAATAAATTTCCTACAGAAATTGGCAAAGCCAATAAAATGCTGTACTCCTTTCTTGTCTAAAGGTGCAGGCCAATCCAGGATAGCGGATACTTTTTGCGGATCCATTTTGATACCATCAGGGGAAATGATCAAGCCTAGGAACTGGATGGATTGGAGCTCAAACTTGCACTTTTCAAGTTTGGCGTAAAGCCCATGTTGTCTAAGCCGGGTGAGTACGTTTCGTACGTGTTTGCGGTGCTCAATCAGGGAGGCAGAGAAAACCAGGATATCGTCCAGGTAAACGATGACATATAAGTCCAGGAAGTCACGAAAGACATCGTTGACGAAGTGCTGAAATGTAGCCGGTGCGTTGCACAGACCAAAGGGCATGACGAGGTACTCGTAGTGCCCGAATCGAGTACGAAAGGCCGTCTTCCATTCGTCCCCCTCTCTTATGCGGATCAAATTATAGGCTCCACGGAGGTCCAGCTTGGTGAAGACGGTGGCAGATCCTAACCTCTGAAATAATTCGGGAACCAAAGGTAGTGGGTATCTGTTCTTTATAGTGATCTTATTAAGCTCCCGGTAATCAATGCAGGGACGTAAGGAGTGATCCTTCTTTTCTACAAAAAAGATGTCTGCCCCCGCTGGAGATGTAGAGGGACGGATGAACCCCTTCTTCAGGTTTTCGTCTATATAGATTTTCAGGGTGCCCAGCTCCTGCTCAGTTAGAGGGAAAATCCTCCCGAAAGGAACTTCAGTACCAGGTAAGAGTTCTATTGGGCAATCGTAGGGTCTATGTACTGGAAGAGTTTCTGCCCCCTTTTTACTGAACACATCCAGGAAATCCCGGTAAGGTTCGGGAAGATTTTGGTAACACTTAATTTCTGAATCTAGGCACAGGCATTGGGAGGATGTTAAAGGGGTCCCCCGTAAACAGTGTTGTTTACAATATTCCGAAGAAAACCGGATCTTGCCCGTAGACCAGTCGATGCTAGGATTGTGCGCCTGTAGCCAAGGTATTCCTAGGATAATTGGGAAGAGAGGAGAGGAGATGACATCTAGGCGTAAAAGTTCCTGATGTTCCGGGCCAATGGTAGCCAGTAGAGGAACCGTTTCCTGGATAACAGGCCTGGAGCGGAGGGTGGAGCCGTCCGCTAAGAAAACTGCCAGTCCCCGGGCCTTAGTTTGAGTAGGAATATGATGGTCTTCGACGAAGGTCCGGTCAATGAATCCGCTACATGCTCCCGAGTCAATGATGACCGGTACTGGGATGTTCCTTCCAGGTAACTGTAATACAACGGAAAATGTTAGGTGGTTACCGGAACTAGGTAAAACAGGTGCACACAACGAGGAGGACGGCAGGCACTTACGTCTTTTATTGGGGCATGCTCTTGCGAAGTGTCCAGGCTCAGGTTAAGTGTGCGTCTGCGTGTCTTCTCCTCTGGGGTCAGAGAGGGACGGAGCAGTCCCAACTGCATGGGCTCAGGAGCTTCCTGGGTTGGAATAGATGAGACAAGTGGAGCTTGGTTCGGGGCACTAGGGGCCCTGGGTAACATCCAGGTGAGGCGTGGATGGCCAACAGACCTCTCAGAGCGTCTCTCTCTGAGGCGGCGGTCAATCTGGATTGACAAATTGATTAGCTCCTCTAGTGTCTGAGGTACCCCCACCCGTGCTAATTCGTCCTTCAAGGGATCCGCCAACCCCAGCCGATATTGGTGACGCAAGGCCGCGTCATTCCACTCTGTATCTGAGCTCCAACGCCTGAACTCCACAGCGTAATCTTCGGCCACTCTGCTGCCTTGTTGAAGGGAGTGCAAGGCGGCTTCTGCCGTGGCTGTTAACTGAGGGTCCTCATACAGCTGAGACATGGCTAAGAAAAAGTCACTCAAAGAATCCAGAGATCCGGCCTTTTGCTCCAGCAGATGGTGGGCCCAGGTCTGAGGTTCGCCGGTCAACAAAGAAATGAAGAACCCCACTTTGGTAGCCTCCAAGGAAAATGTACGGGGTTGTAAGGCAAAGTAGAGTTCGCATGCGTTGCGGAACGCCCGGAACTTGCAACGTTCTCCGGAAAACTTTTCGGGTGTAGGCACCCTGGGCTCCGGTGGGAGCATAACTACAGAGGGTGCTGAGGCAGGATTAGCGGATGCTGCCCCCGGAGGGGAGGCTGAGAGGGCCTGGACCTGTCCTTCCAGCCTGGTATAGCCCTCCTGTAGGCTTTTGACGGCTTGGGTAAGGCCCGCTAAGTGCCTGCAAAGTTCATCCATGGGGGAGGCCCCCTGCCCGGACTCAGTCATGGCTGCCTGATACTGTCAGGTCCCACAATTACCAGACAGGTGAGTCCGCTTGGGCAGAGGGTAGGCTCCCTTACGTATTCGATTCGGGGCCCCTGGTAGAGTAGACAGGAGGCCCACGAATGCGGAGTGGTATGAGGGTCTGATGTTAGGGTCCTGGAGCAAGGTGGTCTGGCAAGCAACCGGTAGAGCTTCAAGACTGATGGAGCAGATGCTGAGCAGGAGCTAATCAGGCTGGTCACACACAGGCAGAGGTTGGCAACGGGCTGGCAGTAACGGTACAAGGGAGTAGGCAGAAACATGGTCAAACAAGCCGGGGTCGGCTTCAGGCAGCAATCAAGGGAGGTCCAAAGGCAAGCCGGGTCACAACGGGTCAAACTACGGAGAAACAGGAACACAGGAAGATCACGGAACAAGACACAGAGCTGTTTGATCAGGCAGCACCGAATCAGGGTAGAGGCAGGTTTAAATAGGCTAATTGGCGCCAAACGCCGCGCTCGTGCACGCGCCGATTCGCCAAGGTGCCCCGTGCCCCCGCACGCGCCCGAGCGTGCCCCCGACACCGGTGCGCATGCCCACACTACCGGGCACGCCAGCGATAACGCCCATAGGCAGACGCGCGTACGCACGCACGCCCAGACGCCACCCTGCACGCCACGGCCGGTTAGCCCAGACACACCTGTGCCCCCAGGAACACGCGCCCCAGCACGCACAGAGACACGAGCGCCAACGCGCCCCGGCGCGCACCGGCGCCCAATCAGGTAACCTCTCTGACAGGGGGTAATAGTAGAGCCATGGAGAAAACTGCGGATGACAAATTCTGTATACCCTAGTCGGTTTTACCCGACCTAAAGCCCTCCAAGAAGGGCCTGAAACTCTGTTTCATTTAAACCCGGGGGGGTTGGCCCTAATGCCCCGTACACACGGTCGGATTTTCCGATGGAAAATGTGTGATAGGACCTTGTTGTAGGAAATTCCGACCGTGTGTTGGCTCCATCACACATTTTCCATCGGATTTTCCGACACACAAAGTTTGAGAGCAGGCTATAAAATTTTCCGACAACAAAATCCATTGTCGGAATTTCCGATAGTGTGTAGACAAATTCGACGCACAAAGTGCCACGCATGCTCAGAATAAATAAAGAGATGAAAGCTATTGGCTACTGCCCCGTTTATAGTCCCGACGTACGTGTTTTACGTCACCGCGTTCAGAATGATCGAATTTTCCGACAACTTTGTGTGACCGTGTGTATGCAAGACAAGTTTGAGCGAACATCCGTCGGAAAAAATCCTAGGATTTTGTTGTCGGAATGTCCGAACAAAGTCCGACCGTGTGTACGCCCTATTAGACACCTGATCCAGCGCATTTCTTGCTGGAGCAGGGTCTTGTTCCAGTCACAGCCCCCCCCCCCCCCCGATTGGTATATGCAATCTTTCCAGTACTGTAAAATTAACTTTGGGCATGCTGCAATTGTGTTGTCTAGCTACATGTCTACCCAGCGGAAGATAGAGATTACCAATGCCCATACTGTGCATGTTTTTTTCAACTCTTTTGCCAAATTCTTGTCGGGTTTTCCCGACATAGAATGCCCCACATTGTCATTGCATCAGGTAAACAACTGCCTGTGTTTTGCAATTAGCAAAATGACGTAATTGAAAACTGTTTCCATTCGGTAATGAAATCCTGGTCCTCCTTCCAATCACTCCACACTGTGAGCAAGACCCACATGGGTAGGTGCCCCATATTTTACAGGGGTCTCTTCTTGAACTGCCTTTGTATTCACTTTGTGTGAGCAGGTTACCGATGGAACCTGCTTTTTTATAGGTGATTTGAGGTCTAGGGGTCACAAGTCTACCCACGATCGGGTCCTCCATTAGAATTGACCAATGCTTTGAGATGATCTTTCTTATTAGATTGTGTTCGTTAGAAAGTCTCATGATGATTCTAGTCGTAGTGTCTTTTTTTGTGTTTTTGGTCTTGAAGATTAGGCTCTGTCTCTCCGTGGTGTTCACTTGGTTGAACGCTTTTTTGAGGGCCGTTTTAGTGTACCCTCTATCCATGAGTCTAATGGTTAATTCGTCGGGTTCTCGTTGAAAATCTTCCTGTGTGCTGCAATTCCTTTTCAGCCTCAGAAACTGGCTGAATGGGATGGATTTCTTCAATGGCTCTGGGTGGAAGCTATCTGCATGCAGCAGTGTATTACCAGCCGTTTCCTTCCTATAAAGCCTGCTTGAGAGTTTTCCAATATGATCCTTTGAGATGGTAATATCCAGAAAATGAACCTCTTTGTTATCATATGTCATGGTAAAGAAAAGGTTGAGGCTGTTTTTGTTCATGTATCTCAGACAATCTGAGTACATTCTCTGGGCCGTCCCAGACGATCAATATGTCGTCAATATATCTCTACCACATATAGATGTGGCGAGCATATATGGACGATTTTTCTCCAAGCAGGAAATCCTTCTCCCACTCCCCCAGGTGCAGGTTGGCATATGAGGGTGCGCAACAAGTCCCCATAGCCACACCCTGCACCTGGAGGTAGTGGGAGCCCTTGAAGAGAAAAGGTATTGTGCTTCAGGATGAATTCCAACATCCGAAACACAAAGGCAATGAATTTCCAATCAGTGGTGGCCCGTTGCTTCAGGACCCGTTCAACTGCTGCAATTCCTGCATCATGCGGGATGCTATTATAGAGTGATTCTACATCAATGGTGACAGGTAGGGCAGAATCGGGAATAACCAGGTTATCTAGAATCTGTAGTAGATGTATCGTGTCTCTAGTGTACGAAGGTAAATCCATTACGTGGGGTCTAAGATGATGATCTATAAATTTGACTGATGCCTTCTGTCATAGAGCCATTGCCAGAGATGATTGGCCTCCCAGGTGGGTCGTCCAATTTTTTGTGTACCTTTGGCAAGGCGTAGAAAGTAGGTAAACAGGGATGATGTGTTCGTATGAATTCCCATATGTAGATGGCGCCCTCGTTGAGGGATTCATCAACTAGGTACAGGAATTCTAAGTTAAATCTCTCCACCACTGATGGGGAGATTTTCTTGTAACATTTGGTATTGTTAAGTATCTTGAGGCACATCTTTTCATAATTAACATTGTCCATCAGGACAATGTTTCCCCCCTTATCCGATGCCTTGATCGTGATGTCTGTATCGTTTTTGAGGGTATTTGACGCATTTCGGAGTTCCGGGTTGAGATTATTTCTGGTCGTTAATTTGTCTAATTTCTCGATTTCTCTGGTGGTCTGTTTCACAAATAGGGCTATCGCCAGGGTGGCGGTGGAAACTTATGTGATTTCTTTTTAAATTTTTTGTCCGGGTATCTGGTTGATTTATCCTCCTTTTCCTCCAACTCCTCTTCATCACTCCCCCATCTTTCTAGTTCTTCTTCCAAGACACAATTTTCTTGTAGTAGTAGATTTAAATCTCTTAGGGCTTTGAAATCAGCCGCTTTTAGATTAGGTGCTAACTCTGGTTCAGTATTTATCTGTTTTGTATAGAGACTCTTGAGCAATAATTTCCTAGCGAATAGGTGAATATCCTTGATGATTTCAAAGCTGTCCATGCCCTGATTGGGGCAGAAGGATAGACCCAAGGATAATACCTCTCGTTCAGCTGCTGTTAAAGAATGTGAGGAAAGATTGAGGACGTTCAGTTTTCCTTTCGAATTGGGGGTACCATGGGGATCATCGTCAGTTGTGTGAGAGACAGAGGATTCGGTAATGGGCTGTTTTTGTCTAAAAACTGTCTAGTCCACCCCCATCAAATCATTCTTTGCAGCTATTACCTTTTGTACCACCACCCCCTCCCTTAGCTCTACGAGCAGGGCCCTCCTGTACCTTTTGTATTGAACTGTACTGTAATTGTGTTGTCCCCCTTATACATTGTAAAGCGCTGAGTAAACTGTTGGCGCTATATAAATCTCGTATAATAATAGTTGTGTTTGTTGGGTTTTTGGATAGGCTCCCTGATCTTTCTTGTTCCCTTTACCTTGATTGAAGGGTGGGCCTCTTGGATTGCCATGAGATACATTTTTAGCCATGCTGGATCCACCGCCGCGTGAAGAATTCATAGGTTGTGGATCCGTGGTGCGTTTTTTATTGCTTTGTTTGATCTCTCCCTCCATTTCCCTTTGTGTCTTGAGAAGGGTCCCTTTTTTTTGCCTAGAAATTGGCCTGTATGTGAGGAAGCTGAAGAGGAGGCGTTGGAAGGTGTGTCAGACAAATCATTCGATTTGTTCGTGTTTTCATAGTGTGAAGTTCTTGAATTTCTTTTTTTATTCTTTTTGTCTGTGTTCCATCTGTAGGTTCTGCTCTCTCTGAAGGCGTTCTTATCCCTCCAATATTTCTTTTCTTTTTTGATGAGGATAGCTTTACCGAAAGTTTCTAGGTGATCTTTTAATTTCTTTTCGTAAATAGTGTATTCCTCATGTTGTTTGAGTGGCGCAAGTCTATCATAAAGTGTGCTAATTTCCGCATTCATGTCCCAATCGGGGCATGGACAGCTTTGAGATCATCAAGGATATTCACCTATTCGCTAGGAAATTATTGCTCAAGAGTCTCTATACAAAACAGATAAATACTGAACCAGAGTTAGCACCTAATCTAAAAGTGGCTGATTTCAAAGCCCTAAGAGATTTAAATCTACTACTACAAGAAAATTGTGTCTTGGAAGACTTTTGGGAAGAAGAACTAGAAAGCGAGGGGAGTGATGAAGAGGAGTTGGAGGAAGAGGAGGATAAATCAACCAGATACCCGGACAAAAAATTTAAAAAGAAATCACATGTTTCCACCTCTCAATCCCAATCCGGCGATAGCCCTATTTGTGAAACAGACCACCAGAGAAATCGAGAAATTAGACAAATTAACGACCAGAAATAATCTCAACCCGGAACTCCGACATGCGTTGAAAACCCTCAAAAACGATACAGACATCACGATCAAGGCATCAGATAAGGGGGGAAACATTGTCCTGATGGACAATGTTAATTATGAAAAGATGTGCCTCAAGATACTTAACAATACCAAATGTTACAAGAAAATCTCCCCATCAGTAGTGGAGAGATTTAACTTAGAATTCCTGTACCTAGTTGGTGAATCCCTCAACAAGGGCGCCATCAACAGGGACATATGGGAATTCATACAAACACGTCATCCTGGTTTACCTACTTTCTACGCCTTGCCAAAGGTACACAAAAAAATTGGATGACCCTCCTGGGAGGCCAATCATCTCTGGCAATGGCTCTGTGACAGAAGGCATCAGTCAAATTATAGATCATCATCTCAGACCCCATGTAATGGATTTACCTTCATACACTAGAGACACGATACATCTACTACAGATTCTAGATGACCTGGTTATTCCCGATTTTGCCCTACTTGTCACCATTGATGTAGAATCACTCTATAATAGCATCCCGCACGATGCAGGAATCGCAGCAGTTGAACGGGTCCTGAAGCAACGGGCCACCACTGATTGGAAATTCATTACCTTTGTGTTTCGGATGTTGGAATTCATCCCGAAGCACATTACCTTTCTCTTCAAGGGCTCCCACTACCTTCAGGGTGTAGCTATGGGGACTTGTTGCGCACCCTCATATGCCAACCTGTACCTGGGGGAGTGGGAGAAGGATTTCCTGCTTGGAGAAAAATCGTCCATATATGCTCGCCACATCTATATGTGGTAGAGATATATTGATGACATATTGATCGTCTGGGACGGCCCAGAGAATGTACTCAGAGATTGTTTGAGCTACATGAACAAAAACAGCCTCAACCTTTTCTTTACCATGACAAATGATCACAAAGAGGTTAATTTTCTGGATATTACCATCTCAAAGGATCATATTGGAAAACTCTCAAGCAGGCTTTATAGGAAGGAAACGGCTGGTAATACACTGCTGCATGCAGATAGCTTCCACCCAGAGTCTGTATGAACAAGAAAATCCTGGACTGCTGCACTCTGAAAAACGATCATCTTTATTCCATATTTAATCCATGATAAAAACAGCGAAAGTCATCCACTAAGACAGGAGGTAGCAACAGCTAACTAGTTTCACATACAAAGATGCTTACTCATAGCTTACTCAAGATGCTTACTCATCAGCTATGAGTAAGCATCTTTGTATGTGAAACTAGTTAGCTGTTGCTACCTCCTGTCTGAGTGGATGACTTTTGCTGTTTTTATCATGGATTAAATATGGAATAAAGATGATCCGTTTTTCAGAGTGCAGCAGTCCGGGATTTTCTTGTTCATACAGACTTGTGCACAGTCTACACCTGATACTCAACCTGAAACTCATCAAGGGTGGATGTTTTTTCTGAACCATTGTCCGCAGAGCTTGTGGAGCGGCATTTCCTTTGCTTCAAGCTTCCACCCAGAGCCATTGAAGAAATCCATCCCATTCAGCCAGTTTGAGGCTGAAAAGGAATTGTAGCACACAGGAAGATTTTCAACGAGAATCCGACGAATTAACCATTAGACTCATGGATAGAGGGTACACTAAAACGGCCCTCAAAAAAGCGTTCAACCGAGTGAACAACACGGAGAGACAGAGCCTAATCTTCAAGACCAAAAACACAAAAAAAGAAGACACTACAACTAGAATCATCATGAGACTTTCTAATGAACACAATCTAATAAGAAAGATCATCTCAAAGCATTGGTCAATTCTAATGGAGGACCCGATCGTGGGTAGACTTGTGACCCCTAGACCTCAAATCACCTATAAAAAAAAAAAAAAAAAAAAAAAGCAGGTTCCATCGGTAACCTGCACACAGAAAGTGAATACAAAGGCAGTTCAAGAAGAGACCCCTGTAAAATATGGGGCACCTACCCATGTGGGTCTTGCTCACAGTGTGGAGTGATTGGAAGGAGGACCAGGATTTCATTACCGAATAAAAAAAAAAGTTTTCAATTACGTCATTTTGTTAATTGCAAAACACAGGCAGTTGTTTACCTGATGCAATTACAATGTGGGACATTCTATGTCGGGAAAACCCGACAAGAATTTGGCAAAAGAGTCGAAAAACACATGCACAGTATGGGCATTGGTAACCTCTATCTTCCGCTGGGAAGACATGTAGCTAGACAACACAATTACAGGATGCCCAAAGTTAATTTTACAGTACTGGAAAGATTGCATATACCAATCACGGGGGGGGGGGGGCTGGAACAAGACCCTGCTCCAGCAAGAAATGCGCTGGATCAGGTGTCTTAGGGCCTCCACCCCCCCAGGTTTAAATGAAACAGAGTTTTAGGCCCTTCTTGGAGGGCTTTAGGTCGGGTAAAGCTGACTAGGGTATACAGAATTTATCATCTGCATTTTTCTCCATGGCTCTACTATTACCCCCTTTGTCACTTTACCTTCTTTACCCTTTCTCTCCCTCTTTTTCTTGTTCTCCCCTCCTTCCCCCCCCTCTCTCCCCCCCCCCCTTTTTCCCCCACCCTCTCTCTCCCCCCCTTTTCCCTTCCCACCTCCCTGCTGTAGTGATCTTTTTCCTCCTGGACTTCCGAGGTGAATCCCTGGTTCGGCCATTGAAATCCATTTCCAAAGGGTTTTATTTATATTTCATTTTTATATTTACATATTTGCACACACATTCAGATGTTTGCTGTATTTACATTGGTTGTCTCGTTGGCACCTGACTTGGCCTCTGCTGTTTGGGCCAACTCAGGATGACACCACGAGACCTATTATTATTGTTCTTTGATTTTTTTTTTTTATGTATGATTTACTACTTAAGGCATTGGGGTCTCCTAGCAGTAGTTCGCTGTCTCTCACATCATTACTTTCCTCGTGCATTTTTTTGGTTACCCGATGTGGGGTGGGGTTTCCCGTCCCCGAGATTCCCTCTTGGGAAGGGTTATTTTCCCCTTTGTCCGGTCCCTACCCAGCACAGGGGGGCCGCGGTGACTTTTCGGTTGCCACGGCACAATTTTCCCAATGCTCAAGATCCCCTTGAGTTGGGCCCCCTGTGCCGGTGGATACTAGTCCTGGCCTTTCCCCCCCCCCCTTGGTTTTCTCCCCTCCTTCATGGTGCGGTGGACCGGGGGGGATGGCCTGTATGGTGCTTTAGGAATGGTTGCAATCCCGCCTTTCCAACTCCCACCCCCTTTATGTCCCCCACCGGCAGGGATGCACCATCCCCATTGGTGGCTCAATGGGCATTATTTCCATCCATGGGGTGGATGGATTCCCCCCCTATAGGGTGGACTCCACGCCATTGTGGTTCGGTTGCTCCTCGCTGCTGAGCTTCCAGCTGTGGGCACGGCCCTTCATCATGGCGGCCGACCATAACAGTCCACTGTGCGTCCCTGTGATGTACGCCGCCATGGCGCGCATGTGGCGGCGCCCGTCGCCTTGGTAACGCACAGCGTGACGACGCTGGATCCTTCTGTCAGTGGATGCGCCGCCCCGTTGGCTGGCCAGCTGCCCATCCCCGCCCACACCATATAAAAAGGACGCTAAGGATGGCATACGGCATCACTCCTTCCCTCGGTATTACCGAGGGCTCTCAGGTTGCATGGACCGTCCTGGAGGCTACAGACTTATATACCCTTTGGCTGCAAGTAAGTCTCTATTTAATTTCCAGCTTCTCTCTAAAAAAGGAAACCCCCTGGGGGGGGGGGGGGGGCTTTTGACTAAACCCCCCCCTCTATGCCTCCTAACTAGGTCTCTATTTATCCTTTCTACCCTGTTACACAGAGAAAACTTATCCTTTTTGTTGGCATGCCTGCATTTGGATCGTAATTAGATATATCCAGCTATGCTGTAGTGGACCTTGGACATTGACTATTCCTCGGTGATCAGGGCCTCTCACCCTAACACAGGAGTTGTTCATTAACCCTTGAAGTGCATTGGGAAGATGTGAGTAGACTGTGATCTGCACTATGTGAGATACTTATATAACTTATACAGTTTATAATAAAATTGCTGTTATTTCTTGTCTAGACTATGATACATTTCCCTGAAGAAGACATTTGCTCCTTGAATTGAGCACGTTGAAATGCGTTTGAATTTCACTATTTGACACCACGGTTTCTCATCTGTGGTGATTGTATCGGGCAGTATGATGTATCATTTTTTCTATGCCATTGTCATGAAAGCACTTTTTTAATGTTCTTTATTTACTAACGTTTTCTATGTGTTATTCTCAACTACGATACTTTTTTTGTTACTATACACAATTTTATCAATTTATAATAAAACTTATATTTTATCATTTTTAGTTTTCATTGCCTTAAAAATCCCCGTAGGTTCTCCGTAGTTTTTCCAATTATAATTTGGGATGATGGCAATGACACATCCATACCACCAGGGTCAATTTCATACATATATCCTGGGAGATATTGGGGATAAATATTACTGTCCCATTTTAAGCAATCCAAGACATACCCTCCAAGTCACCTTTTCCCATATGGCATAAACAGGGTCCCCAGAGTCTGTGTGTCCTGGGGGACCAGGACCCGAATCCACAGTAATACCACCTCGAGAGTCCCCAGGCATACAGCTCACAAAGAGCACCGTTCCCCCAAATGCCAGGGCCCATAATCAGTTGGCGAGAGGCCTGCATTCAGTCCCCTCCAAAAGCCTCTCTCGGGGGAGTCTGTCACAGCAGGCAAGTGACAATCTGCAATGTGTGGCAAGTGACAATCTGCATCTGGTGACAGGCGACGTGGCAAGTGATGTGGCAAGCGACGTGGCAAGTGACAATCCGCAACGTGTGGCAGTTGACAGTGGCAAGTGACACGCTCAGGGCTCCCACTGATTCTGCATTATGGCGAGTTGATTCATTTAATTTTTTATAACAAAATTAAAACAAAATAAAAAATTTTTTTTTATATATAATGTAATTATAGTAATAATATGCTTCAACCATCCTGACACCATAACAACTATGATGCCATGATGATTGAAGCGCTAACACCAGCCATTTCCCTGATAAATTTATCCCAAAAAAATGTATTTTCTGGCAATGCCCCTCTCGAGACTAGGCTCTGGATCCGCCCCTGGTGCATAGCGAGGGGTGCATGGTTCTGTGGGGTGGGTGCATAGTGAGGGGTGCAGGGTTCTGTGGGGTGGGGGTATGGTTGCCACCTCATCCCTTTAAACCCGAACACATATTAATTACACAGGTTCTGTGGCTAATTAAGGTGGTAATTAAACTCACTTGGTGCCTTATCTGCATTTAATTAGCCACAGAACCTGTGTAATTCATATGTGTTCGGGTTTAAAGGGATGAAGTGGCAACTCTAGGTGGGGGCAGGGTGCATAGTGAGGAGTGCAGGGTTCTGTGGGGTGGGGGCAGGGTGCATAGTGGGGGGTGCAGTGTTCTGTAGGGTGCACAGTAAGGGGTTCAGTGTTCTGTGGGTTGGGGGTAGGGTGCATAGTGAGGGGTGCAGGGTTCTGTAGGGTGGGGGCAGAGTGCATAGTGGGGGGTGCAGTGTTCTGTAGGGTGGGGGCAGGGTGGGTGTAGGGTGCACAGTGGGGGGTGCAGTGTTCTGTAGGGTGGGGGCAGGGTGGGTGTAGGGTGCACAGTAAGGGGTGCAGTGTTCTGTGGGTTGGGGGTAGGGTACACAGTGAGGGGTGCAGGGTTCTGTGGGGTGGGGGCCGAGTGCATAGTGAGGGGTGCAGGGTGCTGTAAAGTAGGTCAGTATAGGGTGAGGGGTGCAGTGTTCTGTGGGGTGGGGGCAGGGTGCATAGTAAGGGGTGCAGGGATCTGTGGGGTGGGGGTAGGGGGCATAGTGAGGGGTGCAGGGTTCTGTGTGGTGGGGGCAGGGTGCATAGTGAGGTTTGCAGGGTGCTGTAAAGTAGGTCAGTATAGGGTGAGGGGTGTAGTGTTCTGTGGGGTGGGAGTAGGGTGCATAGTGAGGGGTGCAGGGTTCTGTAGGGTGGGGGTAGGGTGCAGAGTTCTGTGGGTTGGGGGTAGGGTGCATAGTGAGGGGTGCAGGGTTCTGTGGGGTGGGGGTAGGGTGTATAGTGAGGGGTGCAGGGTGCTGTAGAGTAGGTCAGTATAGGGTGAGGGGTGCAGGGCAGATGGAAGGCACAGGGTCAGGAGAGGAGCAGAGAACAGTGTCAGAGGGGACCCCGGATATCCTGGCAGCAGACTTCTTGGCCATACCAGGATGGGCAGGTGGACCAAAGGAGACAAAGTGTATTCCTCGTATATATATATATATATATATATAAGAGAGAACTTAGTTATCAGCCACCTTACCTAGTTCTGTGACAAGGATATCCCAGACTGGGCCCTTCTTGAGAGAGGCCCCCTGAGCTGTGAAGATGACTAGGGAAGCTCTGTTAGTGTTGGAGGCTCCTGAACATTCTGAGAGAACTGAGACCACCTGAAGAGAGATGAATGATGCCTATCTGTCTGTGCAAAAGAGAGTGTATGGCGCTAAGAGAGGATGGAAGGAAGAGACGTAGGCCTATACTGCCATCATGGAGGAGAAGCTGGCCAATACCCGATATCAGGGGTCAGTGAATGTTCTGTCCATGAAGGGAGGTAATGTCTGACAGACTGGAGGATGAATGTACTGAAGAGATATAGGCTTATGACCAGCTGCCACCAGAAGGAAGAAGGTGGCCAATACCTGATGTCATCATGAGTCAGGGAATGTTTTACCCACAAGTAGGGATGAGCTTCGAGTTCGAGTCGAACTCATGTTCGACTCGAACATTGGCTGTTCGTAAGTTCGCCGAACAGCGAACAATTTGGGGTGTTCGCAGCAAATTCGAATGCCGCGGAACACCCTTTAAAAGTCTATGGGAGAAATCAAAAGTGCTAATTTTAAAGGCTTATATGCAAGTTATTGTCATAAAAAGTGTTTGGGGACCCGGGTCCTGCCCCAGGGGACATGGATCAATGCAAAAAAAAAAGTTTTAAAAACGGCCGTTTTTTCAGGAGCAGTGATTTTAATAATGGTTAAAGTCAAACAATAAAAGTGTAATATTCCTTTAAATTTCATACCTGGGGGGTGTCTATAGTATGCCTGTAAAGGGGCGCATGTTTCCCGTGTTTAGAACAGTCTGACAGCAAAATGACATTTCGAAGGAAAAAACCCATTAAAACTACTTGCTGCTATTGCATTGCCAGTCCAACAATACACATAGAAGTTTGATAAAAACGGCATGGGAATTCCCCACCAAAATAAAAAAAAATAAAAATAAAAAAAAAAAACACGTGGGGGTGCCCCTAAATTCCATACCAGGCCCTTCAGGTCTGGTATGGGTTTTAAGGGGAACCCCGCGCCATGGGTGCGGAGCGGCCCGAGGAGAAGAAGATAGAAGACGCCACGGAGGAGATGCTGGACGAGAACGCCAGAGGAAGAACCAGAAGTTGAAGGAAGATAGAAGAAAGAAGAAGCATTTAAATAAAGGAATTGTCAAAAACTGTCTCTTGTCATTTTTAACAATTTTGACAGTTTTTTAGTGAAATGGTAGGGGTAAGTACCCCCTTACCATTTCACACAGGGGGGAGGGCCGGGATCTGGGGTCCCCTTGTTAAAGGGGGCTTCCAGATTCTGATAAGCCCCCTGCCCGCAGACCCCCACAACCACCGGCCAGGGTTGTGGGGATGAGGCCCTTGTCCTCATCAACATGGGGACAAGGTGTTTTGGGGGGGCTACCCCAAAGCACCCTCCCAATGTTGAGGGCATGTGGCCTGGTACGGTTCAGGAGGGGGGGCATTCTCTCATCCCCCCTCTTTTCCTGCGGCCTGCCAGGTTGCGTGCTCGGATAAGGGTCTGGTATGGATTTTTGGGGGGAACCCACGCCTTTGTTTTTTTTGGCGCGGGGTTCCCCTTAAAATCCGTACCAGACCTGAAGGGTCTGGTATGGAATTTAGGGGGACCCCCACGTCTTTTTTTTAATTTTGGTTCGAAGTTCCCCTGTGGGGAATTCCCATGCTGTTTTTATCAATGAACTTCTATGTGTATTGTCGGCAATGCAATAGCCGCAAGTAGTTTTAAATGGGTTTTTTCCTTTGAAATGTCATTTTGCTGTCAGACTGTTCTAAACACGGGAAACATGCGCCCCTTTACAGGCATACTATAGACACCCCCAGCTACGAAATTTAAAGGGATATTACACTTTTATTGTTTGACTTTAAGCATTATTAAAATCACTGCTCCTGAAAAAACGGCCGTTTTTAAAACTTTTTTTGCATTGATCCATGTCCCCTGGGGCAGGACCCAAGTCCCCAAACACTTTTTATGACAATAACTTGCATATAAGCCTTTAAAATTAGCACTTTTGATTATTGATGTTCGAACGAACTTTTTTCCTGTTCACATGTTCTGGTGCGAACCAAACAGGGGGGTGTTCGGCTCATCCCTACCCACAAGAGGAGATATTGTGTGAGAGCCTGGAGGACCAGTGTACAGAGAACGCTCCTCACCTACCCAACATACAAGTTCAAAGAGATCTTTAGTATAATCTTCTGGAAAGGATGTCGATGATCAGGACATTGTGAAGTGCTCAGAGTGGGGGGTATACAGAAAAATTGCTCCCCACTTGGTAATAAGACCCCAGGATTGGTGGGTGCACAATGACCAATCATCACCCATGTATGGAGGAGCCTGAACATCATATCACAATTGGTTGAGCCACCAGTGTGAGTGAATTAATGTTTCCCGGTGGTGCTCTGGTGGCATTTCTTGGTGCTTAGAGTCTGAGCACTTCACCCAACCAACACCTCACCTGTTATATGACATACAGGTTGTGTTAGTTATTCTGAAGTCTATAGTATATAATGTAAAATAATAAGAGATATTACTGACCTCTTACTGTGAGGGTGACATTCCTGGACAGTTCAGTCGGCAGAGATCGGTGACTGATAATACAGGAATAGATGTTCCCATTGTCCTCTATTTTGGGGTTCAGGGTCAGTAGACTTGTCTCATTGTACGTCCCATCTGAATTCTCATGAAATGTCTTCCAGATCTCCAGGACCTCACATTTAGATGAACTCTTATGACATTGAACCCAGCGCATGAAAATATTTTTTGGGTAAAAATTGTAAACTTCACACATCACCGTCTTCTCCGTCCCCAGCTCTATGGTTGGATTTTCTGGTGTCACATAAACCGATGGAGGAGCTGTACAGAGAATAATCATTATTGTTCTAATCTGTAGAAAATACAGAGATCACATCCACAGACTGTGCAGATTATACCAAGAAGAACCCATTGTAATGGTGTGTAGAGCTACCCCCACAGGGGCCACAGATATTAACTGGTTCTTTCTCAAACAGTACAGAGGCTGCTAGTCACCCAAACATTCCATTTACAATAGCTTCAATAAACAGTCTAGGGGGTTGTCTTTTTTTGTAGTTTATTGCTTGTAGATTGTGGGGCAGGAGCAGAATTGGAGCATGGTATACTTCAAAACAATTAGCAGCAGTTGGAGAAAAGTCTTCTCCTTAAAGAATATGTTCCCCCAATATTTCCTCTTCCTGATACAGTGACAGTGGCTGCTGTCCCATGTACTGGTATGAGAAAGTCTTCTGTTCTCTTTGTATTGCTTCCTTTATGTGAAATGCCTGGTGATCCTGCCAGTCCCTCTGCTTTTCTATTAAACGCTGACTACTAGGCATGTGTGCTCAGTTCTCAGCCTGCTCTCCTCCAACGATCAGACCTGTCCTGACACTCCCCCTGCACAGTCATTCACTGGGAAGATCAGTGTCCTGTTGTTTCTCCTCCCTCTCCTCTCTAAGCAGGTGAGAACAGAGGTCATGTGATCACTTATATATTATTACAAATGCTGTTTTTTTTTATATATCATTAGAATTTTATATCTATACACAAATGTTTTACCTTTCATTTCTATTTTACACTGAAAGGGTTGTTTTACAAGGTGAGGGGTCACATAAATGTGAAGTAAATTTGACTAAATAACATTCTGTTCCCTCACAGCTGAAGTCAGGACAAGTCTCTTCAGCATCTGGTTACCTTGTGCCAATGAACAACTGCTGGTACAGTGAAATCTTTAGAACACTGCACAGTCACAGGGATCAATTTAGGACAGCTGCATATCTTCCAGCTGACTCCAGACACAATCCAGTGAGTAAGACTCTCCTTCTCTAAGCCAGATTCCTTTGGAGAAGTCCTGCAGTTATTCCAGGTTATTTCCAGGTCCCAGCTCTGCCACTGCTGAGACCACTTATAACAGTGACCCATTCCATAAGCTTCCTCCGGGGCAAAAGCCCCCACTGAGGTTGGGAGCTCTTCTTGTTGGTTAAAGGCTATCTCTTCAGGGCTCCAGACTATTTACCAACCTCCCAGCCACCATCTGGGCACACCTCCCCAGGGATTGGCTAGGCTCAGATCAATATTCAGGATGGTTATTTGAATTCTCCCTCCCTAAGCTGTAGAAACTTCTTCCAGAGGCAGGAGAAACCTTCAAACCCCTTGTTTGGGAAACCCTGAACAGACAAGACTAAACAATCACTGCTCGCTAAGTACAGAAGGAGCCAAAAACGACATTTACCTAGCATCCTAACTAGGAGGTGATTCGGATGGAAGTGACACAGGAGACCTCTCCAGTCAGTAGACAGGTCACTGGGCTCCCTCTAATCTTTCACATCCACCACTAGAGGGAGCACTTCTCTCTGGGGGAGTTTCCTTATAAGGGCTGATTTACTAAAGCAGGACATGCATAGATTGAAATTTGGTTGGCTCAGCACGGACTGCCAAAATATCAATCCATGTATGGGCAGGCTGGTTGTACAGAAGTCGATCTACCAACTGACATAAAACAAAAAATATGCAATGCATGTAAAATGCATGGCAACACATTACAACATGTTACAAAAATGCAATACAACGAGTAAGCCTTAATGCATGCATTGTGGTGTTTATGGGCTCTCCGGAAAGTTCACTTTAATGTTCCAATGATATAATAAGAAAATTCCTCTTTATTTATTTCATCTGCACATGATTGGGTGTTCAATGTGATCACAGCGACAATTTGGGTGAAGATTCTCAACTCCTTTTGTAAATCAACTCCCAGTATGGGGGAAGGGAGGGGCAATGTCATTGTGCCCGTCACTTACCTGATACCTGCAGGGTAGCTCTACCTTCTGCACTATTCGGAGTATTTATCACTATACAGGTGTATTCCCCTTCATCAGAGATCTGGACCCGGGGGAGGTGGAGCTCGGCGTTTCCTTTCCGGATCTCCTTTGGCTCAATATAAGATCCCGGTCTGTATGATGTCTCTTTTTCATCAATATAGTTATACACGTCATACTCAGTGCCGTCCTCTGATGTCCTCTTCCATTTTATTGAAATGGCTTTCCCAAAATTTAGATCAGATATTTCACAGGGAATGGCGACATCCTCATCCCTCAGTACTGACACAATTGACGTCCTCATTGTCACCCACAGAGCCCCTATAAAATATAAATAACGTTTTGTGTTGAGTATTGAAATGATTCGCGGGAAGCTTCTTGTTTGCAGAGAATAACTTTACTTTCATGGAGAATGGCAAAGCATATCTTTACATCATGAGAAACATGACATGAACACTGAAAGAAGGTACAGTGCCTTAAAAAAGTGTTCATACCCCTTGACATTTCCCACATTTTGTCATATTACAACAAAAACGTAAATATATTTTATTGGGATTTTATGTGATAGACCAACACAAAGTGGCTCATAATTGTGAAGTGGAAGGAAAATTATAAATGATACAAATAAATATGTGAAAAGTGTGGGGGGGGGATTTGTATTCAGCCCCCTTTTCTCTGATACTCCTAACTAAAATCTAGAGGAAACAATTGCCTTCAGAAGTCACCTAATTAGTGAAAAAGAGTCTACCATCATCGGAGAATGGAAAGAGTATGGCACAACTGCAAACCTACCAAGACATGGCCGTCCACCTAAAGTGACCGGCCGGGCAAGGAGAACATTCATCAGAGAAGAGCCAAGAGGTCCATGGTAACTCTGGAGGAGCTGCAGAGATCCACAGCTCAGGTGGGAGAATTTGTCCACAGGACAACTATTAGTCGTGTTCTCCACAAATCTGCCCTTTATGGAAGAGTGACAAGAAGAAAGACATTGGTGAAAGAAAGTCATAAGAAGTCCTGTTTGTAGTTTGTGAGAAGCCATGTGGAGGACACAGCAAACATGTGGAAGAAGGTGATCTGCTCACATGAGACCAAAATTCAACTTTATGGCCTAAAAGTAAAACGCTACGTGTGGGGAAAACTAACACTGCACATCACCCTGAACCAGGGGCGGACTGACAACTCATGGGGCCCCCCCAGGCAATAGAAGATTATGGGGGGTAAGTAACAAACAAAACAGTACAGCAGTCAGGACGAGTGCCACGCTCACATCAGAGTCCTCCCTTACATCAAAGTCGCAACATTCTCTCTATACATCACACCCCCCCAGTGTGTCACTTTCTATCAGTGTCCCCTTATATACACCTTTGCACCTTAGTGCTTGGTGTGGCAGGCAGCTGGCAGGAAAAGGCCTTTAAATTAGAAAAAAAAATCCACTTGTTGCAGGCTCTGAACTGCACAAGTGAGTCGTAGAGCCAGTGGAATAGTGAACTGCTGTGGTTGGCCTCAGATCGGGCATTGAGGCATGTGAATAAAAGCCATGCTTGATGTGTGCCATGCTATCACTGCACAGGTGTGTACCCCGACCTGCCCTGCTGCCTGATCCAAGGCCAGGCTCAGCAGCTCACAAATCAGCGACCTCCAAATGGTGACAAGTGGATTTTTCATGGGCATAGGATTGTTAGATCGACTTCTGTTTAGCGGCAGTAGGCACACATGGATCATACAGTATACATAGACACACAGTATACATATATACACATAGACACACAGTATACATATTGTAGGTGATTAGACTCAATGCAGGGACAAACTCACAGTCTCTTTAGGAAAACACGTTTAATGCACAGAAGATTTCCAAAACAGAAGAAAAAGGGCATCTTGCCGTCAATCGAACAAAAAATAAACTTCTGCTCTACCGAGCCTTACTGTGTCCATAGTCTGACCAGTCCTTTGTTATGTAGTAAATGTCCTTCCAAACGCAAACACTTTGTATCCAAAGTTAGGTTAACAAGCAGCCATGCTCCTAGTTGCCTCCTCACATGGAGACACACACTCTCTCTCTCTGAGATCTAGGACCAGCTGCCTTAATCAAGACCTGTAAGGAAAACATTAAACTGCGGTCCACGGACTTAGGAGTCTGTCCCACCCAGAGCTCCCAATAAAACCAGCCCCGGAACGGACTTTACCAATACAGGGTAAAGAACTATCCTTTTTTACCCTGAAGTCTTTGCTGGTATTATCTTAGATTGTAAATCTAAGAATCGGTGGAGAAACATATAACCCCATCAATTACTTTTCCTGCCATTTTACCTTGTTTCACAGGCACCCCACAATATATCTCCCCCCTCTGCTCGAACTCAGGGGGTTGAGCACCTTGGGCAAACAGACTGTAAATTCGGGAGAGGTCATCAGCGTTAGCTTGTTGGCTGCCTGGTCTATGTTCTACTTAAAAATCTGTGGAGCCAAGAACGATCTGGGAACTCTTGCATTTTTCTCCTTATTTTGGGCCATCCATTTGAGAGGGGCATGGTCAGTTAGGAGCCTAAACTGTCGCCCTAACAGATAATATTTTAAACTTTCAAGAGCCCATTTGATGGCTAGACATTCCTGTTCTACAATGGCGTACCTTTTTTCAGCAGGGGTCAATTTTCTGCTTAAGAACGCTATGGGGTGTTCTTCCCCATTTAGCACTTGGGATAACACTGCACCTAACCCCACTTCTGAAGCATCCGTCTGCACTATAAATTCCTGTGTGAAATCTGGGGTGATTACACAGGGTGGTCTTTAGGTCCTGGAAAGCTTTCTCAGCTTCTGGGGACCAAGTTACCACTGAGGACTTCCCCCCCTTGGTAAGATCTGTAAGGGGAGTGGCCAACGTAGCAAAATTGGGGACAAACTTTCTGCAATAGCCTACTACCCCCAAAAAAGCACTGACCTGTTTTTTATTCAGGGGTCCTGGCCAACTTTGGATTGCTTGGATCTTTGTGACTTGGGGTTTTACTACTCCCCCTGCCAATAATGTATCCTAGATACCGGGCCTCCTTTAATCCCACAGCACACTTCTTAGCATTGGCTGTCAGGCCCTCACCATGGAGGGCGTTAATAACAGCCTGCACTTTAGGTAAGTGGCTCTCCCAGTGTGCGCTAAAAATTACAACATCATCTAAATATGCAGATGCATAGGCTTGGTGGGGTTAAAGGATGCGATCCATCATCCTCTGAAAAGTGGCTGGGGCCCCATGTAGGCAGAATGGCATCCTCTTGTACTGCCAGTGGCCCTCAGGAGTAGAAAAGGCTGTCTTCGAAGATGGCGGATTGAGCGGACATGTTTCTTGAGCTCTCCTGGAGTGTGATCCGACTAATATATCCGCACATTGTGACTGCGTGGATTGGCATGATCCTGGTGCATCTGGATGCCTTCTAAATCCTTTGGGAGTCAGAAGCGGGGTAAGAAGCTGAAATTTCCCCCGGAGGCCTTGGAGGAATCCATCTCGGTTCCTGGCGGCTCTGCTTCCCCTGCACGCCTTCACAATATGGTGTCTCAAACTAACCACGAGGAGGACTCAGCTCATTCAACTCCGGGTATACCAGAAGTTATGGCAGCTATTAGCTCTTGTCAAACCACCCTCACATCGAAGATTGAAGAGGTACAGTTAGATGTGGGCTTAATTCGGCAGGATCTAGATAAAATCCGGTCCCGTGTAGCAGAAACAGAGAGGCGTGTGGGGGAGGTGGAGGACACAGTTACCGACCATGCGGCATCCATCAGAACTCTGCAAACTAAAGTACGGGCGTTGGAATATAGAGCGGAGAATGCCAAGAATAGGAGCCGCCGGAACAATCTGCGGATCGTAGGCCTCCCGAAGGGGGTGGAGGGAAGGTCCCCCGCATTGTTCACTGAGGAACTCCTGCGCTCCCTGCTACCGGCGGCCCAGCTCTCCCCGTACTTTGCAGTGGAGCGGGCCCATCGTGTTCCACCCAGACCGAGGCCGGAGGGAACCCCACCCCGCACACTCATACTGCGGCTCCTGAATTTCAGGGATCGAGACGAGATACTTAGGGCTGCCCGAGTGGCTGGAGTTCTCCCCTACTGCAATGGCAAGCTATTAATATTCCCGGACTACACGATGGAAACTCAGAGACAGCGCTGGTCGTTTGACAGTGTGAAAGCAGCTCTACGCGCTAAGGGAATCAAATATAGTGTTATGTTTCTGGGCAAGCTGAGGGTGGTGGATGGAGAGACTGTGCGTTTCTTTACTGTTCCCAAAAATGCTGCTGCGTGGCTGTAGGCGCTGCCGCCGAGATGAAGATATTCCCCTTGGTGAGGGGTGCATCTGCTATACCTCAATTTACTAGCTGCTGCGGACGCGGGTAAGCCACTCAATGTGTTATACTTCAAGAACATATGACTTTATATCTCCCAACTAAGTACTGACAAGTCTGAAGGTAACGACTATAAGGTTTGCAAACTGTCATGTGTTCCCTGAACCTTGTGCCCGAGGCTTACTATACTTGCCTGTCTCTACGGCAGATTTCTTCCATCAGGAAATGGATCCTGCGGTAGATACGTGTCCTGCTATATAGACTTCCGGGGTGCTGTTTCGTTCCTGCAACTGACTTCTAAGTGTGTGCCCCTGCTTGGCAGGTGTAAGCAGTTACTTTGCTGAGTTTTGTCTTTACAAGAACATGTTTCATTTTTATTTTTCTATTTTTCACTCCACGCTACTAGCTCAGGACTATAACTTTGTTTTTTACTACTACGAGCTTCAGAGCTCACAGCAGTCTGGATTCTGTCCTGTTTTGTTCGCACGTCCCCAACCTGTGCGGTTTATAGTCTTCGGACTGTGGGGTTATGGGATCCAAGTGCAGCTCACTGTTTCGAGTTGCATGGAGTGGGGGGAGGGGAGGGGCAACCATTGTTGCACAAGGTTATGTTCTTTTGTTTCTTGTTTTTTTTTTTTTACTGTTCAGGTTAAGGTGGTCTATTGCAGGGGATATTCGCCTATAGTGGCGTTGGTGTGGATATCATACTACTCAAGGGAGGAGGCATTCTGCTGGACTCTGCTGTACCTGGGGGAGTGGCCTGCTCCCCCTGGTCCAGGGACTCCATGGGAGATCAAGGTTCTTCCCTCGATAGATCATTGTAATACCTTCATATGGCTGAATGTTTATTAGTCTCATGGAATGTACGGGGGCTAAACTCAGCTATTAAACGCTCCTTAGTACTTAACTGCCTGAGGAAAATTCACCCACAGATCTGCATACTGCAGGAAACACACCTGGTGGGCTCAAGGGTCATGTGTCTAAAGAGGGCATATGTCGGTGCTCACTATCACGCTCCCTATTCTAATTATGCTAGGGGGGTCAGTGTCTTGATCCACCATTCCCTTCCCTTTCAGCTAGAAGAGATTAAATTAGACCCTGGCGGTCGCTATGTTATTATACATGCACTGATTTCTGAGACCCCATATGTGATTGTTGGGATCTACCTGCCCCCCCTGCGGATATTGATGTACTTCATCGGCTGATGCAACAGGTCACGATGTATAATGTAGAAAACGTGATATTGTTAGGAGACTTTAATTTGGCACCGTCCGGGGAACTGGATAGGCTCCATGCCTCTGGCTCCCCACAGCATGGTCTATCTCAATGGGCTGCCGCCTTTCAAATGACTGATGTATGGAGGCATTTCCATCCCTCGGACGGGGAATATACCTGCCTCTCTACATCCTACCGGACTATGTCGCGCATAGATTTGGCCTTTGCCTCTTCAGCAATGATGCGGAGAGTGATATCTGCGGAGATCCTGTCTAGAGGTATCTCCGATCACGCTCCACTATCAGTTACCATCAGAACCTCGGGGGAAGTGAGAGAGCGGGTGTGGAGGCTGTCCGGGGGGGTGGATTGGAGATCCGGAGATTCAGGAGGCAATGCCTGAAGCACTTTGCAATTTTTGGATAGACAACACAGACTCTGCGAACCCTAGAGTATTGTGGGATTCCTTTAAAGCATGGCTTAGGGGGGAGTACATTAAAAGGATCGCTCAGCGGAAAAGGCAGTCCGTGCAGTCTCTGCGGCAGATGGAGGAACAGGCAAAACTGTGTGAAGCGGAGTTTGTGAGAGACCCGGTGCAGAGTAGATACATAGCCTGGCAGTATGCGCTGAGGGACTTATCCCTGCTCAGATTGGATCTTACCAAGAAATCGATGATTGATAGTACCCAAAGGGTGTTCGAGTACGGGGACAAAAATGGCAGGCTATTGGCCTGGCTAGCCAGGGGACAGCATCTAGTGACTCACATAGGTCTGAGGAGACCCGAGGGTTGTCTTCTGACGTTACAAGCAGATATAAATGAGCGGTTCCTAAGATTTTTTCAGGCTCTGTACGCCTCTAGAGTCTCCTATAGTGATACAGATCTATCTCATTACTTAGATACAACTCCCTACCCTTGCGGCAGAGAAAAGGTGAGAAATTGGAGGAAGACATTTCCCTGGAGGAGGTGCAGGAGGTGTTGGGGTCTATGCAGTCTGGGAAGGCCCCGGGACCAGACGGGATTCCTATAGAATTCTACTCCACATATCAGGAATTGCTGGCACCCAGGCTACTGGTAATGCTGAAGCAATTCGCGGCTTTGGGCTGTTTACCTGATTCAATGTACGATGCGATAGTGGTGTTGGTGCCCAAACATGGCAAGGACCCGGAGGAGTGTGCCTCCTATAGGCCGATTTCGCTAATTAATGCGGATGCAAAATTGTTGGCAAAAATACTAGCCACTAGACTCAGAAATGTCATGGACGATCTTGTCCATGCAGACCAGACGGGGCGCATGGTGGGTAAGGGCACCGATATTAATATCTGTCGCTTATTTCTTAACCTGTCTGCTTCTCATAGTAACGCTGGGACAAGAGTCATAGGCTCTCTGGACGCGGAGAAGGCCTTTGACTCCGTGGAATGGGGTTATCTTGGGGAGGTATTGAAAAGATTTGGGTTTGGTCCAAAATTCCTCCATTGGCTGAGTCTGTTGTATCGCGCCCCTAGGGCTAGGATACGAATAAACAGTGCCCTATCAGATTATTTTCTCCTTCAAAGGGGGACCCGTCAAGGGTGTCCTTTATCACCCAGCCTATTTGCTTTGGCACTGGAACCGTTGGCGGTCCTGATCAGGAAGTCAGACCAGATAGTTGGTCTACAGGTCGGCCCTTTGGAGGAGAAAATATCCTTATATGCGGATGACACCTTACTGTACCTGCAGGATGCTGATTCATCATTGGATGCGGCTCTGGCAGCCTTTGATGAATTTGGGAAATTCTCAGGAATCCGAATTAATTGGGCCAAATCTGCCTTATTCCCCCTGGATGTACAGGCCAGGGTGAATGGGACAGATACTCCCTTGCAATGGGTGGAGGAATTCACTTATTTAGGAATTAGGATATCAAGGGACCTGGGCTCCTTTCAGCGCCTTAATCTCCAGCCAGTTGTTCAGCGCCTTAGAGAACATTGCTCACGATGGGCTAAACTCCCGCTTAATCTTTTGGGCCGCATTAATATTTTGAAGATGATTTATCTTCCTAAATTTACATATCTTTTTAGGAATTGCCCCGTATGGTTATCTCTATCCTTTTTTAAAGGAGATAAATAGCTGCATTGGCTCCTTTCTGTGGAAGGGTGCTTCCCCTCGGCTGGCCAGACAGACTCTCCAGCTTCCTGTGTGTAGTGGAGGCCTGGCCTTGCCCAGTCTATTAGTGTATTACTGGGCGGCTGTGCTGGTTACAGTAAGATGGTGGTTTCAGCAGTCTAGAGCCAATGCGGCGGTGTGTTTAGAGGCGGCCATAGTAGGGTCTCTTACGGAGCTGAGCAACTTGGTGTATAGGGGCCCATCGGCGTATCCCTCACTACCGTCCCCGACCGTGGTGACCCTACGGGTGTGGGCTGTGGCTAGGCGATGGTTTATATGCCCTAATCAGAGGTCCCCCTTTTGTACCCTGTGGGGAAATCCCTCTCTCCCTCACCTCTGGACTATCCCGGATCCACAACTTTGGGCCCGCTATGGCATTAAGTTGTTAAAAGACGTGCTCTAGGAAGGATCTTTTCTTTCATTTAAAGCTCTTATGGATAGATTTTCCCTCCCAATTTGGATGCAGTTTAGGCATTATCAGCTGCGGCATGCAATTAAGGCACAGTTCCCACTACTCCCCAGTCTTAAAATGGATCATATTGGAGGAATTGTTGGCACAGGAATCCCTCGATAAGATTATGTCTACACTGTACTTCACCCTTTTTCAAAAGGAGTCACCCAAAATGGAGGCTCTGTGGAATAAATGGAATGCAGACTTACCTGACTTAGATAGAGAGCCCTGGGAGGAATGTTTTGAGGATAGCTCTAAATTAGTCATCTAATCTAGGGACAAGTTGATCCAAACTAAGTTTTTACATAGGGTGTACTACACGCCCCAGAGACTGCATGGAATATATCCGCTACGCTCCGCAAACTGTCCAAGGTGTCATTCAACAGACAGTACCTTTTTTCACATGTTTTGGACCTGCCCTCGACTATCGAGATATTGGGCAGAGGTGGATGAGGCAATTAATATTCGTCTTCAATTGACTATTGCTGTGACACCGGAATTGGCCCTACTGGGCATTCAGGATGATGAGCAGAGTCCAAGATATACTAAGATATTGATCTCATTACTGTTTTTTTACGCTAAAAATGAATTTTTGCTGAAATGGACTTTGCATTTGCCCCCCACGATACGATCGTGGGAGGACTCTGTGAATGCAATTTTACCATTATATAAGTTAACATACATTAGCAGAGGGTGCCCTTTGAAGTACGAGCGGATTTGGAGGCCATGGACGGATCCCAAATATAGCATAGACCCCAACTGATGAGGCTTGCAATTGTAGTAGTCATTCTCAGGAAATGTTTGGTGTGCTCCTCCCCTCCCCCCCTATCTTCCCCCTTCTTCCCCCCCTACTGCCCTTTCCCCTTCCCCCCTCCCTACCGCTTTTTTTTATTTTCACTAGGAAGTAAGGGAATTCTTGAGTGACTACTGGGCTACACATGTTGCCTACTATTCTGTGCTACTACCCTTGTATGGTTATATCTCTGTATGACTCTGAGTATATGTATGTACTACTCAAACAATTGTTTCGCACCAAATTTATGTAATTTTTCTATCTTTTCAAATAAAGACCAACCTTGTTGTTAAAAAAAAAAAAAAAGAAAAGGCTGTCTTTTCTTTTGCACGTTCGGTAAGTGGTATTTGCCAATACCCCTTCGTATGGTCCAGGGTGGTGATATATCGAGTGTGTCCCAGACGCTCAATTAATTCATCTACCCTGGGTATTGGATAAGCATCAAATTTTGACACCTCATTTAACTTTCGGAAATCATTACAAAATCGGATGCTTCCATCCAGTTTGGGAATAAGGACGATTGGACTACACCACTCACTATGGGATTCTTCTATTACCTCAAGATCCAACATCCTCCTTATTTCCTCTGAGACTACTTGGCGTTGAGCTTCTGGGATGCGATAAGGTTTTAACCACTTCAGCCCCGGAAGGTTTTACCCCCTTCCTGACCAGAGCACTTTTTACAATTTGGCACTGCGTCGCTTTAACTGCTAATTGCGCGGTCATGCAATGCTGTACCAAAACAAAATTTGCATCCTTTTCTTCTCACAAATAGAGCTTTCTTTTGATGGTATTTGATCACCTCTGCAGTTTTTATTTTTTGCGCTATAAACGTAAAAAGACCGAAAATTTTGAAAAAAATGATGTTTTCAACATTTTGTTATAAAAAAAATCCAATAAACTCAATTTTAGTCATACATTCAGGCCAAAATGTATTTGGCCACATGTCTTTGGTAAAAAAAATGTCAATAATCGTATATTTATTGGTTTGCACAGAATTTATAGCGTCTACAAACTAGGGTACATTTTCTGGAATTTACACAGCTTTTAGTTTATGACTGCCTATGTCATTTCTTGAGGTGCTAAAATGGCAGGGCAGTACAAAACCCCCCAAATGACCCCATTTTGGAAAGTAGACACCCCAAGGAAATTGCTGAGAGGCATGTTGAGCCCATTGAATATTTATTTTTTTTGTCCCAAGTGATTGAATAATGACAAAAAAAAAAAAATAAAAAATTACAAAAAGTTGTCACTAAATGATATATTGCTCACACAGGCCATGGGCATATGTGGAATTACACCCCAAAACACATTTAGCTGCTTCTCCTGAGTATGGGGATACCACATATATGGCTCTTCAGGAAGTGCCATTCACGGCGAAACATATGTCGGAGCGGAGGATCCGTCATTTCCAGGTCCATGTTTTGATACACCACACCAGGCTTTGCACCTTCGGAGAGAGACGTGAAACGCACGCTACCTCCAGGGATCATGTGACTCGCACACGCTGTTTACACCTAGTGCCAGGCACTATCACATGTGAGTGTAACTGTTATTATTGCTGCTGTTTTTATTCTATTAAAAATTACTACACTATGAGACTTTCATCTGTGTCTCCTGTGGAGTCATATTTTACATTCTAGCTTCTTCCTGAGTGGCCATTGGAGTGGATTCATGCCATTAGTGGAACCAATTTGGGGTTCCCAAAGTGTTTCTTGACCATCCTGTAAAAAGGGGTCAAACAGCTCTGGTGAGTGGCCATCTTCATATTGAGCACTCGGGGTGGAAGATCTAGAAGTTTTATCTCAGAGCATTCCGTTTTGGTGTTGGGATTTATTCACTTATGGACTTTATGCTTGTTTATTTTCTCATTTATGCGCACATTTGAGTTTGATGCAGTGTTTTCTTTGTGATAGTTTTTTTACATAAACAGGTATAGCGCCTTATTCTTTATTTTGTAATTTTGCATGGTGAGTATTTTGCAGCTCTCATTTGTTTTTGAAAATGAAGAAAGACAAGAAAAATGTATTTTTTTTTTCTTTTTTCAATTTTCAAAACTTTGTGACAAAAAGTGAGGTCTGCAAAATACTCACTATACCTCTCAGCAAATAGCTTGGGGTGTCTACTTTCTAAAATGGGGTCATTTGGGGGGGTTTTGTGCCACCTGGGCATTCCATGGCCTCCGAAACTGTAAAAGGCAGTGAAGAGTGAAATGAAAAATTTACACCCTTAGAAATCCTGAAGGCGGTGCTTGGTTTTCGGGGTCCCGTACGCGGCTAGGCTCCCTAAAAGTCTCACATATGTGGTATCCCCGTACTCAGGAGAAGCAACAAAATGTATTTTGGGGTGTAATTTCACATATTCCAATGGCATGTTTGAGCAATATATCATTTAGTGACAACTTTGTGCAAAAAAAAAAAAAAAAAAAAGTTTGTCTTTTTCCCGCAACTTGTGTCACAATATAAAATATTCCATGGACTCGACATGCCTCTCAGAAAATAGCTTGGGGTGTCTACTTTCCAAAATGGGGTCATTTGGGGGGGTTTTGAACTGTCCTGGCATTTTATGCACAACATTTAGAAGCTTATGTCACACATCACCCACTCTTCTAACCACTTGAAGACAAAGCCCTTTCTGACACTTTTTGTTTACATGAAAAAATTATTTTTTTTTGCAAGAAAATTACTTTGAACCCCCAAACATTATATATTTTTTTAAAAGCAAAGGCCCTACAGATTAAAATGGTGGGTGTTCCATTTTTTTAATCACACAGTATTTGCGCAGCGATTTTTCAAACGCATTTTTTTTGGAAAAAACACACTTTTTTAAATTTTAATGCACTAAAACACACTATATTGCCCAAATGTTTGAAGCAATAAAAAAAGATGATCTTAGGCCCAGTACAGGTTACCACTTTAGATTTACAGAGGAGGTCTACTGCTAAAAATACTGCCCTCAATCTGACCTTCGTGGTGATACCTCACATGCATGGTGCAATTGCTGTTTACATTTGACGCCAGACCGACGCTTGCGTTCGCCTTTGCGAGAGAGCGGGGGGGGGGGTGCTTTTTTTTTCTTTATTATTTTTTTTGCTTTTTTATCTTATTTTTAAACTGTGCCTTTCCTTTTTTTTTTTTTTTTTTTTTTTTTTTAGCATTTTTATTGTTATCTCAGGGAATGTAAATATCCCCTATAATAGCAATAGGTAGTGACAGGTACTCTTTTTTGAAAAAAATTGGGATCTATTAGACCCTAGATCTCTCCTCTGCGCTCAAAACGTCTGACCACACCAAGATCGGTGTGATAAAATGCTTTCCCAATTTCCCAATGGTGCTGTTTACATCCGGCGAAATCTAAGTCATGAAATGCTCGTAGCTTCCGGTTTCTTAGGCCATAGAGATGTTTGGAGCCATTCTGGTCTCTGATCAGCTCTATGGTCAGCTGGCTGAATCACCGGCTGCATTCTCAGGTTCCCTGTTGGGACAGGAGAGCCAGAGAAAAAAAAAATGGAAGACAGTGGGAGGGGCATTCCCTCCCACTACTTGTAAAAGCAGTCTAGAGGCTAATTAGCTGCTAGGATTGCTTTTACATGAAAGCCTGGCTGAAAAGAATGATACCAAGATGGTACCTAAACCTGCAGGCATCATTCTGGTATAACCACTCAAAGTCCAGCAACATACCAGTACGTTGCTGGTCCTTGTTGGGCATATGTTGTAATTTTTTTTTCACACAGCCTGTGGGCTGAACGAAAAAAAGAGATTGATCGGTGGGTATGCCCACCATTAGAATACCTCCCTTCATCCACCCACTTCTAATGATGGGCATACATGCACCGTTTATATATGCCGAAGCATGGGGGCATCCGCCCCAATAGTTAGGAGCAAATCGCTCCTCCGCCCACTGCTGCCCCAACGCTTCGGCATATATGCTCTTTTTTTTTAACTGTGGTGGTGAAATCACCTCCTACAGCACTGGAGTCACGGCTTTATGTATCGTGGGAGCAAACGCTGTTGCTGTCAAGATAAATAAATCTGCTCTGCAGCTGATTGGTGTACCTGAAAACAAAAAAATGGTTAACAATAAAACATAGTAAACAGTAAAGTATAAAAAAATTACATACCCGAAAAGCAAACATGATAAAACATAATAACAATAAAACATTGCAGAATAGAATACAGTAAAAAAGAGCAGAACAATAGAGGGAGAATAGAGAGAGAGAGAGAGAGAGAAAACAATAAAACGACAACTATTTTTGTTTTTTTTTATTTTATATTTTTTTGTGTATTTTTTTTTTTTCTTTACATTTTTTTTTATAACTAACTTTTGTAACTGTAACCGATTCCAGGTTCGGGTCTCTCAAAATGCGATGGCATCTTGGGAGACCCTGTGAAAGTGTGCCTAGTCTGTGCAATGCTGTACCCTACGCTAATACTCAACTAGTGTATAGTAGTGTTCAAAACATTCACCAATGCAAAGATCAGGATTGTCAGGACAGGAGGGACAATAATAGCGGGTGTCACACCTAAATCCACACTTGCTGCAGACATGACATCTTTTTTGGGGGGCTCGTTGGGTAGGGGTACTCGGGAGCACATAAGGAAAATGCCTCTCATGCAGCCGGCTTACTGCATTTGGTTGGGGATGGTGAGGTGGAGCACCGTCTGGAAACAGAAGGGTTTTGACGATCTCTTCCTGGAATTTAAGGAAGGATCCAGTCCGTCCTGAAGCTCTGTATAGCACATGAGCGTTCAGCAAAGCCAATTTAAATAAGTATACAGACACTTTCTTGTACCAGCGTCTGGCCTTATGGGCAACTAGGTACGGCGCCAACAACTGGTCGTTGAGGTCCACCCCTCCCATATTTTGGTTATATTCGTGGACACAGAGGGGTTTCTCCACAATACCAGTCACCATAGTACTTTGGACCGTCGTGTCTGCATGAAGGGAGGTGAGAACGAAAACATTCTTCTTATCCCTCCACTTCATAGCGAGCAAATTATTACACTGCCAGCAGGCTCTCTCCCCCAGCCTAAGACGGGAATCTACAAGCCACTGGGGAAAGCCCCGGCGATTAGATTGCCGGGTGCCACATGCGCCAATTCGATGATTAAACAAGTAACTAAAAAGTGTCACGCTCGTGTAATAATTGTCCACATACAAATGGTACCCTTTCCGAATAAGGGTGACACCAAGTCCCACACTATCTTGCCAGTGCTTCCTATGTAATCTGGGCATTTTGGTGGCTCTACATGGCTATCTTTGCCCTCGTAAACCATAAAACTACATGTATAACCTGTGGCCCTGTCACAGAGCTTATACATCTTGACCCCGTATCTGGCACGCTTGCTGGGAAGGTACTGTTTGAATGACAAGCGGCCAGAAAATTTAATCAGGGACTCATCAACGCAGACAACTTGATGGGGAGTAAACAAGTCTGCAAAACGTTAGTTGAAGTGGTTTACGAGGGGCCGAATTTTGTAGAGCCAATCGTATGCAGGGTCTCCCCGAGGATGACAGAGTTCATTGTTGTTGAAGTGCATGAACCGCAAAATCTGCTCGTATCGTGCCCTGGTCATGGAAGCAGAGAACACGGGTAAAGGTGAATTGGGTTAGTGGACCAATATAAACGCAACGTATTCAATTTAGTTATGCCCATGAGGAGGGAAAGGCCCAGAAAGGTCTTAAATTTGGAAACCGTAATTGGTTTCCAATCTCTGGCAAGGGAGGACAACTGGGGATTAGTGGCGATGAATTGACCAGCGTACTAATTGATTTGGTCCACAATAGATCTATAGAGATCTTCCGTGAAAAACAGCAAATAAAAATCAAGTGACGTAAAGTCAACTGTTTCCACCTGAATTCCGGGTTGGCCAGTGAATGGGGGAAGTACGGGTAATGCAAAAGTGGTGGGTACCCAATTAGGATTGGCAAATTCTGCAGGAAGGGCACTATGGGCATGACGGGCCTGTGTTCATCTTCTTGGTGGCAGCGGGACACTACTTGTGCTTGCCACCTCACCAGCTTGAACTGCACTTATGGGACTCACCACGTCACCAAGTGATACTGCAGTGCTGGTTTGACTACGACCAGGGTGTACTAGGCCGCTGGTGCTTGCCAGTTCACCAGAAGGATGAGCGGCGCTAGTACTGCTATGCTCCATACAAGAGCCCTGCTGTTCTTGCAACTCAACAACAGCAGAAGATCAGGGTCTGGTATGCCTGACCTTGGCAGGGACCACAACTGTCGTCAGAGCTATCTGTCAGGGTGCCGCTGTCCTCTACAGGATCGTATTCTGAGCCTGAATCTGACAGATGAGTGACTTCCTCTTCACTATCTGTCATGCTCAGAAACGTGTAGGCCCCTTTACTAGTGTACCTTTGATTTGCCATTTTGGGCTCTAAATTTAGGGGTACACTAGTGAGACTCACAGGCAAAAAAGCTCCTGACTGTTAGCGACTGTATCAAAACGCTACCAACAAAAACTGTTAGCGATCTAGGGATCAGGCCTGACTCTGTGAACGCTGCAGTTATGTGTGTTTAGTGTTTAGTAAGTGACAGTGATCGATCGATACTGCACTTGGGTGGGCTGGGCAGCGCTGGGCCGAGGGGCAAAACGCAGGTGCTAGCAGGTATCTGGGCTGATCCCGCTAACACTGCGTTTTTGGGAACCCTAATCTGCTGGGGACGCTAGTATAGATCTGATCAAATATTGATCTGTTCAGATACTATAGCACTAAGGGAGGTGTATGCTGCGTGCGTGGGTGTTAGCGGTTTTGGCGCTAACCTGACGCTGCCTGGGGCGACGCAGACCTTATCTGACCCTAAAACTTAACTTATATCACCGCCGGGCGATCAGGGGGTTAAACCTTTATTCGGTAATAAACGGCGGGTGCCCTGAAACTATAATAAACAAACTAACCAGCGTCTCCCGTAACAGTTATACGGTGATCACTGGTGAAAGGGTTAACTAGGGGGCAATCAGGGGGTTAAAACCTTTATTAGATAGTATATGGGGGTCCCTGACGCTATAAAAATCTGACAGCGAACCTATATACTTACCTCCCTAACTAGCGTCACCTGTGACACTAATACAGCGATCAGAAAAATGATCGCTTAGTGACACTGGCGACGGGGGTGATCAAGGGGTTAACCTTTATTAGGGGGGGTTAGGGGGGTATCCTAGACCTAAGGGGGGCTAACACTAACTGCCCTACACCTTATAACAGTCACAAACTGACACCAATACAAAAAAAAAAAAAAAAAAAACTGTTATTGGTGTCACTGTGACAGGGGGTACAGGGGGGTGAAATGTGTGCCTAGTGTATTCTACTGTTAGTGTAGTGTTGTGCAGATTTACTTGACGTTTTCTCTCCTCGGCGCCGGAACGGAAAAGACCGACTCGAGGAGAGATTACATCACTTCCTCTGTCGCTGTTTACCTTACAGAGGCAGAGAAAGAATGTCATTGACTGGGAGCGATCGCGAGGGGGTGGCCATGAATGGATGGCCTCCCCCCTCAGCACGGATCATGGGGGGAACTTTACCGACCGCCTCGGGCACCGGGGGGGGATCCGATCGGACCCCCCGCCCATGATAGGCAAGTAACGTACCCGTACGTTACTTTGCCTGCCCGTGCCTTTCTGCCGACAGATATCGTCGTGAGGCGGTCGGCAAGTGGTTAAGTAATCCTAGATATATTTTCTCAGTCACCCTGTGCCAGGATAGCACAGGGTGACTTAGACATAAGAAGTGTATGGGGAGCTGAAACAAGGGTATCCCATACTTTCCAAGGGATTCTGGGTTCCACGGGCCCTCCCGGCACAGCATCTTTTTGCCTGAGTGCTTGCGTAGCCCCTTGAACGCCTAGGGATCACTGCTGGTTCAGAGGAGAAATCTGCAGAGGAAGAGGTCATAGAGGAAGAAATAGAAGAGGGGGTGGAGGAGAGAGCTGTGGCAGAATCACCACTACTAGCATTTTGGAGGCGTGGTGGCGGAATAAGCTCCAACAATACTGCACCCTGTCCTGCATCCTTCCCAGCTGCCAGCAGAGTTACCCAGTGCGCCCTGAAGGAAAGGTAACGTCCCTGTCCATGCCTGCTGGACCATGAGTCAGCGGTAATATACACCTTACCGCTGACCGCCCTGTCCAACGAGGCCAAGACATTGCCTTCTACATGCCGGTAGAGAGCTGGAATGGCCTTCCGTGAAAAGAAATGGCATTTTGGAACCTGCCACTAAGGTACCGCACAATCCACAAATTCACGAAAGGGAGTGGAGTCTACCAGCTTAAAAGGCAGCAGTTGGAGTGCTAGCAATTTAGCCAAGCTAGCATTCAGCCGCTGAGCATGTGGATGGCTGGGACCGAATTTCTTTTGATGGTTTAGCAACTGGGGTAGGGAAATTTGCCTGCTACAATCGGATGTTGGTGTAGCGATAGCAGATTGCCTGCAAGTACTTGGCACACCTAATTCTACACCTTCATTCCTCTCTGTGCAGGTTTCTGAGAGAACTGAAGGTATAGTGGGGTTGGAGATCCCAGCTGATGAGGAGCAAGGAGAGGTCCGCCTTGTTCTTTGATGTGGGTCTTTTAAGTACTGTTGCCAATGGACTGCATGGGAGGTCGACATATGTCTGGTCAAGCATGTGGTGCCCAAGCGGCTGCTGTTTTAGACACTCTTGATATACTTCAGAAATATGTTGCAATCAGCAATGGTGCGATCTGCTGCACACTTATCAAAAAAGGCCACACCAAAGAACTTTTCAAAATACGCGAGGAGTCAGCAGCACCCTGCACATGCGGAGCTATGCGGTGTGATGCAGTCGGTGGCTGCCCTTAAGCTGGCCCCTGGAGGGCATCCTGCCTCGTTGGAAATGTGCCTCCTCCTCCTCTCTTCTATCAGGCACCCACGTAGAGTCAGTGACCTCATCATCCCCTCTCTCCTCGTCACTGGAGCAAACCTGGCAGTATGCTGCAGCTGGGGGGACATGACTGCCAGTCTCATGTCCTTCTTGGGCACCCCCTCTCTCTGGGCTCACGTTACTGCCTTCCTCAACCTGGGTACCATCATTGGAACCTTCAAAACGCTAAGCATCCTCCTGCAGCATGTACCACTGTGGTTGAACAGTTTGGGGGACTTCTCCGTGCATGATGGTGGGGCTAGGGAAGGAGTGACTGATGACATTGAGCCAATGGAATAGGCCGCTTTGGCAGCTGCATTGGCCAGCAAACTATTCTGAGCCTGGGTGACAGAGGATGAGGAGGTCAAGGATGGCTTAGTTATCCACTCTTCTGCATGTTGTGGCTCAACACGGTCAGCTGCCGAAAAAAAGGACAAGGGTGCCCCACAGTCACGTGCTGAGGATACACCGTGTCCACGACCAGCACTGTTGGCTGTAGACACAGAGCCTGCTTGCCCTCTTTTAGTGGCCTGTGAGCGTCTGCCCTTCCTTGGTGGCCTTCCAGACATGCTGTAAAATTTTATTAGCAAAACACCGCCTGAAGTTTACTAGAAAAAGTACACCAGGAATGGCCTGCAGTCAGATATAGGCTTAGCTAGACTAGAATGCAGTGGATATATATGTAGCACTCACCCCCAAAGGAGCTGCTGATAATTGTTTGGGTCTGCACTCTGCCTCTCAACCCCAGAAATGGACTTGACCCCCTTGGCACAACTGTATAGTAATGTTAGTGTAAGATCCAATAGTAAAGAGAAACACAGTAATGACACACTGTACTGTATATTTACTGTCACCCTGGTACTAGTCACTTCACCAACTGTAGTAATAGATAAAGTCTCACACAAATTGTAAGTTAACCACTTAAGCAGTTTACTGAAGGACTTGTTTAACACAATAGACACAGTGGTAACTCAAACATAAAAAATGAAAGTAAACAACAGTCAATGTGTAATTGAAACCAAGAACTTAATGGTAACCTGGAGAGTATTTGCAGACAGGCAAGGAGTGGGACTAAGGTCCAATATGATAAAACGCACCTTCCCACTCCAACCTCAGAGCACACACACATCAATTTGGCAGCGTAATATCAAGCACAATGCAACAGTGTGGTAGAATGTGGTAGTGTGATATACATCTATATCATATACTCAAGGGCTCCCCCTAGGTTGCAATGCAGTTCTAAGCGTGTAAAGCAAAGTTTTAATGCTTTATAGAAAATGGTAAAAGTCTCTTGTCCTCTTACTCTTCAGCTAGCTTTTTTATATTAGACGGCAGTATTTATAAATCCAGGTAAGAAACAAATAGGTAGCAAATTATAGTGGAAATGACAACATGCTGGTAACTGTGTGCTTGCACATCTAAGGCACCTGTAGAACTTCTTCCTTAATGAGGGATGTAACTCAGCATTAACTTTGCAGTACAGGAAGACAAACAGTGAAGTTCCGCTGTACACAGTCTATGGATAAATGAGATCACCTCTGTGGGACTACAGATCCCACCAGCAGTCTGGAACTAATTCAAAACAGTAACAGTGCACTATATTGTTCTGGGCAAGTGCCCGCTCACCACACGAGGTCCAGATGCTTGTAAGGTTCCGCTCTTGGTATCTCAGTCCGATCCAAGCTGGCGCCGTCACACCACACCGCTCCTTTCTTGTGGCTGGTGGCTGGAACGCAGGCAACCTTCAGAAATCCTGGATCCCCAGGTCCATCCACAAGCTGATCCAGCTGACTGTGCTCTGGAAACACCTCAAAGACCGATCGATTCTGCTCCGCGCCTCATAGGCTGCAGTCTGTCAGTCACACACATACCTCACAGCAGGCTGCTGTTGAATGGCGTCCTGAGAGGCCGAAAGATGGTCATGCTGTCCCTTTTATCTCCTTACCCAGCAGGCTGTTCACTGACTTAGCATTGTGGGTCAGTAGTTTCCAGGCCAAGTAAAGCACATGAGTCACTTCATCATTAACTACATTTCCCCTAATGCTTTTCAGCGCTTGTTGCTCAAGAATTAAAAAGAGAAGTCTTGACAGCATTAAAAGGACACTAGAGGGAGCCAACCGCTTAAGAAGCAACACATTGTTCAGCATGTTAACCTGGTCACAACCCCTACGTTACATATATATGTAGGAGACTGTATATATATTTAATGCACTGCAGCTCACTGAATCACCTGCCTGACAGTATATTAGAAACAGTATACCAGGAATGGCCTGCAGTCAGATCTAGCTACACTGGATACAGTATATATATTATATATATATACCGTATTTATCAGCGTATAACACGCACTTTTTTCCCCTGAAAATCGGGGGGAAATCGTGGGTGCGTGTTATACACCGATCCCCGCCAATCTCCGCCGTCTGTGAGGGCTGCTGACATTGAACGAGCCGAGTGTACTGTGTACTCGGCTCCGCTCACAGTCACGCCCAGTCCCGCCTCCTAGCCTTTACATCCCGCCATTGGACCGGTGTTGTGTCCATCATAGGAGCTGGGCCAAGGGGCGGGACAGGGGCGTTACTGCGAGCGGAGCCGAGTACACTCGGCTCGGTCTATGTCGGCGGCGAGAGGAGCCAAAGATCGCGGTGGCGGGACAGGGGCGTTACTGCGAACGGAGCCGAGTAGCTGAGTACACTCGGCTCGGCTTATGTCGGCAGCGAGAGGAGCCGAATATTGCGGCGGCGGCGCTAAATTTAAAACAAAAACATGCTGCAGATGGAAACTGTAAAGCAACAGATGGACACTGGGGAAGGCTGCAGGTGGACATTTAAAATGTAAGTTTTTTTCCTTAAACTTCCCTTCTAACTTGGGGTGCGTGTTATACGCCGATAAATACGGTGTCTATATATATATATATATATATATATATATATATATATATATATATATATATATATATATATATATATACACACACACACACACACACACACACACACACATATATACACACACACACACACACACACATACATACATACACACACACACACACACTAAATACACTGCAGCTAACTGAATCGCCTGCCTGCTCAATCTAAATGAAATGAAACTGTCTCTCTCTCGGTCAACGCCAGCAACACACTACACAGGGCCGACATGCAGGCGGCCTTATATAGTGTAGGGCGTGGACTTAACACCCTGAGCCATAATTGGCACCCTGCCTTTGGCCAATTATGGCTCTCTTTGCTGATGGCACTGTGATTGGCCAAAGCATGCGGGTCATAGTGCATGCTTGGCCAATCATCAGACAGCAATGCACTGCGATGTCACAGTGCATTATGAGGAGTGACGAGCCGCTCGAATTTGGAGCGAATGCCCAAATAATGTTCGTATTTCGACAAACGATCGAACAGCCATTGTTTGAGTCAAACTCATGTTCGACCCAAACATACAGCTCATCCCTAGTTACATAGTAGGTGAGGCTGAAAAAAGACACAAGTCCATCGAGTCCAACCTATGTGTGATTATATGTCAGTATTACATTGTATATCCCTGTTGTTGCGGTCATTCAGGTGATTATCTAATAGTTTCCTGAAACTATCGATGCTCCCCACTGAGACCACCGCCTGTGGAAGGGAATTCCACATCCTTGCCGCTCTTACAGTAAAGAACCCTCTACGTAGTTTAAGGTTAAACCTCTTTTCTTCTTTCTTCTAATTTTAATGAGTTTTATCTCTGGAGTTGATCCCCTTTTTAATGCCAATATTCTGTTTGCTTTGTTAGCAGCAGCTTGGCATTGCATGTCATTGCTGAGCCTATCATCTACTAGGACCCCCAGGTCCTTTTCCATCCTAGATCCCCCCAGAGGTTCTCCCCCCAGTCTATAGATTGCATTCACATTTTTTGCCACCCAAATGTATTATTTTACATTTTTCTACATTGAACCTCATTTGCCATGTAGTTGCCCACTAGTCTCATTTGGAGATCATGTCAGGCAGCAAATACTGGTGCCCTCTGCTAACAAAACTGCAGTTAAAGTCACTTCTCAGTCAGCAAAAAACTTTCACAAACCAAAAAGGAGAAAACGTTTTAGATAAAAAAATATATTACTTAAAAAAAAAAAAAAAATTACATATGATAGGGACGTGAGGGATAGTGAGGGACGATCCTCGCTGTTGCCTGTATCGATTTTATATCAGCGCTGTTTTTATCTTCAATCATGTGAGTGTCATTTCATTTTAATAAATTTTATTTTATAAATGGAATTACACTATGGTCTCTTTTTGCTTTTTTTTGATAACCCTTCATATCTGAGGACAACTGATTTTTGGTCCGTTTGCTGTATTACATCCCATGCGATTCTAAATGCAATTTTGAGGGACGCCAGCCTGAGGACATTGATCCAGAGTCCATTTCCAATATATACAAGCTAGTTTGACACGTGGAATATATGCTCTTACGTGTTCAAACTTTCTGGTAAGCCTCCCCTTCACTTGGTGGTGGTTTTCGTCATTATCTGGTTTATTCACTTATTTACAAGATTGAGTTTCAACTTTATCTACACGGAGAACCTGTTGCACTTATAAATTGTTTATGGACACTTTTTGCTATTTTTTGTTTTAGTTTGCCACAATGTATATCTGATATATAGTTTACTAATCGCAAATGTAATTAGAACATAGTTATATGTCTTACATTTTTATAGGCAATTCAGAATGTTTTGTTATATTTAACTCACTTATTTTAAACTTATCTTTCGTTTTCATTACTACTGGTATTCACCTATACATATTGCACTAGGCATGTCAATTTAGCGCTACACTTTTGCTATATTTACCTTGTTACCATTAATTTCATATGTGGTGTGTTAGCTGCTATTTAGGGGCAGCGCAGAATTTACAGGTTTTTATTTCTGGATAAATTAAATTGAATTGATGAAAATTAATTAGATAAATTAAATACATACAATTAAATCAGATTGAAAGTCGATGAATAACTCCAGTGAAATGTTACAATTCACAAATTCATGTGTATAGAAGACATTTGTCTCTACAAGCAGCCAACCCAGTACTGTGTCCCAGAGAGTCCGAGCAATTCCCCACAGAATATACGGAGCTTCTATAGGAACTGCAAGGAGAAAGAGCAAGGTGGCAAAAGTAAAGTTCAAATACATTAAAAAAAAATATATATATATATAAATAATAATAATAATAATAATAATAATAAAATTCATTGTATTAAAAACAATGATAGATGGTCCACTATCATCTTCAAAAAAAAAAAAAAAAAGAGAGTCGCTCTGGGACTATAAATGAGGTGGTCACAGTCAGCCATGGAGTAACAATAGTAATAGCAGTATAAATGTTTATTAAAATGAATGTACATACATGGATAATATAGCATATTAGCTCAGCCAATGGATTTGCACATAATGAAGAGAATAAATAAAGTTGATACAAATGTTATACAATGCAGTATATACAAATTCATGCATCAGAAACGTGCGTTTCGCGAGATCATTGCTCGCTCATCAGGGGTGGATGCGGATGAGATGTATCTAAATAGACAAAAAGATGTGTCACAGAGGTAAATGTAAAAACAATGGCGGAATGGGCCAGAGCAAAACGGCCCAATACTTACCAATGAACAAAACCAGAGTCTCCATCGCTGAACCCCCAAATGGATGGCAGCAGCCAGAGTTTGGCACGGGAGCTGAGGGGGAGAAGACGGACACAGGTACCCCCAGGGGGGAGAAGACGACACGGGTACCCCCAGGGGGGAGAAGACAAACAGAGGTACCCCCAGGGGGGAGAAGACGGACACAGGTACCCCCAGGGGGGAGAAGACGGACACAGGTACCCCCGGGGGGGGACGCCAGGCGGCAGACATGGCATGAGTGAAGGTGGATGGTCCTAATGTCTCAGTATGTAGCTAGATAGATATCAGCTGTAAACATAGATGTATAGGTCTCAATGATTTGCCAAATTTAGTAAGATTAACATCAGTTATATAATGTAATAATATTTTTGTATGAGAGCGTGTATACTCTAACATAAGTATATGTGTCAAACTTTACTAAAAAAGCAGAGTAGACAAAAGTTGTACAATTATTTGTATAGAACATAAGTGGACTAACCTGATCCAATAATGGAGCAGACATAGAGACCCTGGGTAAGAAAGTAAATCCTGAAAATATGTGTTTGTCTGGGACAGAAAAAAGGAAAAGGTTGTGTGAAAAGCCGTGTTTTAATTGAAACAAAAGAGTGCAGGGAATGCAGATGAAGCACCAGGTAAGTGCTGGGGGGTGGGGATGTATTTACCTTGATATGGAAACAGCTGAACAGCAATGAAAGTCTATGTGGTGTGCTCAGTATTGGTGAGCGAAGGAAGTGATCTCAGCCATGTCTCACCCCTGACTTATATCCCCGAAGGGGTCCGGTCCGCTCCGCCCCCAACGCCATGCGCATATGGATTGTTGTGCCGACACCCAGGGTGTCAGCTACCAATGGGAGTACGCATGCGCAGTAGACTCCCATCCATCCAAGATGACAAACTGCACTACCACTGGGTGACAGCGCAACCGCGGAAGCCACCCAATGGGTGTAGGAGCATAGAGCCAATATTCCGGTGGCCCCTCCAGAAAGTCCATTAGACGAGGGGGGGGACAACAGGATACAAGAAATCGCAAAACGCGCGTCTGGTTTTCTGATGCATACATTTGTATATACTACATTGTACAACGTTTGTATCAACCTTATTTATTCTCTTCATTATGTACAAATCCATTGGCTGAGCTAATATGCTATATTATCCATGTATGTACATTCATTTTAATAAACATTTATACTGCTATTACTCTTGTTACTCAGTGGCGAACTGTGACCACCTCACTTAAAGTCCCAGGGCGACTCTCTCTCTTTTTGCATATATATATATAGGGATGGAGATGTATCACTGGTGACTGCAGACCTTTTATTTTTTTGCCACTATCATCTTCAGGTTGCTCTTATGTGGGCAGAACTTAGGGTCCCCAGATGGGTGGCTTGGCAGGTCTCCTGGCAGACAGAGAGCCACACTACACAGCGGGGATGACAGGAGAACCTGAGTGTGTGTGAGATACCCGTCAGGAGCCACCAGATCCCACCGATCCACGAAGGGCTCCACTGAAGAACGGAGCGAAGAGACCATCAGGGGAGGATCACAAGAGGTCATCACATGACACAGGGGCTGCCAGGAGATCGTTTATGTGAGGAAAGGTCCGCTGAAGGATCGACAAGACGGGATCGAGTAAGGGCAGGAGAGCGGTGGTGTAATCTCTGAAGCTCGCTTATCTCATCCGCCTGCCTGGCTCTCTCATGCAGCCCGCCCACCACACTCCCGGCCAGGCTGCAGAGAGGCCATGGCCCACTAGTTAGGCAAGGACCCCTGCAGCAAGAGACCTGGGATACAGGCCCCAGATTCCGAGCTATAGCCCCAATAGCCACCCCTAGCGACACCACTGCCTGTCAGGAAGTGCTGATCATGTAGCGGCTCAATCTGTCACCGACTGTGTCCACCATACACAGCCAATGACTGGTCAGTGTACCGGTCCGCTGCCAGTGGCATGTGACTGACGTGACCAAGCAGGTCACATGACAATTATAAACAATAGATGACTTCCTTTCATGCCATTCATTGTGCACAATTGTGTTGCTAGCTGTGATTGGTCACAGTGATCACATGGTACAGAGAGGGCCAATCACAGCCCATCTGTACCATGTGATTAGCTTTGACCAATCACAGGTAATCACAAACAATGATTCAGTTTTATTCAGTAACATGTTTGTTTATAGCATTGTAAATAATTTCTATAAGCAAATATAGTATGTAAAAAAAATAAATAAATCCTGATCACTTCCACAGATTAGTACAGTGTACCTATGGAAACATCATATTGCTCTGGGAAAAGAGAGAAGGGGGAAGGAACCCCACCATGCCTCTTACTAAATACCTTGGACTGTCTGCTTCCAAAAAGGGGTGAGTCCTGGGTGGAAATGCCCCTCCTGGGATGTGGGAAGGCGGCTGTCCTCAGGATGGAGTCCCGTGTGGAAATGCCCCCCTGGGATGTGGGAAGGCGGCTGTCCTCGGGATGGAGTCCCGGGTGGAAATGCCCCTCCTGGGATGTGGGAAGGCGGCTGTCCTCGGGATGGAGTCCTGGGTGGAAATGCCCCTCCTGGGATGTGGGAAGGCGGCTGTCCTCGGGGTGGAGTCCTGGGTGGAAATGCCCCTCCTGGGATGTGGGTAGGCGGCTGTCCTCGGAATGGAGTCCCGGGTGGAAATGCCCCTCCTGGGATGTGGGAAGGCGGCTGTCCTCGGGATGGAGTCCAGGGTGGAAATGCCCCTCCTGGGATGTGGGAAGGCGGCTGTCCTCTGGATGGAGTACCGGGTGGAAATGCCCCTCCTGGGATGTGGGAAAGCGGCTGTCCTCAGGATGGAGTCCCGGGTGGAAATGCCCCTCCTGGGATGTGGGAAGGCGGCTGTCCTCGGGATGGAGTCCTGGGTGAAAATGCCCCCCTGCGATGTGGGAAGGCGGCTGTCCTCGGGATGGAGTCCCAGGTGGAAATGCCCCTCCTGGGGTGTGGGAAGGTGGCTGTCCTCGGGATGGAGTCCTGGGTGGAAATGCCCCTCCTGGGATGTGGGAAGGCGGCTGTCCTCGGGATGGAGTCCCGGGTGGAAATGACCCCCCCGGCGATGTGGGAAGGCGGCTGTCCTCGAGATAGAGTCCCGGGTGGAAATGCCCCTCCTGGGATGTGGGAAGGCGGCTGTCCTCGGGATGGAGTCCCGGGTTGAAATGCCCCCCTGGGATGTGGGAAGGCGGCTGTCCTCGGGATGGAGTCCCGGGTGGAAATGCCCCTCCTGGGATGTGGGAAGGCAGCTGTCCTCGGGATGAAGTCCCGGGTGGAAATGCCCCCCTGGGATGTGGGAAGGCGGCTGTCCTCGGGATGGAGTCCCAGGTGGAAATGCCCCTAGCTGTCCTTGGGATGGAGTCCCGGGTGAGAATGACCCTCCTGGGATGTGGGAAGGCGGCTGTCCCCGGGATGGAGTCCCGGGTGGAAATGCCCCCCTGGGATGTGGGAAGGCAGCTTTCCTCGGGATGGAGTCCCAGGTGGAAATGCCCCTAGCTGTCCTCGGGATGGAGTCCCGGGTGGAAATGACCCTCCTGGGATGTGGGAAGGCGGCTGTCCTCGGGATGGAGTCCCGGGTGGAAATGCCCCCCTGGGATGTGGGAAGGCAGCTGTCCTCGGAATGGAGTCCCGGGTGGAAATGCCCCCCTGGGATGTGGGAAGGCGGCTGTCCTCTGGATGGAGTACCGGGTGGAAATGCCCCTCCTGGGATGTGGGAAAGCGGCTGTCCTCAGGATGGAGTCCCGGGTGGAAATGCCCCTCCTGGGATGTGGGAAGGCGGCTGTCCTCGGGATGGAGTCCTGGGTGAAAATGCCCCCCTGCGATGTCGGAAGGCGGCTGTCCTCGGGAGGGAGTCCAGGGTGGAAATGCCCCCCTGCGATTTGTGATGGCGGCTGTCCTCGGGATGGAGTCCCAGGTGGAAATGCCCCTCCTGGGGTGTGGGAAAGTGGCTGTCCTCGGGATGGAGTCCTGGGTGGAAATGCCCCTCCTGGGATGTGGGAAGGCGGCTGTCCTCGGGATGGAGTCCTGGGTGGAAATGACCCCCCTGGGATGTGGGAAGGCGGCTGTCCCCGGGATAGAGTCCCGGGTGGAAATGCCCCTCCTGGGATGTGGGAAGGCGGCTGTCCTCGGGATGGAGTCCCGGGTGGAAATGCCCCCCTGGGATGTGGGAAGGTGGCTGTCCTCGGGATGGAGTCCCGGGTGGAAATGCCCCTCCTGGGATGTGGGAAGGCAGCTGTCCTCGGGATGAAGTCCCGGGTGGAAATGCCCCCCTGGGATGTGGGAAGGCGGCTGTCCTCGGGATGGAGTCCCAGGTGGAAATGCCCCTAGCTGTCCTTGGGATGGAGTCTCGGGTGGAAATGACCCTCCTGGGATGTGGGAAGGCGGCTGTCCTCGGGATGGAGTCCCGGGTGGAAATGCCCCCCTGGGATGTGGGAAGGCGGCTGTCCTCGGGATGGAGTCCCAGGTGGAAATGCCCCTAGCTGTCCTCGGGATGGAGTCCCGGGTGGAAATGACCCTCCTGGGATGTGGGAAGGCGGCTGTCCTCGGGATGGAGTCCCGGGTGGAAATGCCCCCCTGGGATGTGGGAAGGCGGCTGTCCTCGGGGTGGAGTCCCGGGTGGAAATGCCCCCCTGGGATGTGGGAAGGCGGCTGTCCTCGGGGTGGAGTCCCGGGTGGAAATGCCCCTCCTGGGATGTGGGAAGGCGGCTGTCCTCGGGATGGAGTCCTGGGTGGAAATGCCCCTCCTGGGATGTGGGAAGGCGGCTGTCCTCGGGATGGAGTCCCGGGTGGAAATGCCTCCCTGGGGTGTGGGAAGGTGGCTGTCCTCGGGATGGAGTCCCGGGTGGAAATGCCCCTCCTGGGGTGTGGGATGGCGGAGGTTGGATTTGTCATATATAAGTTCTTCATGACCCTCAGATGTGTGAGAACCCGATAGCGGACAGAACTGAAGATTGGTGGTTCTGGGTTTGGGTAGCAAAGAGTGAAATCTACACACTGCAAACACACCGGGGAAAGAACCCGAGAACAAAGGCACCACAGGGGGTCCAGGGAGTAGAACTACAAAATCAAAACTTTATTGAAACAATATGCAATGAAAATATACAAATAAATAGTAAATGCAAAGTGGCAAAAGCCAGAAACTCCAGGAAATTCCTGCAAAATCAGCATTCAGTTCTCTGCAATTACTATTTATCTGAATGTTTCTAATTGTTTCTATAAAGTATCATTTTTGTACTCCTACTCCCTGGACCTCCTGTGGTGCCTCGGTTCTCGGGTTCTCGGTTTGTTTGCAGTTTCTGTTTTGGTGAATGATCCCCCCCTGCAAAGCAGCCAGATAGTGACTTTTACACCTTTACAGTACCTGTCACCATCTACACTATCACCCACACACAGTGTAGTGCAGTACAAGGGGACTTACCTGTGACAGTGAAGAGGGGGAGCAGTATGTAGAGGATATTTGGGGGTCTCATCGTCTCCAGAATTCAGGTTCCACCCTACAATAACATGACCGAGCACTCCTCATCGGGAGAGAAAATACTTTCAGCTCTAAGTAAAGTCAGAGTACCTGAGCGAGGAGGAGAATAACCCCCACCATCCGGAGAGAGGAGACCGCGCATGCCACCTGGAGGCCAGAGAGAGATACTGCATACTGACCACGCATGTATATATATATATATATATATATATATATATATATATATATATACACACACACACACACACTGAACATATACAGTATAGATACTGACACTAATTATATATATATATATATATATATATATATATATATATATATGTAGCGCTGGTAGATTTACAATCTACCGCATGTTAGGTAAATTTAGTAAATTGTTCGTTAGGAAGGTAAAAGTTTGCCTCTGTTCCAGCTTGGCTGACGTTGTGTGTGTTTCCGTGCTTACCGGTGAGTGTCGCTGTTATCACTGGTCAGGGTTGGAAAGACAACGTGTTGAAGCATATGGATGCTCCTCTGTCCTGGAGACAAGCTCGGTGGAGGTGGTCCTCCGAGTTGCATTCTGGGAGAGGGTATTTATGGGACAGACGCCATATTTTGGGGTTCGTTTTACAGCCACCTGCTGGCCCTCCTGGCCGACAGGTATGCGTTAAGGAGCTACATCGTGGTCCTCCGTTCGGGAGGCCCATGATACAGCGGCACAGGGGTGGGTCCAGAGGCTTGTCTGGAGCCTACCACCGCGGCCGAGGAATGGTCCTGAGCTGTCGGTCCTGTGTGAAGAAGCTGGACAAGTGAGGAGATCCCAGGGGAGGACCCGTCTTGGAGAGATCACGCGGCGTGCTGGTCTATAGAGGGGCCTGGTAACTCGGTTGGAGGAGTCCAAAAGTAACTATACAGCATAGTGTTGCCGGCTCGGCTTAAATGTTCAAGCACTGTGACTGACTTTCACTACAGAAAACCCTATACATCCTGTGGCAGAGGATCGTATGGATTTTATTCCCAAACAAGTCTGTGGCAGAGACTTTGATTCGTGCTGCGTGCTGGCTGCTAGACAAGTGAGAGAGGCCTATCCAGACGAGCAAGGAAAATCGGGAATGTTTTTTTTTGTTTTGGAGCAGCTGGCTCCAGCAAAATGGCGGCCGGCGCCGCCGCTCGATCTTCCCCCTAGTGACTGTCTTGTGTAGTGGAGAGAGGAAGGGGGCTCGATCCGTGCAGCCAATGAAGCGGCTGCACGGCCCCTCCCCTCTCCACTGAAGGAGAAGACAACTGCGACGGCGCAGCGTGTCTTGCCGAAACTAAGTTCCCCTGCCCCGTACAGCGATGCGCCTGCGCAGTACAGGGGGTCCATACTTGCCGAGGGGAACTTTCTCGGCAGGCAGAACACCGGCCGGCCGCACCTGCACTGAACGGTTGGTGAGCGGGGGGTGAGGGGGGCTGCATTGAGGGGGGTGGCTGCACTAATTGAGGGGGGGCTGCATTGAGGGGGGTCTGCACTTATAGAGGGGGGGCTGCACTGAGGGGGCTGCACTAATTGAGGGGGGGCTGCACTAATAGAGGGGGGCTGCACTGAGAGGGGGGCTGCACTAATAGAGGGGGGCTGCACTGAGGAGGGCTGCACTAATAGAGGTGGGGTCTGCACTGATTGATGGAGGGGGTCTGCACTGATGGAGGGGGTCTGCACTGAGGGGGTCTGCACTGATGGAGGGGGTCTGATGGAGGGGATCGGCACTGATGGAGGGGATCTGCACTAATGGAGGGGGTCTGCACTGATGGAGGGGGTCTGCACTGATGGAGGGGATCTGCACTAATGGAGGGGGTCTGCACTGATGGAGGGGATCTGCACTGATGGAGGGGATCTGCACTGATGGAGGGGGTCTGCACTGATGGAGGGGGTCTGCACTGAGGGGGTCTATACAGACTCTGCCGGGGGCACCTGATGCAAGGACAGACTCTGCCGGGGGCACCTGATGCAAGGACAGACTCTGCCGGGGGCACCTGATGCAAGGACAGACTCTGCTGGTGGCAGGCGACGTGGCTGGTGACACGCTCAGGGATCCCACTGATTCGGCATTATGGTGAGTTGAATGATTTAATTTTATATTACAATGTAATAATAGAAATAATGCACTTCAATCATCCTGACACCATAACAACCATGGTGCCGGGATGATTGAAGTGTTAACTCCAGGTTTTTGGAGTATCTTTATCTGCTGATTGTTAAACTTTCTAGAATACACATATTTCTATTGTGTAGGATCTGGGGCTGTTGTCCCGTCATTCCCCTCTCCCCCTCTCCCCCTCTCCCCCTTTCCCCCTCTCCCCCTCTCCCCCTCTTCCCCTTTCCTTCTCCCCCTTTCGCTCTCCATCCCTCATTCATCTCAGACTCTAATCACACCCTCCTGAGCCACGCCCATTTAAGCCATACCCACTTTTACATGTAAGCCACGCCCATTCATTCGTCTCGGCGCGCTTTGCACGCCGCACTTGTAATTTTTCTAAGCCACGCCCCCTAATTGTTGTACAGCTCCGCCTACAGCCAAAAAAGTGTCCCACATATTTTTTTTGCAATGTTGGCAACTATGATATCACCCTCTAATTTTAGGTAGGTGCTAGAGTAGCATTTTTTGTGAGTACTGCCAGTGCAGGTAAATTTAGGCAGGCCTATGTTATGAGCTAGGCCTGTTTGTTTTGATCTGGGGGCTGGGAGTGGTTTAGAGTAGCAGCAGGTGACCGATATGCACTTCATCTCTCTGGCGCCTCCTCTGGTTTTCAGAAGGTTTTGTAAAAGAGGCAGGGCAGAGTGCTAGAGTGAGATGGGGTGTATTTGGGAGCTCTGACCAATCCCCAACTAGGATTGGCAGGGGGCAGATCTCCGATATATACTCATGGTCAGCCTGCTGGGGGAGGAGTTGTCTGGTGGATGAACTTAAAGTGGAGTTCCACCCAAAAGTGGAACTTCCACTCATCAGATTCCTCCCCCCCCTCCGGTGACACAGTTGGCACCTTTCAGGGGGGTACAGATACCTGTATATTACAGGTATCTGTACCCACTTCCGGCGTAGATAGCCGCAGAATCTGCGGTTATTTACGCCACTTCCTGCTCCCTCCCCGCTGCCTGCTGGGAAACACACGGGTCCCAGAGGCAGCAGGGAGCATTCGTATTGCGCGGTGCGACTCGCGCATGCGCAGTAGGGAACCGGGAAGTGAAGCCGCACGGTTTCACTTCCTGATTCCCTTACCGAAGATGGAGGCGGCAGTACCCGAGGACGGAGAGACGCTTCGGCCTCGGGTGCCGACATTGCGGGCGCCCTGGACAGGTAAGTGTCCATGTTTTAAAAGTCAGCAGCTGCAGTATTTGTAGCTGCTGACTTTTAAAAAAAAATTTTTTGGCGGCGCTCCGCTTTAATGATGGAGTGTTAGACTGTCGTGGTCTGAGGAAACCCCCTTTCTGGGGGGGGGGGTTGGGGTGTTGAACTCGGGCCTGGAGCACAGGATCTGGGAGGGAGCCTCTCTTTACACGGTCATTGAGAGGTGTCCTGGAACAGAGCAGGAAAGAGGACAGTTGGGAGCACTGCTGGGCAAGTCATTCAGGAGGGATTCATGCTGGGGTTGGTGAGTGTGAAGCACAGTGAGAAGCTCTGGAAGAGACATGCCTGGATTAGATGTGGAGCCAGAGGGAAAGACTGTGGTGTTGTTGAAGTCCAGTTGCTGCAGCCAGGAGGGTTGGCAGGATTTGCATTGGACTTGCTGGGATCAGTAGTCCACCAAGTATCAGCACAAGTATCTTTTTCATCTAGAATGGTTTCTACCACAGAGGGGACAGCAGACCCCCACCTGCAAAAGGCTACTAGGAAAATGTTAGGACTTATTCAGAGTGAGGCCATGTGCTAATGGTGACAGGAATCTAGAATTGGACAGTGAAGGAAAGCAAGTGATCTGAAGTAATGTTCTGGAGGAGATGTGCAGTAGAAGAAATTGTCAGTTTGGATTCCATTATCTTTATTTCAACTAGAAGTTTTCATCATTTGGGCATCCCGTGTCCCTTTTCCCATCCAAGTTTAATCCCCTAATAAAAACAAGTCAGAGACTGTTCATTGTCTAGAGAAGTTGCCTAAAATGGATGTCTGACCAGCAGGGTGATGTGTGGCTGTTGAAACACGCAGCAATCCCATGGGGGGGCACCGCTACATTTTGGAGGTCCCACCGAAATCCATTATCATGGCTAACCTGCTGGCCTTCACCCCTAGCAACGCAGAAGAGGGGGGACTTTGCTTATCCCCTTGCATAGAGGATCCAACCAGGGAAAAGGACTTGTGTGTTTGCCTACAATTCAGCTTTTACAAGCGCCGTTGTCAATAGCAACCATCCAGGATTGTCAATATTGTTGTTCCTGCTACCCAGTCACCCCAACCAGTGCTGGGGTGGACACTTGTACCTATCCTTCAATTCAGTGACTGTAAAATATGTTCCGTCACCTGTGGCAACCACGGTGGGCGATCATGCCAATGGATTACAAATATGTCCATCGCTCTGTTCGGCACGGACATTTTCCACTGGATTACAGGAAACTTGAACTTTACTCTAAACTGCTTGCAAACAGTAAAGTGTGTGTGAGAATGTCTACTGTTACCCCGGCAGTGTTGCCAACCTACCAGAATAAAATTCACTGACACGACACCCAAATTTTACTGGCAAAGCCAAATTTTTATTGACATTTTCAAAACTTACAAAATTACATTTTTTAATGCAAATTTTTGTATTTATGCTACAAACAAATACAATAAACAATGTAATATAGAGGAGATTTCAAGGTAAAAGAATATTTGTTATTTTTGATATAGTTATGCCCCGTACACACGGTCGGACATTGTTCGGACATTCCGACAACAAAATCCATGGATTTTTTCCGACAGATGTCAGCTCAAACTTGTCTTGCATACACACGGTCACACAAAGTTGTCAGAAAATCCGATCATTCTGAATGCGGTGACGTAAAACACGTACGTCGGAACTATAAACGGGGCAGTAGCCAATAGCTTTCATCTCTTTATTTATTCTGAGCATGCGTGGCACTTTGTGCGTCGGATTTGTGTACACACGATCGGAAATTCTGACAACAGATTTTGTGGTCAGAAAATTTTATAGCCTGCTCCCAAACTTTGTGTGTCGGAAAATCCGATGGAAAATGTGTGATGGAGCCTACACACGGTCGGAATTTCCGACAACAAGGTCCTATCACATATTTTCCGTCAGAAAATCCGACCGTGTGTACGGGGCATAAGAGTGTTAGAGTGGGTTAATATAACCCATCTTTTTGTCACCTGCAGTGGGTATAGAAAAGAATCACCCCCTTAAAAAAGGCCTGAAATGAAGACCGATGAAGTTTTAGCCAGCTGCATTTACTCAGTGCAACTTATAACATCCAAGTGAAAGATATAAAAAAATCCCACTTACATCAGCATCCATCCTTGCATCAAAGTACTCACATCATTGTCCCTGTATGAGTCCTCTTTACATTAGAGTCCCCACTCATCCCTTACATTAAAGTTTCCTCTTACATCAAGTCTTCCCCCAGTAGTATTTCCTCTTACATTGGCTGTCAGTGGGAAACCCCCAGTAACATCCCCCCTGGTTATCAGTGAGGAGCCCCAGTGTAACGAGCCCCCTGCTCGCTCGGTTCCACTCTCCCGACACTCCTCTGCTGCTATAGAATCAGATTGCAGATTGCAACATCTGATGGTTCGGTCATCCGATGCTCCGGGACTAGAACTACAGCTATGTGCCGTTCTAATCCAGTTGTGTAGCTCAGAACAAACACCAGGCAGGCTGTATGTAAGTTCAAACAGGAATCTCTTTTATTGAAAAATACAGACTCTTTTATACAGTAAAAGAGGAGGCTGCTCATATTACTCTGAACATACACCTGTGACCAGAAACCTAATTACCATGGGCTAATTAACTAATCCCTTTAGGCAGCCTAGATGACTCAGACATGACCTTTAGGCCAGACTGGCCGTCTTGGTCGGAAAACCCAATCAACATTATATCAATAGCAGAGTTAATTAACACAAACAACAATGGGGATCTAATGACTCTTAGATCCCATACTAGATTTATTTACAATACACATTCTAGCAGACAACAGACAGACAGGTGGCTGGAATTGACATCAGCATCTCCTAACAGTATTTGTCCCAGCATTATAAATCAGCCACTATTTCTAATATGGCAAATCCAGGGTCCCCAGAGCCTGTGTGTCCGGGGGGACCAGAACCCGAATCCACAGTAATACCACCTCAAGGGTCCCCAGGCCAACAGCTCACAAATGCCCCAAGTTCCCCCAAATGCCAGGGCCCACGATCGATCGGCAAGAGGCTAGAATTCAGTCCCCTCCAAAAGTCTCTCTCCCAGCTAGGTCTGTCTCACCCTGTAACATCCCCTCTTACATTGGCTGCCAGTAGGGAGCCCCAGTACCATCCCCCCTTACACTGACTGAACTTGTCAATGAAGAGCCCCAATAACATCCTTACATTGGTTGTCAGTGGGGAGCCTCCGTAACATCCCCTCTTAGAACATGCCAGCCAAAAACACCAACATGTCACCAAAAAACTCAAACAGAAGCATTGAGTTGGAAAAGGAACCACCCCTTTGTGTCAGTATTTTGTTGAACCACCTTTTTTTTATTTAATTCCAGCCTTTGGTCTGTTAGGATATGTCTCTACTAACGTTGCACATTTAGACTCGGACAAGGGTATGTGTGATAGTTTCCAACTCACCAATTCAGTTTTTGCTTTATTTTCTGACATGTTGGTGTTATATCCTTCACTTGGATGCTATGAGTAAATACAGCTGGATAAAACGAAAACTGACTGTCCTCATTTCAGACTGTAAGCAACAAAATGCAAATAAGTGATATTGCGCTAAGTGCATATAGAGTAAATTAAATTATGTAAGTGACACGGATGATCCGTGACCGACAGCAGCTCTAACAATATACACTTCATAACAAAAATTAAATTCAAAAACGTGTAGCGCTGTCAAACCATGACCTGAATGATCAAAGTGCAAAAAAACATCTAATATAATGCAATAAAGATTAAAAATGTGAGAAATGGAAAAAAATATTATTAATAATAGTCCAAATGTCCCAATTCCACATCCATAAAGTGAACTCAAAATGTGTGCTGCTCCAATGTTCAATTGGTGAAGACACCCAGCGCTCCCCACAGGATAGACAGGGTAAGTATATCTGCTTATCAGATTTTTAGACCCTCCAGGGTCTATCTGTGCATTAGTGAGCTTTCACCCTTCACTATGGGCTCAACCACATCCACTGAGCCCATAGTGAGGGATGAAAGCTCACTAATGCACAGATAGACCCTGGAGGGTCTAAAAATCTGGTAAGCAGATATACTTACCCTGTCTATCCTGTGGGGAGCTCTGGGTGTCGTCACCAATTGAACATTGGAGCAGCACACATTTTGAGTTCACTTTATGGATGTGGAATTGGGACATTTGGACTATTATTAATAATATTTTTTTTTCTATTTTTCACATTTTTCACCTTAATTGCATCATATTAGATTTTTTTTGCACGTTGATCATTAAGGTCATGGTTTGACAGCGCTACACGTTTTTGAATTTAAGCAACAAAATGTGATGTTAAAGAGAGTTGATTCTTTTCTATACACAATATACGGTCACACAAAATTCTGATCATTCACCTCTATTCATGTTCTGCAATCAAGTTCTCTTTGGTGATAAAAGTAACTAGGACGGGGCGTGGTCTGGAGCCGCTCTAAGATGGACGCGTTGTGCTGAAGCTCCCGTCCATGAGGTCTAGCTTCTTCAGCGAAACAGCACCTTACAACACCCTGCTATGGTGAGAACAGCCCGAAGTACCTCAGCATCACGATCCCGGTCCCCACGGAACCAAGATCACACGCGAGAAGGGAACATTCCCGAGATCTTCCGCTCAAGGCCCAGAGGCGCCATGCAGGCCGCTCATCCAGCCACCTCAAGTAAGACACAACCCCAGAGTGTCAGCCCCCTCCGCTTGGGAACTCCGAGTCAGGCAGGAGCGGGGCCGGAGCAAAGACCTCCACCCGCAGTCAATTTGGAAGACCTTCACAGTGTAGCTGCTGACATCAAAAGCACACTGATGGCAGCTATTTCAGATATGAGATCTGACCTGCAATCTATCTCTCTCAGAGTGGAGGAGGTAGAAATAACCCAGACCCGCCATGAGGCTTCACTTTGCCACGTGCAGCAACTCACAGAATCTCATGCGGTGCACCTCAGAGATATCAATCGTCACATGGAGGACCTTGACAATCGCGGGAGACGCCGCAATCTCCGTCTGAGAGGATTACCTGAATCGATCGATACACAACAACTAACCCCAACGGTTTCCACCATTATCAACGAGCTATTAGAAAGACCCCAAGACGCTCCGGTGGCCTTTGAGCGCATTCATAGAGCTTTAAGGCCGAGAGGGAGAGACACAGATCCCCCAAGAGACATTGTATGCTGCCTCATAGACTTCTCACTTAAAGAGGATATTTTGAGGGCTTCCAGATCTCGCAATCAATTGACTTACCAAGGATCAAACATTAAAATATACCAAGATCTCTCCAATATCACCCTGCAAAGGAGGCGTGAGCTGAGACCCTTACTAGATACCCTAAGAGCCAGATCGATTGTATACAGATGGAAATTCCCTTTTGGCCTATCAGCAACACACCAAGGCCGCACTGCACTTCTTAGAGTACCAGAAGACTTAGAACATTTCTGTTCTACCCTGGATATCCCTGTAGTAGCATTACCAGATTGGTATAGTGACTTTCGTCTCCCACAGATGCACAGGGCAACTTCTATGGATGGCATCGCAGAAGCAGGCAACTTCCATCTTGGACGACGCCGACATCATCAGGCGCCTCCTCTCTCGCCACTACGAGATCCAAACAGGCCACGAAACGGTAGCCCTACGGCCTCTCCAGCTCATCGCAGAGCCCGGATCACCTAAAGAAATGAACACACCATCACCTACCTATCTTCTGACCCAGGTAGTTAAGTTAAAACTGCCTTGTTAAACATCTATCTTCGTTATACGCTTACAGATACCTGTAAAAGATAAAGCAACCCGCTCCTGAATGCTCTGGCAACCTGCCCTGAACCCAGACAGTCTGTCTAACCTGCAGACGGAGAAAAGCTCACGCATACTATCAACAGCATTCCCGTTAACACACCAAGAAGGAAAAAATGACATTACCCCCAGATGAGGATATTGACAAGAAAGAATACAATTAATTCCTTTAAATTCTCTACACAATTCTTTTTCCCTTTTATATTTCTTTTTTTTTTATTATATATTTACCTACTATTTTTCTCAAGAAACAAGACCTACTATATGAACCCAGACATTCTCTCAATCAACTCCGGTCAACCCACAAACTATTACATCCTTAAGCCGAACTTCCAAAACGGAACACTTTCAACATACATCAGAACTTGCAGCCATCCTATTCATATAACTGTCGCAGAAGAGGGAAATAAAGAGAGCCGTATTGCAAGAACTTTAAGGACACAAGCAGTAACTATATATATATCGATAACCCATTTTCCCCCCCTATATACCTCCCCTTCTACACCATTACTTTCCCCCTCATCTTGGGGACCCCTCCCTACTCTCTCTCCTTCCTGAAACACCTAATTACTCCTTCTACTCACTCATACCTCTCCTCATTCAGCCCTAACGTTATCAATATAATATCGTTTACCTTCGAACCACTCTCACGAAGTGTATTTGGTCATCTTATGAAACATGTTGTTTTCCCTTTTTTTTTTTTTTTTTTTTTTTTTTTTTTTTTTTTTTCTTCTCCTTCTCTTTTTAGTTCTACTCATGATTTTTATTTCTCTTGTTCTTTAAACTTTTAGACTAACGGAATGCTCAGGATTGTCTGGAAACCGACAGGGACGTGCTCAGGTAAGCGAACTGTATCCACAAAAACATGCGCATACACACACACACTATCCAGTGGAACAAACTGTTCATTCCACTCAGAATTTAATGTATGTCCCTCTTTACACCATGGAGCACGTCCCCCTCGGCACCAGAGAAAGAATATAGAGGACTTACCTCTGCGTTTACAGGTATGATTACAATGGTTATTCAATCACTAGGTTCAACTTATTAAGGTTAAGGTTAAAGTTAACTAATAGATTATAGTTTAACCTGGGTCAGAAAGATTACGGTTCCACAAAACATCCACTATACTCCTCTGTTTTCCCAAACGGGAATAATAGTATTGTCTCAGATAACTGAGCGTTAAACAACATTTCACACAAGTTACAAACTGACCTACAGATCAATACACTACCACATAACATCTCATCAAAGAAAAGATGAGTTTTTCTAGAAACGCCTCCTCCTCCAAAGCAAAACAGAAATATATGACCCAAGACACCCTTCATAAAATGCAGCTTCACCACTTCCTTACTACAAATTTATAGCTCGAAACCATAGTCAGACGAGACTTTATCAATTGGTCAGGCACACATGTAAACACTTAAATTAAATCAGAATTAGCAGACCCTGACCTATTAACCAAAAAACTTCCACTATCAGCATTTTATGACCTCCTTGGGACACAGGACTTCCACCATCGGTTGAACGTCACCTTCCACTCCCGCAAACAGCGGAATCAAGTAGACTCCGCTGACCCACACCGGTACACCACAAATTAAGTCAGTGGGTTTGCCGGCAATCCCACACGACCGGTTATCCCTTTGTATTTCCCCTTGCCTCACCCTCTTGCACATCCTCCTCTCCCCTATCCCACCTCTCCACTACATCTCCTAATCACATCTCTTCCTCCCCTCAAATCACCCTCTCAAACCAGTACCCTTTTCAACTATCTCCCAATCTCTGACTTCTCTTTGGAGAACTATATTTCTGAGTGCTCAAGCTCTATACCGACCACAATGGCACCTCGCCAAGCATTGCCCACGCCTACTTCGTTGAAGGTAATCTCTCTTAACGCAAAAGGTTTAAATACCCCTGAAAAGCGATCACAGCTGCTGGCGTACATGCGAAGTGCGAAAGCAGACGTGATCTTTGTACAGGAGACTCACTTCAGTAACACAAATATTCCTAAACTGACGAACCATTTCTTCCCACATTGCTACCACGCCACCTCACCTAACTCAAAGACGAAAGGGGTCTCTATACTTCTTTCTAAAAATGTCCCACTGCAAATATCAGACACCCTATTAGACGAACAGGGTCGGTACATCTTCCTTAAAGGCACCTACAAACAAAAACCAATCACCCTAGCAAACATTTACAGCCCCAATACTTCCCAGGTCCCTTTCTTCCGTACAGTGACAAGAGAACTTACATACTTCCAAGAAGGCATCCTGATCTTAGGGGGAGATTTTAACGTCCCCCTAGATCCATTAATAGACACCTCTACAGGAAAATCCCACCTACCGTACAGAGCCCTAAAGCAGATCAAAAACTGCCTACAAGAATTATCACTTCATGACACTTGGCGCACCCTACACCCGAAAGTCAAAGACTATACCTTCTTCTCGACCCCACACAATAAATATTCTCGTATTGACTATCTGTTCCTTTCACAACAAGACCTTCCAACACTATTAACAGCTACCATAGACCCCATGACGTTCTCTGACCATCACCCTATTTCTATATCACTCACTTTCCCAGACACCCCCAGCAGATCCTACAATTGGAAACTAGACCACTCACTTCTAACAGACGAACTCCAAGTAGAAGAAATCCGATCATGCCTAAAGAACTATTTCTTAGAAAACAACACCCCAGATACAACCCCCCTGACACAATGGGAGGCGCACAAATGTGTTATAAGGGGAAAATTGATTTCCCTTTCAGCTTCTATTAAAAAAGCCAAGAAAGCCAATTTAGCCAATCTATTCACAAAACTGAAAAAACTTGAGACTGCACACAAACAAACTCTAGCACAACAAACTCTTACGGAACTAACAGAGGTGCGTACACTTATCAAAGAAGAATTACACGCCACCCTCAAGAAAAAATTCATTCTCTCGCATAAATTGTTCTACGAGTTTGGTAACAAGAGCGGTCGACTCCTTGCACGAGCACTACGCAAACAAAAAGCCAATAATACGATCCACCAAATACAATCCAATACCGGCACAACCCTCACACATAACGAGGACATAGCACAGGAATTCACAAAATATTACTCCTCTCTCTACGACTTACGAGTATCCGAACCCACCTCTATACCAGCTTCACTAAGAACCCAAAACATCAACTCATTTCTAGCTCAATACGCCCCCCAGAAAATAGCTCCAGAGATAGCGACAACTCTTGACGCCCCAATCTCACACTTGGAATGGACACAGGCAATCAGTCAACTCAAACCTGGCAAAAGTCCAGGCCCAGATGGCCTCCCAGCGGTTTACTACAAGACATTTACTGACACCCTCCAAAACCCTTTCCTTAGGACCTTCAACTCGCTATCCCCCACAAATCCCCTCTCAGGTGGAATGCTTGAAGCCCATATAACAGTTATCCCCAAAGAAGGAAAAGACCCCTCCCTCACTAGCAATTACAGACCCATTTCACTGTTAAACGTAGATATAAAAATATTCTCAAAAATAATAGCCAACAGACTACTTACCCTTCTGCCCTCACTCATATCCCAAGACCAGGTAGGCTTCATCCCTGGCCGTGAAGCCAGGGACAACACAAATAAAGCAATTAATCTGCACTATTTAATTACCCATACCAAACAAAAAGGCTTTTTCTTGTCGCTTGATGCCGAGAAGGCGTTCGACAGAGTATCTTGGGATTATATGTTAGCAGTCTTACAAGCCATAGGACTTGGCCCTCATTTGATTGGCCTGATTATGGCACTATACACTAATCCCTCTGCTAGAGTGAGGATCAATGGTACTCTGTCGGACGCCTTCCCCATCCGTAACGGAACAAGACAGGGATGTCCACTGTCACCCATATTGTTTGTACTAACCCTCGAACCCTTTCTAAGGAAACTCTCACTTAACCCAGACATAAAAGGAATCCAATCTCCTAAAAAGGAATACAAATATGCGGCATACGCAGATGACATACTACTGTTCTTAACTCAACCATTAACCACTCTGCCAATTTTACTAGCTGAATTTAAGCTCTTCCAAACCCTATCCAATCTGAAGATCAATTTCTCCAAATCATTCGCACTTAATATATCCTTATCCCAAAATCTAGTAAACCAATGTAAAAATAATTTCCCATTCCGATGGAGACAAGACTCAATATCATACTTAGGTATCCAGATCCCGACCACACTCTCCGACCTATACGCCAAAAACTTTCTTCCCCTACTAAACAAGCTATCCTCAGATCTAGAAACATGGAACAAGCCGACATTCTCATGGTTCGGCAGAGCAGCTATCCTGAAGATGAACGCACTTCCCCGAATATTATACCTCCTACAGACTATCCCGATACAGATCCCTCCCCTGTTCTTCAAAACATATAGGCAAATCAGCTCCAATTTCTTATGGGGCAAAAATAGACATAGAGTTAGTCACACCATACTCTCTCGTCCGAAAAACCTAGGAGGAATAGGCCTCCCAAACATCCTTAATTACCACGCAGCTACCCATCTAACCAGGATAGTTGACTGGAACGTACACTCCCAACAAAAAGACTGGGTCTCCCTAGAAGCCTCCTTCACGAAGCTAGACTTGAATTCACTCCCTTGGATTTTCCCCAAACATATTCCACAAGACATTCAAACCCACCCGACGATTGGCCCCACCCTGCGCTGTTTTCATGCGATATGTAAGACTACCCCGATCTCCTCCACCCCCAGCCCATTGACTCCTATTAAACTGAACCCAGACTTCCCACTGGGTATGCACCACCAATTTCTTTCTGACAATCTTCCACCGGGACAAATTAGAGCCCACCAATTCCTCCAACAAGGCAAACTACTCCCTGCAACACAAATCGCAACACGCTTTGAACGGATACCTATACCAAGTTGGACGTTCACAATGCTAGCCCATTATCTCCAAATCCTGGATAAAACAGGTCAATGCTCTAGACAGCTCACTCCTTTTGAAACATTATGTACCAAAACAACACAACAAACACATCTTATCTCTCAAATACACAATCTCCTCTACACTGACCACAAACCTAAGGACACTCAATACTGCAGAAAATGGGAAAAAGATCTAGACGTACAAATCTCGGAGGAGAGTTGGGAACGTATATTTTTGAACATACACAAAGGCTCTATAAATGTCTCCACTCAAGAGAATGGGTACAAAATACTATCAAGATGGTACCACACCCCAACACTGTTACATAAATTCAAAGCTGACATCCCTGATACATGTTGGAGGTGCCATCAAGAGAGGGGAACACTACTACATATTTGGTGGTCTTGTCCCCCACTACAATCCTTCTGGTCAGAGGTCTGTAGAATTATTGAACAGATTACCACTTATAGCCCAGATTTCACCCCTGCCCAATTTCTCCTACACTTTTCCTCTTTAACACACAAGACTTACAACAAATCACTAATGATGCACTTGATCAACGCAGCAAAGCAATGCATCCCAATACACTGGAAATCAAACAAGATTCCCTCTCTGAAAGAATGGTTCGTCAGAATAAACAAAGTAGCAGAGATGGAAAAACTAATACAGATAGCAAGAGACACACCGACAAAATTTAGCAGCAAATGGGCATGCTGGCTTCACTTCCAATCTTTACCAGAATACGAGACCATTCTAAATTCCCCTATATAAGAGTCGAGATAGACAGTTACATTACTCACTAACAACCAACATACATATATCTTAATCCCCCTTCCAGATGAAAATTTAACCCCCGTTGAGAATATCCCAAGACCTAGAATATATATTGAACATATCGCACCTCCAAAGAGAAGTCAGAGATTCCCTCCCCCCCCCGCTATCCCCACCCTTTCAGTACACCCCTACCCCTCCCTTCCCTCTTACCTTCTTTCATACCCCCTGTACTTTCTTATACACCCCCTCCTCTTCCCTTGCTTGAAATATGAAACAACCTGAAGTGTAACTAAGATGCCCATGCCGTATACTTAATATCTACCAAACTAAGGCAATACTACCAAAGGGACAAAAGGTCATACCAAACATGAATATCGACTGGCCCCTTACACATTAATTGGAAAATGTATCACCCCAATGATAGAGCTTTTCCATAAAAGGCAAATCAATCAATCTGTTAATACACACAAACTCTATCACGGACTGTAGAACATTTCTAAAAAGGAATTTCAATTTTAGTGCCGAATGAACTTACCCAAGGACACCTGTGGGGCACAAATCCCCCTAATATATGGTTACTTAGGATTATTTTCCTATAGCACGGCTGGGAATAATACGAAATGAAAAAACTGTATACTTTAACATTCCCATGTTCAATGTTTACTGTTTACTGTAACACAATTGCTGTAAAGATTTTATGATACTCAATAAAATTCTTTGAAACAAAAAAAAAGTAACTAGGACAAAAATAGAGAATAATACCCGGTACACACGATCCGATTAACGGACGAATGATCGTCCTTTTTTTTTTACATGCTAATCTCACGTCGAATCTGATGAGTTTACTAAAGTCACGAAAATTCCCGTACGACAGCATAAAAATTCGGAAGTGATGTCATGTGTTGTATTGCATTTTCGATAGGTGTACTGATTAAAGCGGGGTTCCACTCAAATTTTTAACTTAATCTTACCCCCTTCAGTTAATTGCATAGATGTTCAAATGCTGCACAAAATTTTTTTTATCGCTGTAATTACCTTTATATTGTACTTTATTGTGGCACTTCCTGTCTCTCCTCCCATGGGAGTAGGTGTGTTTATTGCCTTTCCCCTGCGCCGCACTGTCTCCTGGGAGCTTAGTGTCAGGCTTCCCAAGATTCAGTGTGGAAACAATATTAATGTGCGTGAACAAGCTGTGAATGAACAGCATTCACCACATCCAGGAAATCAATGCTTGTGGGCTTCACATGCCCACAAGCAAGATGGACACAGCCAGCATCACATGTTTTAAGTTATTCTTCAGTACGAAAACAGACAGAGGCGGAAATATTACACCCAAACTGTGAGTATTATTTTGGCGTTAGCAAAGTGTCGCAATGACCTAAAAAAAAAAGAAAAGATTGGTCGCCGGACTCCTGCTTTAAGCGAAAATCGTACGATCTAGCATCGTATGAAAAAAATTTCCGTGCATGTCCGATAGAATAATATTGGATAAACTGTCCTGATCGGCTCTCGAAAGCTCTGTACTAAAGTTCCAATTATCGTACGATCGGTTCAAATGCGGCATTTTTCGTCCGATTTTCGGATCGTGTGTGCGGGGCTTTATTTCCCCTAACTGTCACAGACAACAATAAAAACAGTCTTTTCAACATAACTGGCAAAATAGAAATAGAATTTTTACAAAAGTGAGAAAGAATTTACTTGCAGCAGTGGACAATGGAACAGACGTCCCCATGTGAAGGTTTGGCTTCACCTCCATTTCCACTGACAACTGCTATTTTGTAAATATGTCATTTTTGTCCCTTTGACAATACAAGTGTAAACTTTCCTAACAGTGACCAACGGCTTCCAAAAAACTGAAGCAAAATTACCGTTTTTGGTAAAGAGACATTTAGCAGCTTTTGTGGAGACAAACAGTTATCCCCATCATTTTCACAACAGTAATCCATGTAAGAAAATCATTTAAATGTAACAGAACAGAATATTCCTGTCTTCTAAAATGTGTTGTACAATTACAGCAGAAAGGAATCACATTTTTCTGTAGTCATTCCTCTTCCTCCTCCACCACCAGATTATCTTTGTCCTTGCCAGCAGCAGAGGACACACACAGTGGTTTATGTTTACAGTTTGATAAAGTTTCCACCTTGTGGTCATACATTGTGATGTCAACCTTTTCAATCATGTGCCGAGTAATCTGTCCTGGGCCACTCCTTACTGACAGCAGTCCTTCCAACATTGGAGTGGAAAGTTTATTCCTAGGATCAGATTTCATTAACTCTATAGAAGAGAACACACGTTCTACCTCAGCTGTCCCATGGGAAAGGGAAAGCATATTTTTTGCAAATTTAACCAGATGTGGGAATTTAGGTACTTTCAGATTGTCCGGACCGATACTTCAGCTTTGTCCCACCATGTGCCAAAAAGAACCATAAGTGTGAGTCTCAGAATCACTAAAATCTGTCACTTGGTATTCTATAAATTCAGTATGCAGTGCATCAAATTCAGATGGGGGAACAATTTGAGGAAAATGCTTGGCAAGTTCTAAAATGTCCCCCAGAATTTGCAGTAGACCTGTATAAAGGTTCTAGTAAAGCCAACAGCTGAATGATTCAGTTTCCAATGGGCATTCGTTTTAAAAAATGCAGTTACAGCTCTTGTGTAAAATGTCGTTACTTGCACCATGAACTGGTGAACAACTGACAAATCATCTACTGTAGATAAATGTTCTCTTGTTTGATATCCAATAAAATGCCATCTGTCAATTTGAAGTTTGCACTATTAGTGTGGTCAAATCGAATCAGTCCATCATTTTGGATGGAAACCAACTGGTCTGGCCTGATAAAGTGGCCCATGAGACTTCTCAGCAGTTGGCAATCCTTGAAGTACAAGTCAGGTAACATAGGTGAATTGCTCTGGAAGATTGTTTTCAATCTTAGTTTATTTTCAAAAGTAAGAACACAAAGAATATAACAGAAAAATACCATTCTTTACAATTTGGCATCACATATAGTATACATAGAATAGTGAGGTGTACTTTACCCATGTATAAACAGGAGTGATCATTTTAACATACAGCTTTCGGTGAACTACTGGTATATCATATTGTATATTGAAATCTTTATTCTAAGAGAGGAATAATATGCGGGTGGGGGCCAACATATAATGAACCTTGTAGTTTCGCGGGTTGGTGTTATCTGAGGGTTCCCTCTCAACGAATTAGACTGCTGTAGAAGTCTTTTATTCACCTATTATAGATAATCAAGTAATTTAGCTAGTCCAAAGATATGATCTTTAACTATATATGTGAGTGGTCGGTTCAGTACTTAACAAAGAGGAGACAGAAAAAGTCAGAAATAAGAACGCGAGTAGAAGTGTGGGATGGTACCTGAGGCACCAGGCACTCCAGCATGGCTAATCGGCGGGTAAGGGTGGGGTATCTCTGACCCAAAGGGAAAACTCATCAGAATAGCGAAACATGGACCATGAGGTCCAGGTGGCGGTAAACTGCTCCTCCTTTCCCACTTCCTCCGCCAACAGGCGCTCCAGATCTCTTATCTGGTCCACTTCAACCACCCATTCTCCCAAGGAAGGCACATCTGTCGTTTTCCAATGTCGGGGGATCACTGTCCTAACTGCTGCCAGAAAGTGGCGCAGTACATCTTTTTTAATCGACTTGAGGGGGCCTTGGAGTATAGATAATAGGGCTATCTCTGGTGTGGGTTTGATTGATGTCGCCATCAGCCTGCTGTAAAGATCAAAGACCATTTGCCATAGTTTCCAGATTGGAGGGCAAGCCCACCAGATGTGAAGCATTGTCCCGCTAGAGGACAGGCATCTCCAACACACGTCTGTCAAAGAGGGGTTAAACTTTTTAATATCTACTGGGCATCTGTACCACCTCGTTAATAATTTAAACCCTTTTTCTTGGTTCTTGGTTGCCAGGGAAATCCTATCCGTTAGGATAAAGCTTTTTTGCCAATCAGTGGGGGAGATGGAGTGTTGCAGCTCCGCTTCCCATTTCTGTGTATATGTTGGAAGGTCAGGGGCGTATTCGTTCAGTAGTAGGGAATACAACAGTGATACTACATGTATTGGTGGGTCTGGTTGTAAAAGCAGTTCGTCAAAGTCTGATGGGTCGGCCAGTATCTCTGAGATGGATGAGAAAGTGCGTATGTATGACGTTATTTGACCCCTTTGTAACCACATTGTTGAGGTCCCTAATTCCGTCCGAGAGGGTATGTCCGTTCTCAAGGATGGGTCAGCGCGTAAGACCTGTGCTAAACGTCTATGGCTATCCCTACTCCAGGGTCCAAATCTTAACTTGTTCGCTGCTGGGGGGAAAGCCGGAGTCCCGAAGAGAGGGGTCATTGGGCCCTGGATTTTAGACAATTTACTCGCTGAGATCATGCGGTCCCAAATCTGGAGAGTTTGGCGAGTAAGAGCAGTGGAGAATAAGCCGTCCCCACGCCCAGCCATAGGGGTCCACGGCAGGGCGCAAAGATCAGCCTCATTAAGATATTTCTCTAGTTGAACCCAAAGTTTGGAGGAAGAGTGGTGGAACCAATCCACTATGGTATATAGAGGCATCTGGGACCCCCGCACCCCCCCTGACTTTCGGGAGAATCATTGTGTCATGTTTTATCCTGGGGCGACGTCCCTGCCATATAAATTTAGAGAAGATCTGACGGAGCCTTTTGAAGAACGAGGTGGGGATATAGATAGGGATGGTCTGGAAAAGGTATAAGAATCGAGGGAGAACATCCATCTTCAAGACATTCACCCTACCCAGCCAGGAGAGCTGTTTAGAGGCATATGTGGTCAGATCCGCTTGAGTTCTGGTAAGTAAAGGGGTGAAGTTGCTGGAGAATAGTTGGGATGAGACTGTTGGAATATGGATTCCTAGATAGCGGATAGATGTGGAGCTTGTCTTAAAAGGGAAGGAAGTCGTGAGCTGTTGTAGAGCCGCTGTTGGGAGTGAAATGTTGAGGATTTCTGACTTATTTAGATTAACTTTAAAATTACTAACCTCTCCATACCTCTGAAACTCCTGCATAATGGAGGGTAGAGAAATTTGTGGTTGGGTTACAAATATGAGTAGATCATCAGCAAATAGGGCAATTTTAGTGTGTAGTGGGCCTACTCTAACGCCATGTATGGCCGGATTGTTTCTAAGGGCAATGGCTAGGTGTTCCATGACAATTACATAAAGAATGGGGGACAAGGGGCACCCCTGCCGCGTTCCGTTGTGTATAGTAAACTTAGGGGATAGGGAGCCGTTTAGTCTAATCCTAGCGGAAGGAGATGTGTAGAGGGACATTATTCTGGAGATCATGTTTTGGCCTAGACCTAGTTGTTGTAATGATAAGCGGAGAAATTGCCAGTCGACACGGTCGAAGGCTTTTTCCGCATCGACTGTGAGAAGGCACAATGGGATATTGTGGGCCCGAGCATAATCCGCAATGAGGAGTGTTTTTAGGGTGTTGTCACGCGCCTCCCTTCCACTCACAAAGCCAACCTGATCTAGGTGTATTAAACGGGGTAACAATGGTTGCAACCTATTAGCTAAAATTTTTGCGTACACCTTTAGATCTACTCCTATTAGCGAAATAGGTCGGTAATTAGCGCAAACATTCAGGTCTTTGTCTGGTTTGGGGATGAGGGTAATATGTGCCTCTAAGGTTTGTGGTGGGAACACTGATCGTTCAGAGATGGAGTTAAATACTTTTGTCAAGAAGGGAGTAAGAAGGGTAGCAAATTGTTTATAGAATTTCGGAGTAAAGCCATCAGGACCCAGGCTTTTACCAGATGGGGTAGAAGTAATGGCGCGGGCAACCTCGTCTTCCGAAATCGGGGCCTCAAGGTCCTCTATCGTCTCGCCATCTAGAGTGGGTAATGCAGTTTGCTCGATGTATAAGGCTTGTGTTTCCGCTGTAGTGAGGGGAGGATCAGTGGAGCTCGCTGCAGGTATATTATATAGGGATTGATAAAAGTCCCGGAACACCTGTCCCATCTCGGAAGGTGATGAGACAGTTTTCCCAGAGCTGTCCCGTATATGAGGTATAAAGGAGTTAGGTTGTTTGGTGTGGAGGGTGCGAGCCAGGGATCTACCACATTTATCTCTAAATTTATATTGATGAAAAGCTAGTTTGTTCGCAAACGTGCGGGCTGATGCCTCATATAACTCTCTAAGCTGGGTGCGAGCAGAAGAAACCTCCGTAAGCAGTTCAACCGTCGGGGAGCGTTTATGAGTAGTTTCTAGTGTCCTTAGCTTATGTACTGCCGTAACTATTGCAGTTGAACGTTCTTTTTTCATGCGAGCACCCATCTGAATAAACCTACCCCGTAATACCGCCTTCAATGCTTCCCATTTCATGGGTGGTGAGGTGTCATCAGATGTGTGGTCTGTGAAAAAGTTTGATATCGTCTCTGCTATCTGTGTTTCAAACCCTGGTTCAGTCAAGAGAGAGTCATTTAACCTCCATGTCCATTCTTTTATTGGAGTAGAGGGGATTGTAAGCGTCAGGAATATGGGTGAGTGGTCGGACCAAACCATAGGGTCTATTTCACAATTGGGGGACCAATCTAAGCAGCCGTGCTCGACTAAAAAATAATCTATACGACTGTATGATTGGTGGATGTTGGAGAAGTGTGTGTAGTTTCGTGAGTCCGGGTACAGTATTCGCCATACGTCTATGAGATGCATATTGTAGATGGTACGTTTTAGGGCCCGTATTTTTGGAAAGGATATAGACGAACGGGATGTCGATGAATCCAAAAGTGGATCCAGGGGAGTATTGAAGTCCCCTCCGAGTATGAGCTTGCCCTCCGTGAAACCCACCAAGATCTTTAGGTACTGCAAGGCTGATGGGACTTGGTGTGTGTTAGGCAAGTATACGTTGGCTATTGTAAATTTAGTCCCCCATAATAAAATTTTTACAAAGACATACCTGCCTTGGGGGTCCGTCACCTGATCAAGCAGCTCAATAGGGAGTGTTTTATGAAACGCAATAGATACTCCTTTAGATTTTTGTGTCGGGTTGGTACTGTGTATCCATCTATTGAAATATCTATTGGAGCAGGAAGGAGTGGAGTCAGAATGGAAGTGGGTCTCCTGCAGCAAGAGTATGCTGACCTGTCTTTTGTGCATCTGATATAGAATTTGCCCACGTTTCGACGCTATGTTAAGTCCATTTACATTATACGAACAAAGTTTCAGGTGTGGGCGCAAAGTCACCGTGTGAGCCATGCTGGAGTGCCAAAAGCTGTAAAAGGGAGAAAGTATTAAGATATGGAGGAAAGGTATAGGGAGCAGGAAAGAAAAAGAAAGAAGAGATGAAGAAAAAGATAAACAGACAAAGGGGGGGAAGAGAGGGAGGGGAGGAAGAAAAATGAAAGGAGGATAATGGAAGAAATACGATATAAATGAAAAGACACCTAAAAAGATGTGTCTGGAAAACTAATGTGTCCGCGAACGCAGAACACTGCGTGAAAATTCACGTTTTAGGCACAAACCGTGCCTGTCCTATTGTGGGGGAAAAGTCGAGATGAATGGGTCTGAGCCGTGTTCCCGACAGCATATCAGGCATGCAAGTAGTATGTGTGGCACACTTGATATTTAAAACGAGTGTGGGGCATAAGGCAGCTTAACCCCAACAAATGATAACAATCAACCAAGTGTGTGCATTGGATTTAAATAAGTAACCCTGAGGTATATATAAAACTATTGCATTGTCTCATGTATATAAAGAAAGTTATTGCGCCAAGACAATTGGGTGGGTATATGGAGGGCAGGGAGAGTGGGGGATCCCCCCACGGGGGCAATCCTCTGCTCCATGTGTAACGTCCTTTAAACCCTATATTCTCTGTAGCAGAGACCGAGTAAAACCGGGTACCAAACCCCCCTCCGAGGAAGGTATCCCCCCACTCCCGCTACACCTCCCCCACTGCATATATCATCATGGGAAGGTGAGAGGAATCAATCTGAGACAATGCAAAACATCTTTAGAAAAACGTCAGATAAAAAGGAAAAAAGAAAAACACAAAAACAAAGCATTGGTAGACATTCGCATTACCTGACGCTCTTCATAATGAGAGGCATAAGATTGACTCCAATCTATGTTCTCACCCAAACCCCAGCCAAATTGTAAATTGGCAAAGAGCAGGGAAAGAACCAGTGGAGACAAAACAAGCCATCAGTCTCTAATTAACTGTTGAGTTAATCTTCTGGGGAAGTAGGTCTTCTTATCCCTGGGCCAGAAGAAACTGATCTGGACCTAGGACGTCTGCGGCGCTGTGGAAGTGGACCAAGTCCCACCTGGCCTGATCTATCCTCTGGAGGGTCTAACCAGTTCAAAACTTCCACTGGATCTTGTTCGATAAAGAGGAAAAAGTCGGGCAGTTGGTCTGGATCAGAGAGCGTAAACCTGTTGCCGCCCCGTGTCACCTTGATGCTGAAGGGGTGACCCCATGTATAGGTAGCTCCAGCTTGCCGTATAAGGTCAAGTAGAGGGCGCACCACTCTACGCATATACAGCGTATTGCGAGATAAGTCAGGGTATAGGTGAATAGGGGCACCAAAGAAGTCAACAGGACCCAAGTTCCATGCCTTTCGCATGATCTCTTCTTTTAAAGTGTAATAGTGGACCCGACATAGAACATCGCGGGGGCGACCATCTCGGGCCCCCCCTGGTCCTCCTACTCTGTGAACACGATCCAGTTCAATTGGTGATGTTGCCTCTCTTCCCAGTGCTTTATTGAGGATAGTTATGACAGTGGGTTTCAATTCTGCTCCAGATGTTGCCTCCGGTATGCCTTGCAGTCTAATGTTATTTCTGCGACTGCGATTTTCGCTGTCTTCTATGCGGAGTTGCTGGTGACGTATGCGCCTAAGATGTGTCGTGGATGAGGATTCAAGGGCTGTTATACGTGCCTCGTGGTCATCCTGAGCCGTGGTTAAGACCGATACTGCTTCCTCGTTAGCTGTGACTTGTTGCCTCAGGGCGTTCAGCTCCACGTGGAGGGAATCTTCCATTTTGCTTGCCCAGGATTCGAAATCCATTCTGAAGGCAGAGAGGAGGGCAGCAGCTTCCGATCTAATGGGTTCTCCTGATAGGGGATGCGTAGCAGACTGGGATTCCCCGGTGCCTGTGTCGGACGATGAGACTGACCTTGTGGAGGAGGCTGAGGGCTCTCCTGTAGAATTCTGAAGTCTCTCATTATTGTCCTCTGCCGTGTGAGCTGCTGCTGAGGCGGGAGGCTTGGTCTTCCCCGGGTTGCGGCCGGGTGCCATCTTGTCTTTGGGAGTTCGGGGATCAATCGGCGTCGTTCTAAGTAGATACCTCTGTATGGTGCCTTGTTGTGGGTCGGTAAGCTCCGTGGAGTGTGAGCTAGCTGCCGCCATGTATTATGTGGGTGTGCTATGCTATGTAAATAGCCTGTAGCTGTCGGGATAGCACGGGATTTAGGGGTGCGGGTCTTCAGCCATCCATAATTAGTCTCTCTCCATCAAAACCTATCTTCCACGGAGATGAGGGGGACTGGGGAGGGTGACCAGGTCTGCGGGAGCAGCGGTGTCACCCTATTAACATGGGCGCAATGCTGGGACACCGTATGGGTTCAAGGGGGAGAGCACCGTCCAGCCAGGGCACAGTTTCTGATAGTGCGGGCCCGTCTTGTAAGCTAGGCCACAAGATGGTAAGATGGCGGCCGTCACTGGAAGTCTCTAGTGTTACCAGGGTCAGCGATGGGTCTGAGCTGGCTATAAACTTGTCAGATATGCCCAGGGGGGGGGCCCTTTAAGTGAGGGTGAATTATATGACCCCCTTACCTCCGGTCGTGGCGCCAAGATGCAGTGATGTTGGGGGCCTCACAGGCCTCGGGCCTGCCGCAAGCATCCAGGGCCTGCTTTCTCTGCCTTGTCTGGTGTCCCCTCCGCTCCGGATACAGCCCTCCTGGCCCCAGGGCCCCCGATCGCCCTCCGCGGCACCCGAGACTGGGGATTCTGTGTGTCTCGTAGGCCGCAAGATGGCGGCCGGCGCCCGTGGAGCGAGGCTGGCCGCGGCCCGAAAACAAGGCAATCCGTCAGCCAATCTACTTAAATATTCTCAGGGAAGGACTCCTCCAGTGCCCAGTGGCTACCAGGTAGGCTTTGGGGCAGCTTTTGATGTCTGTGGAGGCCGAAAGGCTGTAGATTGTAGAAGGCCGGCCGCGGCCTGAAAACAAAGTAGTCCGCCGGCTAATCTGCTCCAATGTCCTCAGTAAAAGGCTCTCCTAGTGCCCAGTGGTTATTAGATAGGCTTTGGGGCAGCTTTTGATGTCTGTGGAGTCCGGATGGCTGTAGATTGTAGAAGGCCGGCCGCGGCCTGAAAACAAAGTAGTCCGCCGGCTAATCTGCTCCAATGTCCTCAGTAAAAGGCTCTCCTAGTGCCCAGTGGTTATTAGATAGGCTTTGGGGCAGTTTTTGATGTTTGTGGATGCCGGATGGCAGTGGATTGCAGAGGGCTAGACAGAGCTCCTCTGCAGTGCGTCCATTCACCTCGCCATTCGGACCTGCTCTGGAAGATTGTATTGAACTGTGTGAAATTTGGCAAAACTGCTTAAGGAAACAAAAAGTAGCATTTAGTGATAGGATCCTGTAGCGGAATGCTTATTCTGTCAACAGTTACCAAGCAATCTGAATCATCACTTGACTGAAAATAACTTAAGAGGGCATCATATTGATTCAGAATGCGGTTGACACAATCAAGCATTGAAAGCCATTTAGTAGAACAAAGTTGTAGAATCTTTAGACAATCTGCATCTACAAATTCCTGAAATTCATGATACAACTGTAAACCTTTACAACTATGTGCAAAGTGGCTATGTATGTCTCTGCAAAGTTGCTCAACAGTTTTTGGTATGGCTTTACAGGCATCTACAGCACACAAGGCAGCAACATGACAGGTACAATGAATGTGAAAAATATAAGGCTGCTCTACTTTGAAGCGGGACAGTACAGAGTTTCTAGGACCAGCCATTACACTTGCACCATCTGTACCAAGAGCCATTACATTTCTTAGGGATATACCATCTTCCAGAAAAGATTGTTTATTCTTCTCAAAAATAGCATCGGCAGTTGCTTCAGTGAGATCAAGGAGGCGGTAGAACTGGTATTGGGTTCTACCAGCTTCTTCATCAAAATAAATGACAACCATAGCTAATTATTTGCTGTTGATATATCAGTAGTTTCATCAATCAGTAATGAAAAGTGACATGTGAGCCTTTTGCACAACTCATCTTTGAGACACTTGCCAATGACATTCTTAACCAACATGGAACCTTTAGTTTGCTTACAATTGATGGATTTTGCGATTTTGGAGTCTGGAAACCAGTCAGCGACATTATTGGTAAGATCATCTAACAGGCTTAACGCTAAATTTTTTTGTGCAATAAAATTTACCATTTGTAGCTCACTTTCGAAAGTCCTTTTCTTATGAGCCAACACTGCTGGATCTGGTAGTGTTTGCTTAGCAAAACTAACAATGCCAGCACTGGCTTGCCTAGCTGCAGCAATAGCCTTGTGTTTTGAACTTGCGCAATGACTGCGTACATCACGAACACCACCATATCCAATGCTGAAGATTTTTTTGCACCATGCACACTTCGCATTTTGTTTTGATTTAGCATCTGCTCTTAACCAGATTTTGAACTGAACGTCTGTCAGCCAAGCAGCAACAAAAGAACAAAGCCTAACTTTATGAGGTTTTTTTGCATGAGGTGGTGCCTCTTCCATCATTTCTCAAGCAGAACTGCAAAGTACAGACAGTGCAAACTACAGCAAACTCAAGCCCTGAAATGTGTTGTATTACAAGGTGCAAACTTGCTTTGAACAAATCTTAAAAGAATGTGCCATGAACTAATAGAAAACTGCCTTGTGGGCTGCAGATGCCTGTCTGAGAAAAACCAATAGCTATTGTTGAGTGCAGAGGCCAGCAGCACTCTGCCGTGTTGCCAGCCCTTCTGCTGGGTTGCTGTGAGTGGAGACCACAGTCCCACCCACCGATATCAGCTCAAGCTGCAGTTGTGTGTAGAGGGCACTAGCATTCTACCCTGTTAGCACTTCATCTAAGGACCCCACATCATCCACTACGGCTAACCGCTGGGGCAGGAGGATGGCTTCCTCCACTCCCAGACTGTGGATTTTCTGCTGGGGTGGAAGGATGACTTCTGTCTCTCCCAAACTGTGTAGTTGCCATTGGGGAGGTGAGCCGGCTGCTTCCTCAGCCATTCCCTCATCTGGTTGCTGGGATGACATTTCTCTGACACTGTCTCCCAGGTGCACGAATCCTTGTTGGGGAGTGCACCTGGGAGACATCTCCTTCTCCCCATGGGCCTCCAGAACTTCCTCAGGTGTGGGGCCAGGGGCGTAACTAGAAATAGCAGGGCCCCATAGCAAAATGTTGTATGGGGCCCCCCTGCAAACAGCCCCCCCCACAGCTGCCCTAGTGTCAATGCAGCGTGAGCTGTGCCACATACAGCGTGACCTGTGCACAATGCAGCATGACCTGTGCCCAATACAGCATGACCTGTGCCCCATACAGCGTGACCTGTGCCCCATGCAGCGTGACCTGTGCCCCATGCAGCGTGACCTGTGCCCCATACAGTGTGACCTGTGCCCCATGCAGCGTGACCTGTGCCCCATACAGCGGTACCTGTGCCCAATACAGCGGTACCTGTGCCCCATACAGCGTGACCTGTGCCCCATACAACGTGACCTGTGCCCAATGCAGCATGACCTGTGCCCCATGCAGCATGACCTGTGCCCCATGCAATGTTACCTGTGCCCAATGCAGTGTGACCTGTGCCCCATACAGCCTGGTCTGCCTGTGCCCCATACAGCATGACCTGTGCCCCATACAGCGTGACCTGTGCCCCATACAGCGTGACCTGTGCCCCATACAGCATGACCTGTGCCCCATACAGCGTGACCTGTGCCCCATACAGCGTGACCTGTGCCCCATACAGGCTAGTCTGCCTGTGCCCCATACAGCCTCACCTATGCAGAGAAAGAGGCAAGCCACCCGGATCAGCAGAGAGCGGGATTACCCGCTGTAATAGCTTTCATTTGAATTTCCCATCTTCCCAGGGCTCATCGTCACATAGCCCCACATCTTGGCCCAACGCCTTTGATGACATCACATGTCCCGCATTGGATCGGCATTCTGTCTATCAAAGGCGCCCCAGGCCAAGAGGTGGAGCTATGTGACGTGAGCCCCGGGAACACTGGAAGTTCTAATGAAAGCTCTTACATCGGGCAATTCAGCTCTCTGCTGATACGGACAGCTCGCCTCTTCCTTTCCTCTCTCTTCCCCTGGCTGGGAGACTGTGCCGGCGGTGCTCTTATCCTCACTGGGCCCCACCCGGCTGCGGGCCCCATAGCGCCCGCATGGGTCGCTATGGTAGTAGTTACACCCCTGAGTGGGGCAGAGGTCTTGGATCCTCTGTTCGGTTGCCAGCGCTTCAGCTGGAGAAGTTTGTTGTAACTCCACAGATGCTGCTGGCAGAAAATCACATGTCCCTGTCAGTGTTGTGGGAGAAAAGTCGACTACCTCTTCTCTCAAGAAGGCCGAAACCACTGTAGGTGCTAGGCAGAGGCCAGCGGCACTCTGCCATTTTGCCAGGGATTCAGCTGGGAGTAGAAGCTTCACTACATCCACTTGTCGCTGGGGAGAGAAGCTGACTGTCCCGTCTCCCTGGAACTCTGTAGTTGTTGCCGGTGCTGGGCAGAGGTTGGTAAGCACTCTGCCCTGTTGCCAGCACTTCTGCTGGGGACTCCCCATCATCCACTCCTGCTAACTGTTGGGGAGTGAGCGTCACCTTCTTACCATGGGCCAGTGGCGTAGCGTGGGGGGTGCGGAGGGGGCCGTGGCCCCGGGCACAACATTTAGGGGGGGCGCAATTCCGTGCCAGTGTGTGACTACTGGCTGCCTCCTCCTAAATTCACTGCCCGGTGTCCCCACGCTCTGGCCGCCATGTTCAGTCTCCGGCGCCCTGTGATTGGCCGTATGGGGTCATGTGCGGCGGCGCGGCTGGCCTATCCATGATCGCGGTACATCCTGGAGTCCCGCCTCTGCACATGTTCAGTCTTTGGCACCCTGTGATTGGGTAAATGGGGTCATGTGCGGAGGCGGGACTCCAGGAGCAAGCGCGAGCGTTAACAGGCCAGCCCCACCGCCGCACATGACCCCATACACCCAATTACAAGGCGCCGGAGACTGAACATGGCGGAGCGCGGGGGACACAAAAAGATTGTGAGCGCCGCTGTCTCCTCCTCCTGCTCCCCTCCGGACCAATGGAAAGAAGAAAAGGTAAGACTCCCTCGTGATGAGAGTTGTGTTGCTGGCCCGGGGGGGGGGGGGCGGGACACAGTCTGGGAAGAGGGAGCACCCAGCCAGAGAGAGTGAGTAATAGAGCAGCTAGAGTCATGCAGTGTAGTGGTCAGTATAGGAATACTGTAGGTAGGATAGTGTAGTGGACAGTAAAGTAGTCAGTGCAGTATAGTGGACAGTATAGTTTAGTGGTCAGTGTAGTGGACAATATAGTGGTCAGTATAGTGGATAGCATAGTGCAGTGGACAGTATAGTGTAGTGGGCAGTAAAGTGGTCAATATAGTGTAGTGGACAGTATAGTATAGAGGTCAGTATAGTGGACAGTATAGTGTAGTGGACAATATAGTGGTCAGTATAGTGTAGTGGGCAGTATAGCGGTCAGTGTAGTGGACAGTATAGTGGTCAGTATAGTGTAGTGGGCAGTATAGTGGTATAGTGTAGTGGGCAGTATAGTGTAGTGGACAGTAAAGTGGGTAGTATAGTGTTGTGGGCAGTATAGTGGACCGTATAATGTAGTGGACAGTATAGTGGTCAGTGTAGTGGACAGTATAGTGTAGTGGACAGTATAGTGGTCAGTGTAGTGGGCAGTATAGTGTAGTGGACAGTATAGTGGGCAGTATAGTGTACTGGACAGTATAGTGGTCAGTGTAGTGGGCAGTATAGTGTAGTGGACAGTATAGTGGACAATGTAGTGGGCAGTATAGTGAACAGTGTAGTGGATAGTGTAGTGGACAGTATAGAGGTCAGTATAGTGGATAGTGTAGTGGGTAGTGTAGTGGACAGTATAGTGGTCAGTATAGTGGTCAGTATAGTGGGCAGTATAGTGTAGTGGACAGTATAGTGGACAATGTAGTGGGCAGTATAGTGGACAGTGTAGTGGATAGTGTAATGGACAGTATAGAGGTCAGTATAGTGGATAGTGTAGTGGGTAGTGTAGTGGACAGTATAGTGGTCAGTGTAGTGGACAGTATAGTGGGCAGTATAGTGTAGTGGACAGTATAGAGATCAGTATAGTGGACAGTATAGTGTAGTGAGCAGTATAGTGGACAGTATAGTATAGTGCACAGTATAGTGTAGTGGTCAGTGTAGTGGACAGTTTAGTGGTATAGTGTAGTGGGCAGTATAGTGTAGTGGGCAGTATAGTATAGTGGTCAGTGTAGTGGGCAGTATAGTGTAGTGGACAGTATAGTGGTCAGTGTAGTGGACAGTATAGTGCAGTGGTAAGTATAGCGGACAGTAAAGTATAGTGGACAGTGTAGTGGTCAGTATAGTGGATAGTGTAGTGGACAGTATAGAGGTCAGTATAGTGTAGTGGACAGTATAGCGGTCAGTGTAGTGAGCAGTATAGTGTAGTGGACAGTATAGTAGTCAGTGTAGTGGACAGTAGAGTGTAGTGGTCAGTATAGGAATCAGGTTGGTTAGTACTATTGTAGGAAGGGAAGGGACAGGACTCTGGGAGTGCTAAAAGTCCGCAGGTTGGGGGGGGCGCAAATTACTTGCCTTGCCCCAGGTGCTGCCAACCCACACTACGCCACTGCCATGGGCCCCTAGCACTGCTGCAGGTGTGGGGCAGAGGTCTTGGACCCTCTGTCCGGTGGCCAGCGCCTTCAGCTGGGGAAGTCTCTGGTAACTCCACAGATGAGGCTGTTGGTGCTGGGCAGAGCACAGTGAAGTTTGATCCTAATACCAGCTCTTCTGCTGGAGGCTCACCAGGTTGTTCTTCTTCAGCAGAACAGCCTATCAAATTCCCAATCTCTATAACTGGTGTCTGGGGATAGCAATTCACCATTTTCTGTCCGTAGAATGAAGAAGAGGTTACTAGTGTTGGGCAGAACTCAGTGATGTCTGGTCCTGATGCCTGCTCCCCTGCTGGGTTGGTGTCATCATTCTGGAGTGCCATCTGCTGCTGGAAAGTGACTATCTCACCACCCTGGGCCTCCGGAACCACGGCAGGTGTGGGGCAGAGGTCTTGGACCCTCTGTCCAGTTGTCAGCGCTTCAGCTCTGGAGATGGCAATCTCCTGAGTTTCCACTGCTGATTCTCTGGCATGCTGCTGAACGTGTTCTAGCAGTTTCCTGTTTGCCCTTTCCAGATATTGTTCCTTCCTTGGCAAATAGTCCATATCAGGTTTGAGATCTGAGACCCCTGCAAGACTGAGCATAGCCTCTCTATATTCTCGCAGGTCCTCAAGGGTAGGTTCCCCTTCATCGCCAAACACAAAACAATGTGAAAGGCTCTCCCACAGCAATCCAGGGCCACCAAAGTCATATCCCTCACTGGGAGCATTCTGTTGTCTCCTCTAAATATCCCTCCTCTGCGTGCCATTGCAGAGCCCGATACCAATTGTCCAGCTCTATCTCCTGCTGGACCAGCCTGTCCAACTCAGTCACCCATTGCTTCTGGGGCCACTCTCCCAGAAATTGCATCCGTAACTCCCGTTGTTCACTGGCCCGTTGCTCTGGGGTTGGAAAGCACTTGCCCTGTTGCATTCCAGCGACCTGGAGGGCTCTAATCCAGAGCTCCACCCGAATCTGCTGCCTGAGCTCCAGGTATTCATCCTCAGACACAGTCCTGGTGTATGCTGAAAGTACGATGCCAGATCCATATCTCCGCTGGGGTGACTGTAGTCTGCTATCCTGATCTTGGATCCAGGTGGTTTGGACGTCTTCACAGCCAGGAAGCACGATCCCCCCCAGCTACCAACCAGTTGTGACGAACCCCTTGTCCTTAACAGGACTATGTCTGCCATAAATGCTTCCTTTGTCCAGAACCAGCACTATCCAAGACCCTTTAGCCCACCCAGTCACCAGCCGTAACTCAGTGTAGGGTGAACAACAACATCAAACTGATTTATTCAAGCACATGTTACAACAGATATACAACTTAGGGACACTTCCCCCACCCTTGGATTCAGGGTGGGATAAACTGTCCAATAACAATAGACACACAGGTCAGGTGTATTCAAATTTCTCATCAGTAATAGGGCTGCAATAATTAATCAATATTATCGATAATAATCGATGATGAAAATCATTGGCAATGATTTTCATTATCAGTTAGTTGGTCTGCACCTTCCTCCCTGTCCATCCGTTAAATAAATCCTCCTCCTGTGCCCTCCTGTCTGTGTACAAGGTGCCGCCGTATGTTACGAGGCATGTCCGCGACGCACGTCCGCGCCTCTCCTCCTCGCCTCTCCTCTGACATCAGCTCCCCACCGATCTTCTCAGCCCCACCCGCTGCTGCCTCGAGGGAACAGAGAGGCGAGAAGCAGCCGTGAGGGGAGCCGAGCTGGCGAGCTGCACACTGACTGTGAAAGGTAGCGGCTAATATAACAGTAAAATAAAACATACACAGTACATGAATTTTTATGACAAGTGCCCCATTCTAACACTCCTAAGTATTCCTGGAGGGTGCCCCATCATTGGTGTTCTGGGGGATTGATGGAATAGTGGTGCCCCATCATTGATTTTCCCTGGGAGGGGGGATAGTGCTCCATTGGTGTTCCTGGGAGGGGGAGAATAGTGCCCCATTGGTGTTTCTGGGAGGGGGAGAATAGTGCCCTATTGGTGTTCCTGGGAGGGGGGATAGTGCCCCATCATTGGTGTTCCTGTGAGGAATAGTGCCCCATCATTGGTGTTCCCAGGAGGAATAGTGCCCCATCATTGGTGTTCCCGGGAGGAATAATGCCCCATCATTGGTGTTCCCGGGAGCAATAATGCCCCATCATTGCTGTTCCCAGGAGGAATAGTGCCCCATCATTGCTGTTCCTGGGAGGAAATAGCACCCCATCATTGGTGTTCCCAGGTGGAATAGTACCCCATCATTGGTGTTCCCGGGTGGAATAGTGCCCCATCATTGGTGTTCCCGGGAGGAATAGTGCCCCATCATTGGTGTTCCCGGGAGGAATAATGCCCCATCACTGGTTTTCCCGGGAGGAATAGTGCCCCATTATTGCTGTTCCCGGGAGGAATAGTGCCCCATTATTGCTGTTCCTGGGAGGAAATAGTACCCCATCATTGGGGTTCCCAGCAGGAATAGTGCCCCATCATTGGTGTTTTATTGTGCAGTTTGAGTGTAACACTATTACTTTTAAATAAACAGAAAAATGGCATATTACGTTTTTTTATAATTTTATCCGATTAATCGATTTAATCGAAAAAATAATCGATCAATTATGAAAATAATCGTTAGTTGCAGCCCTAATCAGTAAATAGTCTTATCTACAGGGAGAGCTGTTGGAGGAATTCGCCCCCACCAATCTCACAGCTAATCTACACACACATCCCATAATATCCAAGGCAGACAGACACAATAGAACATTGGAATACAACCACACCCCAAACGATCACAGCAAAGAGTCCACAACAGCATGAGACAACACACAATATATACATATATACAACATTCCAGTGTGGCTGTACAGTGTGTCTAAATAGCACAGATTATAGTGGGGTTCTCAGTCACCCTGCGCCCCTAATATACACAGGGTGATTTACACATAAGAGGGGCCGGGGGAGCTGGACACGGAGTCTCCAGAGCTCTCCAAGGTAAGCTGAGTTCCACAAACCCCCCACCCAAAGTGACTCTTGTCACAGCTATGAAAACTGATTGCAAGAACTTATGGAAAGTTTAACACTGAGAAGCATCACATGTGAAGTTCTGCAGGTGGATGTCTACAAAAAAACAAAGACAAAAGAAATCATGTTGTCTATGTTCCCATTTTCCTTAAAATATGTGTGTGGTGCTAGTATAATACAAAAACACTTACAGTTTAGTAGATCATTTTCTCTATTCTGGTGGTGGTGGTGTTGGCTGTAGAGCCATACAGCTGGCTATCTTCTCAATATGTTGATTTCTGCGGGAGGAAAAAATGCCAAAAGCAAAATTGATCTGAGTGTAAGAGAAAAGAAAAAAAGTGGCAAGTCCAGGAAAATCTACCTATATAAAAACAGGGGGGGGAACCTAAAATGAGGAAGTAGCAGCTAAATGATTATAAAAAGCCCACAAACTGAGTTGTGTACTTACTGTATTATGTAGCTGTGGTATTGGCAGGCAGCTCTTTGTCCAGGGCAATAACTTGATTCAAGGCTGGAAGGAGCAGGGTGGTCCAAGAAGGCGAGTCCAGGAAAATCTACCTAAATAAAAACAGGGGGGAGAAAAACTAAAATGAGAATAAAACACCTAAATGATAAAAACCCACAAAACCAAGTCTTGTACTTACTGTAATATGTACTTAGTGTAATATGTAGCTGTGGTATTTGCAGGCAGCTTTGCCCAGGGAAGTAACCTGGTCCAAGAAGGCAAGTCCAGGAAAATCTAGCTATATTAAAAAAAACAGGGAGGAAACCCAAAATGAGAAATCAGCTAAGTGATTAAAAACCCCCACCAGAAATGAAGTTGTTTACTTACCGTAATATGTAGCGGTGATATTTGCAGGCAGCCCTTTCCCCAGGGCAGTAACTTGATAGGAGCAGGCTGGAACAAGAAGGAAAGTCTGGTAAAATATACCTATATAAAAACAGGGAGGAAACCTAAAATGAGAAAATAGCAGCTAAATGTTAAACCCCCCCCCCACAAATTAAGATGCATACTTACCGTAATCTGTAGCTGTGGTATTTGCAGGCAGCCCTTTCCCCAGGGCAGTAAAACTTGGTCCAAGGCGGCTGGAAGGAGGAGGCTGGTCCAAGGTGGCTGGAAGGAGCAGGCTGGTCCAAGGTGGCTGGAAAGAGCAGGCTGGTCCAAGGTGGCTTGAAAGGAGGAGGCTGGTCCAAGGCGGCTGGAAGGAGCAGGCTGGTCCAAGGCGGCTGGAAGGAGGAGGCTGGTCCAAGGTGGCTGGAAGGAGCAGGCTGGTCCAAGGCGGCTGGAAGGAGGAGGCTGGTCCAAGGCGGCTGGAAGGAGGAGTCTGGTCCAAGGCGGCTGGAAGGAGCAGGCTGGTCCAAGGTGGCTGGAAGGAGGAGGCTGGTCCAAGGTGGCTGGAAGGATCAGGCTGGTCCAAGGCGGCTGGAAGGAGGAGGCTGGTCCAAGGCGGCTGGAAGGAGGAGGCTGGTCCAAGGTGGCTGGAAGGAGGAGGCTGGTCCAAGGTGGCTGGAAGGAGCAGGCTGGTCCAAGGCGGCTGGAAGGATCAGGCTGGTCCAAGGCGGCTGGAAGGAGCAGGCTGGTCCAAGGCGGCTGGAAGGAGCAGGCTGGTCCAAGGAGGCTGGAAGGAGCAGGCTGGTCCAAGGCGGCTGGAAGGATCAGGCTGGTCCAAGGCAGCTGGAAGAAGCAGGCTGGTCCAAGGCGGCTGGAAGGAGCAGGCTGGTCCAAGGCGGCTGGGAGGAGGCTGGTCCAAGGCGGCTGGAAGGAGCAGGCTGGTCACAGTGGGGTAGAGAAGAGTCCAGAAAAATCCATAAAACAGAAAGGCGGTCCCCAACGCACACCACAGAGAGACTGCTTTTCCCCCCACAGACACAGAGACCACTTTGCTCACCCACACACACAGAGACAGCTATGCCCCCACAGGGCCACAGACAAACAGACTGCGGTGCTTTGCCCCCCAGAGACCAGAGAGAGACTAGTAGAGAGAGATAGTCCTTCACATTTAAGTGCACCAAGTCCTTTACAGTGTACTGTCAGCACCGCCAGTCTCTCTGCTTAGCCTCTTAGGCAGCTCTAGTCCAGACCAGTGCTCCACAGTGCCCAACCCAATTTTCTTAACCCCCACCCCAGGTCCCTCAGCCAGCAACCAAAGTTACTAGCACTACTAGTATGGCGGGCAGCAGCAGGGCAGGCTCAGTCAGTCGGGCAGGGTCCGCTCCGTCCGTTGCTCGGGTGGGGGTGTGTGGCTGTACTCTGGTTCAGTATCCATTCCAGAGTCCGCTGCACTGTGTCTCCCCGCCGCCGCTCAGGTCTCTGCTCTCCAGTCCACTCCACGAGGCTCCTCAGTCTGCCCGCTTGGCTCCTGCCTGTTGATATAGGCTGGCTGCAGTGTTGGCAGGAAAATGCATTGGCATCATTGGATGGGCCCGGCAGAGGCTGTGCAGGAGTCAGACTTGGTGGCTCAAGATCTAATCTTCTCGGGGATTTTGGGAATTGCGCATGTGCAGTTCTGACCCGAGCTGATCGCCACCATTTTTACTGGCACTTTTCCCATACTAAGGGCTTTCACGTGCAGGGGAAAAGTGCCTTGTTTTTATGGGCTGCCCATAAATCTATGGGCGATTGGCAACATAGATTGGTGATAGGAAGCAGCCGGGGGGTGCCTACGGGCGGGACTATTTTAAGTGAGTCTTTTATAGGGAGGCATTGGTTGTTGACTTTATTGTTGCCATAGGCAACCACTGGAAAATATACCTGCTATCAGTCTCTAGTTACTGTGGTGCAGTCCACGCTGAGCAACATGTCTGGGCAAAACCTGCTAGCATCAGCATGCCTGCTAACTCCAGCTTGTTCCACAAAGGGTTAATGCGGCGCGTGCAGAATGGAGCCTGCTTATCAGTTCCTCAGGCGCCAAACAGACAGGGAGTTGGGGGGCGGAGCCACACCCTGGAGGAAACTAACAGCTCCCAGCCAGCAGCAAACACCACGAGGCAGCTAAAGATGGCAGAAGGCAATTGGCTGATGCCCACATTGCAGTGGTTACCTGATGTGCAGGAGCGGGTGCTGGTGGATACTGGCATTCGGCTGGAGTCACGTGGAGGGCTCACCTTGGGGGTGATTGATGGAGCGGAGCGGCTTTGTTTGCTCTGCACTGAATGCCGGATCCCGACGGCGGGAGTGACTGCTTGGGCCCGGTGTGGCCATTGTGGGGAGCCACTTACCAGGCTGGGACCCATCCAGCAGGAGCCATAGTACTATAATGTTAATCTGCTTTCAGGACTTTGTACACCGCAGCCGCGGGAGATTTGGAAGGGCAGAGAGGGCCAAAGATCATCAACCAGAAGCAGAGAGGTGTTGTGGCCTGTCGACCCCTCCATGAAGATAAAGGATATATGTGTTGAAGAGGAGGCTGCCGCGACCTGTGGCCCGGCCAGGGTCCTGGTGATTGCATGTGCCAGTGTGCAGAAGCTGGATGACATCCCTGAAGAGCTGGCCAGGTCTAGGTCCCTTGCTGTGCCTCTCCAGGAGGAGCCCATGCTAGAGGGAGGTGTGCCTCCAGGTGAGCTGGATGAGGTAAGCTAGCGCCGGGTCATAGATTGGGATTCTCCAGAATACTAGAAAAGTTTGGGTCTCTAGAGGGACTGTTTGGTCATCCCCTGAGGAGAGTTCCGAAGAGGAGGAGTGGGAGACAGGAGGTTCCCATCCCACAGAGGCCCAGTCAGAAGATGCTCAGCCTACAGTATGGACCCCTGTCCCTTGCAGCAAACATTGTGTAAGCCGACCCGCCACTACCCAGACCAGAGCACCCACCTACAGGCAGTGGGTGGTGAGATCCCGGGATTGGTGTGTCTTGCCAGGGAAGGGGAAGCCTTAAGAATTGCCCAGGTTTTCTCGCTTCCAGAGGGAGATACAGAGAAGGGTTGCTTTGGAGTGGGGTCTGGACTACCCATATGTCCCCTCTCAGATAATGGACATTGTGGAGAACTTCCAGGGAGAGTGGGAGGATGACCTTGTCTGGGATTTTCTGCATGTCACAAAGCCTTTGTGGGTGCCAGAGAGTGATGCCTGGGCCCGGTTTATGGACATTCGGGAGGAATGGAAGCCGGGACGTGCCATTTACAGAGATTGAGTCCTGGTTGTAAAAACGGGTCGGCCTACCAGGAGCCTTTCGGTCTCTGTCAGAGAGGAAGGGGATAGCAGGAGGAGATTACCTGATCCCCACTTCTCTGTGTGAGGAGGACTCCTGTGCCGTGCAGCCACCATAGAAGTAGCCACAAGGACTGCAGGGAAGTGGCAGAATTGTGTGTGGTTTTCCTTTCTGACTTTTGCAGGAACAGCCTATGCCTGCCAGCCAGTGTGCCTGATGGAGCACGGACACTTTGTGTGTTCTGTTCCTGACCCTCCTATCAGGAGCCAAAGAAGGACTGTTCACAAATTGTTCATATGTGTTTTGTTGTTGTTCTGTTTTTAGGGTTCCCTTCAGACAAAGGAAGGAACTGGAAGGATCATAAGCCCCTGTCAGTGGTGATGTACAATGTACAGGTAGGATGTAAGTGTAGGATGTGATGGTTTGTGTTTTCTTTTAGGATCTTCAGGGATGAGACGTCTCCATCGTTCCAGAGGACATGACTATAGGATTCGTCAACTGCGGTCTTGCACATATCTTAAACCTATAATAACCACACAACGCTGCGTGACATGGGTTTTAATGGCCACAACAGCCTTTTATTAACCAAAATAAATATAACCATAAACATAACAATTCTTAACACCAGGAGGGGGTCTTTGGGGTCCCATTTTGCTCAATAACCACTGTGACCTCAGCTGTGCCCCAGCCGCCTCGAGGACATTGCGACTTTCCAAATTTCTCTTTCCCTTGGGACCTAAGTCCTGGGAGAACCACCAACAACCAACCAAGGTGGGATCCCATACCCTGTATGGGTCCCCCAAAATTTAATAAACTGTTTCAATTCTTGACCCCCCAAAGACCCCCTGACCCGCCAGCTGCTGTGACAAATTTTTCAATAAAAACTATAAATATATATATGTATACATTTTTTTTTTTTTTTTTTTTATTCCCTTTTTTCTCTCTTTGTTTTTTTTTTTTGTTTTTTGTTTTTTTTTTATAAAAAGAAAAAACCCATAACCCAATGTAGGGCGGGAGGGAGGGAACTTCTACCAACGAGGAATATCCTGGAATGATTTCCCAACAGCCTGTGCAACATCCCAACCCTTTTCCAGCTCCACCCAAACACCTGACTTGCTCCTCCAATAAGGTAAGCTACCCTTTTCCCCAACTAACTCAGTAAAAACTTAACCCTTGCCGACCTGTTCCTTCCATAGTCATGCCGACCCTCCGTCTAGATTTTCCTCCGGGTCACACTTGACTATAGGATTCGTCAACTGCGGTCTTGCACATATCTTAAACCTATAATAACCACACAACGCTGCGTGACATGGGTTTTAATGGCCACAACAGCCTTTTATTAACCAAAATAAATATAACCATAAACATAACAATTATTAACACCAGGAGGGGGTCTTTGGGGTCCCATTTTGCTCAATAACAACTGTGACCTCAGCTGTGCCCCAACCGGCTCGAGGACATTGCGACTTTCCAAATTTCTCTTTCCCTTGGGACCTAAGTCCTGGGAGAACCACCAACAACCAACCAAGGTGGATCCCATACCCTGTATGGGTCCCCCAAAATTTAATAAACTGTTTCAATTCTTGACCCCCCAAAGACCCCCTGACCCGCCATGCGAGCTTGAGTGACACCTCACTAAAGCGAGTCCCTCCACACCTGCAGAGCCCTCTGAACCCCTTCCTGCAATCCTAAAAACCAAAAATCGGTTCCAACCGCATTCAAATGTACACCGTCATCCCTCCAATACCTAATAGATAGGTCTTCCAGATCCCGATGGCGAACCACCACACCCCCAAGGCGAGACACAAAACGCCCGATCTCCCTGTTGGCCTTTATCCGTGCTTTATTCAAGCGTTCAACGGAACGCGCATGTCGCCAAGTGTGTCGTGCCACTATGTCTGACCACACTATGATGACCCCAGGGAAGTCACGCATCAGTCGCAGAATGTCAAACTTTACATCCCGAACAATGTCCCTAGCTGCCCGAACCCCCATATCATTTCCTCCCACTGAGAGCACCAAAACATCAGGAGGCCTGTCCACTCTAGAATAAGTGGAATTCCGGAAGAACCCGTCCCCACATCATGCCTCTAACTCCCAACCATTTGCATACTGCTTCACTCCGGGGAACTCCAAGCTGTCTCCCTTCGGGCCGCGCATCCGCTCTGATCGCCCCTCAGAAGACATAAGAGTCGCCCAGAATCCACACCAGGCCTTGGGGAAAACCTGTAACAGACAACCAAAGAAAAACATATAGCCCAAAACATAACTCCAACAAATCAATAACATCATGAAAAAACATTATAGCATGTGCGGACGTACATAAATTTTAAAACGATCAGATTCCCACCTCCCTATGCGCATAACCATCTGTGGACTCAAACCCCAACGAGCTGCCTCCGTAGCTGCCCCTACCCGAAAAGAATGAGTATTAAATTGAGAGGCTGGCATTCCAACCGTCAACAAACAGCGCTTAAAAACTGCCACGAACTGGAAACGCGACAAGGATGAACCATCCTCGTGCTGTAAAAAAGACCCTTGCACGCCCTTCCGAACCTGAGCGAAGCGCTGAACTGAAAGTACCGGACACACTGCCTCCGGAAGCACCTTAAATAACGTCACATAAACCCCTCTGCCCAATTGATCAGTTTTAGATCTACTGATAAGGAGCTGAACGCTATCCGCATTGATCTGTACCTCCGAAAACATCAAACCCCCCACACCGCGTTTATTTTTGCTCACCAGCTCCCCAATCCTCAAGGCTCCAAAGAAAGCCAAAGAAAAGGCAGCCGTAAACAGTTGAACCTCATAAGGCGAGGAACAAACCCTGGGCAAGATTCCTACCATATCCTGTAGCAGCCCAAAGGACACAGGGCGCCTGGTGTCTCTTACCACGCGTCCGTGCCGGAAACCCTTCATGGCCTGACGCACCATAAAGTCCTTCGTAATATCCCGCAGGCCTTGTAGCTTATGAAGAAAAGCCAACGCAGCCAATCTCCGGTTCATTTTCGATACCGACTCTCCCTTGGAAAACTGCATCCCAATCACATACAACAACAGGGAGAGCCTGTCCTGATCCGAAACACAACCCCCCACGGAACTTACCAGTTCGTCCCATTCACGCCAAACCGAAGAGTAAGCCGCCCATGTTCCCGCACTCACCGAATGCTGTACCAGGCCACCCGCTATTCTAATGCCAGTCTCCACAGATGCGTAGGACAAGGAACCGACCTCTGCTCCGCCGCCGGCGCCAGCTTCCGGAACCTGTCCCACTGAAAACGAGACAAGGCATCAGCAATGGAATTCTCCACACCTGGTACATGTACAGCTTTTACAAAACAATTCAAACTCAAACAACGAAGGACCAAAAAACGTAATAAACGCACTACGGGCGGAGATGAAGCAGACAGACTAGACACAACTGCCACCACCCCCATGTTATCACAGTGAAAACAAACTCGCCGATTTTGAAAGCGAGACCCCCAAATGTCCAGTGCCACCACAATGGGGAAAAGCTCCAATAACACCAGATTACTCAAGAAGCCCGCGACACGCCATTCCTCCGGCCACGCCTCTGCGCACCATGCCCCTTGACAGTACGCCCCGAAACCCAAACTGCCCGCTGCATCCGTGTACAAATCGAAATCAAAGGCCGACACCACCGGAGCCATCCACAAGGATCTCCCGTTATAGGTGGCCAGAAATTCCTCCCATACCCGCAGATCAGCCTTGTGTTCAGCCGAAAGCCGAATAAAATGATGTGGCATTCGAACCCCAGAAGTGGCGGCACTCAGGCGACGGCAAAAAATGCGCCCCATCGGCATGATGCGGCAGGCGAAATTAAGCTTCCCCAGCAAAGACTGTAATTGCTTCAGCCTAATTTTCTTCGCCTGTAAGGCCGCCCTCACCAACAATCGCAAGTCCTCCAATTTAGCCATCGGCAAGCGACACTCCATTGCCTGTGTATCAATGATGATACCCAAGAATTGCATTTCTGTCGAAGGCCCTTCCGTCTTCTCTGGCGCAAGGGGAATCCCGAAACGCCGCGCCACGTCTTCCAATGTTCGTAACAAGACCGAACAAACCGTGGACTTTGGGGGGCCAATACAAAGAAAATCATCAAGGTAGTGCAGAACCGAGCGCACTTGTGACTCTTCCCGAACCACCCATTCGACAAAGGTACTAAACGTCTCAAAATAGGAACAAGAAATAGAACAACCCATGGGAAGACAACGATCCACAAAAAACTGACCACCCCAAAAACAACCCAGCAACGGCTGGCTATCCGGGTGAACCGGTAATAAACGAAAAGCGGACTCAATGTCCGTCTTAGCCAATAATGCCCCCTGCCCATATCTCTGAACCCAACTGACGGCCGTATCAAATGACGTATAGGACACCGACGTCAAGTCAGGCTCTATTGCATCATTCACCGAAGATCCCTTAGGATACGACAAGTGATGTATCAGCCGAAATTTATGTGGTTCCTTCTTAGGCACCACCCCCAAAGGAGACACATGCAACCCAGGTATGGGTGGGCGGTCGAATGGGCCAGCCATTCTACCCATCTCCACCTCCTTAGCTAACTTATCCGTCACCACCTGAGGAAACTGAGAAGTAGATTTCAGATTCTTGGGCACCGAATTCCCAGACAAGGGTAGCGAACAAGGAATGTGAAAACCATGGGCAAAGCCCTCGGCAAGAAAAACCGCCGCCTCCCTTCTGGGATACCTACTTAGGTACGGCAGCATCTCGGACAGATTTACCGGCGTCTTCCCTTTTTGAAGCGGACTCACCAGATTGCGGCTTCCCCTTCTTGAAGCATTTGGCAAAACCGTGGGAGCCTCCGCATCCGGAGCACTCGTGACGGAACCGACAGGTCGTGCCAAAGCGGCACGCTCCTTCGTTGAACTGCCAACAGTAGTTTCTTCGTTGTGAGGCCGGCTGCCCAGTGCCTGAACCGCCGGCCCCCCCTGGAAAGGGCTGGCCCGAAGCCCGAGCCTGCACCATGAGCTTCATCCAAAGCCCAATATCCTTATGGTCCCATCTTAGCTGAGGCCTGACAGCTTTTCGCTGGCGAAACTGTTCATCATAGCGAAGCCATGCCAGTCCCCCATATACTCTATAAGCCTCCCCAATCGCGTCTAAATAGCAAAAAAGCGGAGAACAATTCTCCGGCTCCTTTTCACCTATGACGCTGGCCAATATCGCAAAGGCTTGCAGCCAGTTAGAAAAAGTCCTAGGGATAAGCCGCCAACGTCGCCTTTCCTCCTCCTCCTTTTTACTCTCATCTGCTTTACCTTTCTCTATATTAAATTTCTCCAGCGGCAAGAGGGAGAATATCTCCACATATTCCCCCCGCCAAATCCTCTCCCTAACTTCGGGCTTGAGGTGCACCCCCAACGGACCCTCGAAGCACACATAAACCTCACCATGCGCTCTATCACCCAAACGAACCCCATCGTCCCCCGACTCCTTAGCCTTACGCGACTCCGTGCCACTGGCCCTCACCGTCCGAGAAGCAGACTCAACTACCGTCGAGGATAATGGGATCTCTGTATCCGTTTGTCCTTCCCACTGTGACGCCGTGCTCACCGCCGGCGACAGCGTAGAACTACGCACAACGGGGGCATCACGGCCCAAACCATCCGACGCGGTCACGGCAGGGACCCACGCCCCCGTCGGCCCCGCTACTGGTCCTGAGGGCCCAGGCGGGGCGCAACGGTCCAACAATTCCCGAAAACCCGCAAAAAATTCCGCCAGACCTGTCACACCAGGTTCCCTACCTAACTGACCCGCTTGCTCCCTGCCCCGTGACCCCTCCTGTCCGCCCGCCGTGAACCCACCCCCTTGCCCCACAGAAGTAGCAGAAATAAAACTGGACTCACCAGGCTGCCTGCGCGCCGAATCCCGAGCAGCCGCACATCCGGATCCCAGCTGACTCCGCACAGTAGGGCGCACGGTCGGTGATCGCCCATCGCCGTCATCGCTGGACACCTCGCCGGATTCTGCTGACGACTCACGCACGGACTGTGCCGCAGGCGTCCTTCCCCTCGATTCTTCCGGTTCCGCACGCCCCGGCGTATCAGCATCCTCATCCGCCTCCACCTGACAGCTGCGGGGTTCACGTGCACCCCCAGCTGTGGAAGGGGGTCGCCGGCCCTTTAATTGAGCTTGGCCACTCCCCCGTGCAGCTGTCACTCTCACATTGCTTGAAGATGACTGTAATGTCTGAGTAGAAGCAGCAGAGGGCGCCAACTGCCTTCTGCTGCCTGTTTCACTAGCCTTCCCACGCCGAGCCGACGCTCCAGCCACAGGAGAGGTAGCTGAGCCTGCAGATGAAGCGGCTGACGATCGCAGGTACCGGACCTCTTGGCACACAAGGTCCGCTCTGCCCACCGCTCCAGAAGGGACAGGGCTCCCGCCCCTCCCTGCATCCGACTGTCTCCCGCGCTGGGCCAGCCTCCTGCTAGGCACATCAGCAGGAGAGCCGGCCGCAAGGTCCTGTGTCACTGTAGAGGGGGAGGAGGGGGGAAGAGAGCGCAGCGTCCCCCCCTCCCGCAGGTCCCGCCGATGCTGGGGATTCCTCCCAGGCCCTCCGCTGGAGCCAGAAGCTGATGACCCAGCAGGGGACACTGAAGGGTTCCGAGTGGAGCTCCCATGCGGCCGCCGGACCCGGGGGGTATGTGATGGGCTCAACCGCTCAGGAGGGCGAACCCTCCTAGCGCGCTTAGATGAAGGGGGGGATCCAGGAGGAGATGGATCAACCCCCGACCCCCCTAACATGCCCAATAGCTGTTGCTGGAGCCACTGAGGACCCCGTGTAGAGGCTGCAGCCCTGACCTGCTCCCACAAGGCCTCCAAATCGCTCATCTTGCCTGTATTTCTCTCCGCAGGGGCCGACAGAACTTCTACCAACGAGGAATATCCTGGAATGATTTCCCAACAGCCTGTGCAACATCCCAACCCTTTTCCAGCTCCACCCAAACACCTGACTTGCTCCTCCAATAAGGTAAGCTACCCTTTTCCCCAACTAACTCAGTAAAAACTTAACCCTTGCCGACCTGTTCCTCCCATAGTCATGCCGACCCTCCGTCTAGATTTTCCTCCGGGTCACACTAGAATTCTGTGAGCAGAGTATTCTTCCTGTGGGAGAAATGGTCTGGCTCAAAAGTGTTTCATGTGTCTAGCTGCAGGGACCTGTATCTAGGGTTGTATAGTAATGTACAGTGTATATGTAGCAATAACTCTCGGTGGAGCTGCTGGTTTAAAGCGGGCTTGTTACCTTCACTCTCGATACCTCTGTTTCACCGGCACCGGGTCGAGGGTCCCATTGAGTTTACCTCCGGACAATGCAAGCACCAAACACTTGAGTATCTTTTCCAATGCTTTAATGAACAGGGAATAAAGGAAGTAGCAGGAAAGAGGTAGAAGGAAAGTTGCAGGGAAGCTCAAATACCTTTTCTTAGTATTCTTTAGTACATTATTAGGAATTGAACACTTGTAGTTGAATGCACTCCCCTTGTGGGATTAAATCTTTGCCCGCCTGGATAGGCCTCTCTCACTTGTCTAGCAGCCAGTATGTAGCACTAACTAAAGTCTCTGTCACAGACTTGTTTGGAACAAAACCCGTACGATCCTCTGCCACAGGATGTATTGGTTTGTGATGAATGTCAGACACAGTACTTGAACCTTTAAGCCGACCCGGCAGTACTATGCAGTAAGATTACTTCAGGATACGTCCTCCACCCGAGTCACCAGGCCCCTCTCCAGACCAGCACTCTGCATGATCCTTCCATCACGGGTCCTACCCTGGGATCTTCTCAGTTGTCCAGCTTCTTCACTCTGGATAGACAGCTCAGGACCATTCCTCTGCCGCTGTGGTAGGCCCCAGACAGGCTTCTGGGCCCTCCCACATGCCGCAGTGACGTGGGCCTCCGGAACGGAGGACCACGAGGTGGTATTCCTAATGCATACCTGTTGGCCAGGAGGGCCAGCAGGTGGACGGAAAGAAGACCCCTAAACATGGCGTCTGTCCCATAAATACCCTCTCCCAGAATGCAACTCAGAGGACCACCTCCACCGAGTTGTCTACAGGACAGAGGAGCATCCATACGCTTCAACACATTGCCTTTCCAACACCGACCCATAGTGACAACAACACCCACCGGCTCAATGTGGAACCACACGCAACTCAGCCAAGCTGGAACAGAGGCAAATCTAACTTCCTCTAACCCACAAGATTTACCTATCAGCGGTAGATTAAAAATCTACCAGCGCTACATATATATGTGAAAAAATGTACATATTTATTTTTTGTATGTCATTTATTTGTACTATAGCCTGATCCAAGTTGTTTCCCTTTCCCCATCCAACCTATTACATGGGAAGCCCTTGTTCCTGGGCCCAGGAGCCATTTTTCTATTTTTTCCTTAGTTGGGGACCAGCTGTATTCTGGTGGGGGGGGGGGGGGGGGGGTGAGTGTAGCGCCCTCTTCCTTAGGTAGGCGCTAGAGTAGTAGTTTTTTGTGAGTACTGCCAGTGCAGGTAAATTTAGGCAGGCCTATGCTGTGATCTAGGCCTGTTTGTTTTGATGTTGGGGGGCTGGGAGTGGTTTGGTGTAGCAGCAGGTGACTGACAGCGAGTGATCTGAAGTAATGTTCTGGAGGAGATGTGAAGTAGAAGAGATTGTCAGTTTGGATTCAATTATCTTCATTTCAACTAGAAGTTTTCATTATTTGGCATCCCGTGTCCCTTTTCCCATCCAAGTTTATTCCCCTCAATAAAAACAACAAAAACAAGCCAGAGACTGTTCATTGTCTGGAGAAGTGTCCCTAAAATGGATGTCTGACCAGCAGGGTGATGTGTGGATGTGGAAACACGCAGCAACCCCAAGGGGGGGGGGTTGGGGCACCCCTACATATATATATATATACTGTCTGTATACTCAGCCAGGTTCTCAGGTGTCTAATAAGACCCGGACACAGGATTAAATGTTCCGATCCAGAACTACAGAGCCTGGAGAATGCCAAGAACTCGGCTTCCTCCACTCAGAAATGACAGTTCTGAACCTCACATTAACCCTATAATGCAGATCCTGTGTCACATTCTGCTATATTCTTACAGTGACAGCGCCTCCCTCTGTCACTATATATACTGTCACTGTATATACACTCAGCCTTTCTAAAATCTGCACCACTCTACCTACACATGCAGGGGGAGGCAAAGAGCCAACGATGAATCAAAGTTGGGTTGAGGAGAGGGAGCTCAGGTTGGATCCGAATCCCTTTCTGTACCAGGGAGCCGCAACACCTCCGAGGCCAAATTAAAAAGAAGAATAGAGATGAGGGGAATTCTTGTGTGACGTGTCCTTCAACCACCTACTGTACCTACCTACTGTGTCAGGAGTCAGGAGATATGATTATGTGTACACACTGACCCTGTTATTGTACAGTGCCTTGAAAAAGTATTCATACCCCTTGAAATTTCCTACATGTTGTCATGATACAACCAAAAATGTAAATGCATTTTATTGGGATTTTATGTGATAGACCAATACAAAGTGTCACATAATTGTGAAGTGGAAGAAAAATTTTAAATGATACAAATAAATATGTAAAAAAGTGTGTGTGTGTGTGTGTGGAGGGGGGGGGGGGGCATTTGTATTCAGCCCCCTTTACTCTGATACCCATGACTAAAATCTAGAGGAACCCATTGCCTTTGGAAATCACCTAATTAGTAAATAGAGTCCACCTGTGTGTCATTTAATCGCAGTATAAATACAGCTGTTCTGTGAAGCCCTCAGAGGTTTGTTAGAGAACCTTAGTGAACAAACAGCATCATGAAGGCCAAGGAACACACCAGACAGGTCAGGGATAAAGTTGTGGAGAAGTATAAAGCAGGGTTAGGTTATAAAAATATCTCCCAAGTTTGAACATCTCACGGAGCTCTGTTCAATCCATCATCTGAAAATGGAAAGAGTATGGCACAACCGCAAACCTACCAAGACATGGCCGTCCACCTAAACTGACCGGCCGGGCAAGGAGAGCATTCATCAGAGAAGAGCCAAGAGGTCCATGGTAACTCTGGAGGAGCTGCAGAGATCCACAGCTCAGGTGGGAGAATCTGTCCACAGGACAACTATTAGTCGTGTTCTCCACAAATCTGCCCTTTATGGAAGAGTGACAAGAAGAAAGACATTGGTGAAAGAAAGTCATAAGAAGTCCTGTTTGTAGTTTGTGAGAAGCCATGTGGAGGACACAGCAAACATGTGGAAGAAGGTGATCTGGTCAGATGAGACCAAAATTCAACTTTATGGCCTAAAAGCAAAACGCTATGTGTGGGGAAAACTAACACTGCACATCACCCTGAACACACCATCCCCACCGTGAAACATGGTGGTGGCAGCATCATGTGGTGGGGATGCTTTTCTTCAGCAGGGACAGGGAAGCTGGTCAGAGTTGATGGGAAGATGGATGGAGACAAATACAGGACAATCTTAGAAGAAAACCTGTTAGAGTCTACAAAAGACTTGAGACTGGGGCGGAGGTTCACCTTCCAGCAGGACAACGACCCGAAACATCCAGCCAGAGCTACAATGGAATGGTTTAGATCAAAGCATATTCATGTGTTAGAATGGCCCAGTCACAGTCCAGACCTAAATCCCATTGAGAATCTGTGGCAAGACTTGAAAATTGCTGTTCACAGACGCTTTCCATCCAATCTGACAGAGCTTGAGATATTTTACAAAGAAGAATGGGCAGAAATGTCCTCTCTATATGTGCAAAGCTGGTAGAGACACCCCCAAAAAGACTTGTAGAGAAAGGGGGTTCTACAAAGTATTGACTCCGGGGGGCGCCATACAAATGCCCCCCCCCCCACACTTTTCACATATTTATTTGTATCATTTTCCTTCCCCTTCACAATTAAAGTATCTCACAAAAGTAAGTACACCCGTCACATTTTTGTAAATATTTTATTGCTTCTCATAGGGGCACTGGACAGAGAGGAGGAGCCAGGAGGGGACCTGAGAAGAGGAGATTTAGGGCTTCTCTGTGCAATTCTATTGCACATAGAAGGTGAGTATAGAGATGTTTGTTATTTAAAAATATATATTATTTTACAACCCCTTATAACTGATACTGGGATGTAGATCCCTACACTCCGCTCTGTAAAAAGGATCTCAGTCTCTGAAGATTAATGACAAATATCATCCATGGATGGTGACTATTCCAGGGAGAAAAAGAAGTGGAGTAAATACAGACATTGTATTACACCAACTTCAACATCTCTGTTATTAGACAATTTCCATTCCAACTCCTTTATACCGCACTGCTGACTATCTACAGAGACACCACATCCCATCCATCACAGCTCAGGTGAGATCCTGGCAGTACGGCCTTCCATGGAGATCCACCGGAGGAGGACACGGCCATAGTACCGCACTCCTAATACTGGAGATAACCCACACCTCCCCCCGGACATACTGTACAGGTTTTGTTGCTGTGTGGGCTTCTGTACTTATTATTCGGGGTCTCTTATCCTTTCACCATAAAACACAGAGCTCCTCCTCTATATGAGGCTCCAGGTTCTCCGCTGTGTAAAAGGAACTGTCTGTGTTGCTTTAAAAACAAACCAAAGTGCCTCATATGTATTCTACATCCAGATCATTATATGTCCTTTATCATTACAGAGAGAGAAGATAACACCGGAGCCGTTATCACCGCTGTGGTCCTGACAATCCTGATTGTGTTATTTCCGGGTTTATCGGGTTTCCTCTACATCATATTTATAAAGAAAGGTAAGGAATGGACAGTTATATTTCATGGAAACTTGTGACCTCACTAGGGGGCCATAGGGATCATACTGTCTGTGAAAATGTAAGTACACCCCATAAAAATTGGGGACTTTTTTAAACATATTTGAAAAGATGAACATGAGATCTTTATTCAAACAGTGCCTAGTGATAAAGGAGATATATACTGTGTGTGTATATAGGCCGATTCTTCTCTTTGAAGTCTCCTGTGCAGGTTGGTTAACCCTTGAGTACTCCAAAACTGCATATAAATCATTCCCCTTAATGGGACCACAACCCAAATAACATGGAAACATACCTGCCTTTCAGGACCCAATTCTGGCATCATTTATGATATACATATCAACATATATATATATATATATATATATATATATATTTTATAAAGTTAATATGTATATTGTGTGTATTTACACACACAGTATCTCACAAAAGTAAGTACACCCCTCAGTGACATTTGTGTAAATCTTTTCTTCTATCTTTTCATGTGACAACCAGGGCCGTCTTTAATATTGATTGGGCCCTGGGCAAAGATTTTATTGGGGCCCCCCCAGCTAGACTCAAAATGAGTTTACTGCAGCAGATCAGGCAACGATTGTGATTGGCTGCCAGAGATTACAACACATCATTACAGCTTACAGATTAGTTGCTAGAGGTTACTACACATCATAACCTCTCAGTGCAAATTGCGGGTGTGGCCAAACTGCACTAGCATTGAGGGGTGCACTATGTACAGAGTGCAGGGTTGGGGGTGCGCTTTGTGCAGAGTGCAGGGGTGAGGTGGGTGCAGAGTGCAGGGGTGAGGTGAGTGCAGAGTGCAGGAGTGAGGTGGGTGCAGAGTGCAGGGGTGAGGTGAGTGCAGAGTGCAGGGGTGAGGTGGGTGCAAAGTGCAGGGGTGAGGTGGGTGCAGGGCTGAGGTGGGTGCAGAGTGCAGGACTGAGGTGGGTGCAGAGTGAGGTGAGTGCAGAGTGCAGGGGTGAGGTGGGTGCAGATTGCAGGGGTGAGGTGGGTGCAGAGTGCAGGGGTGTGGTGGGTGCAGAGTGCAGGGGTGAGGTGAGTGCAGGACTGAGGTGGGTGCAAAGTGCAGGGCTGAGGTGGGTGCAGAGAGCAAGGCTGAGGTGGGTGTAGAGTGAGGTGAGTGCAGGGGTGAGGTGGGTGCAGAGTACAGGGGTGAGGTGGGTGCAGAGTGTAGGGGTGTGATGGGTGCAGAGTGCAGGGGTGTGGTGGGTGCATAGTTCAGGGGTGAGGTGGGTGCAGAGTGCAGGGGTGAGGTGGGTGCAGAGTGCAGGAATAAGGTGGGTGCAGAGTGCAGGAGTGAGGTGGGCGCAGGGTGCAGGACTGAGGTGGGTGCAGGATGCAGGACTGAGGTGGGTGCAGAGTGCAGGGGTGAGGTGGGTGCAAAGTGCAAGACTGAGGTGGGTGCAGAGTGCAGGGGTGAGGTGGGTGCAGAGTGAGGTGTCTACAGAGTGCAGGGGTGAGGGGGATGCAGAGTGCAGGAGTAAGGTGGGTGCAGGGGTGAGGTAGGTGCAGAGTGCAGGGGTGAGGTGGGTGCAGAGTGCAGAGTGAGGTGGGTGTAGAGTGCAGGGGTGAGGTGGGTGCAGACTGAGGTGGGTGCAGAGTGCAGGACTGAGGTGGGTGCAGAGTGCAGGGGTGAGGTGGGTGCAAAGTGCAGGACTGAGGTGGGTGCAGAGTGCAGGGGTGAGGTGGGTGCAAAGTGCAGGGGTTAGGTGGATGCAGAGTGCATGGGTAAGGTGGGGGCAGAATGCAGGGGTGAGGTGGGTGCAGAGTAAGGTGGGTGCAGAGTGCAGAGTGAGATGAGTGCAGAGTGAGGTGGGTGCAGAGTGCAGGGGTGAGGTGGATGCAGAGTTCAGGGGTAAGGTGGGTGCAGAATGCAGGGGTAAGGTGGGTGCAGAGTGAGGTGGGTGCAGAGTGAGATGAGTGCAGAGTGAGGTGGGTGCAGGAGTGAGGTGGGTGCAGAGTGAGGTGGGTGCAGAGTGAGGTGGGTGCAGAGTGAGGTGGGTGCAGAGTGAGGTGGGTGCAGAGTGAGATGAGTGCAGAGTGAGGTGGGTGCAGGAGTGAGGTGGGTTCAGAGTGAGGTGGGTGCAGAGTGAGGTGGGTGCAGAGTGCAGGGGTGAGGTGGATGCAGAGTGCAGGGGTGAGGTGGATGCAGAGTGCAAGGGTGAGGTGGGTGCAGAGTGAGGTGGGTGCAGAGTGAGGTGGGTCCAGAGTGAGGTGGGTGCAGAGTGCAGAGTGAGATGGGTCCAGAGTGAGGTGGGTCCAGAGTGAGGTGGGTCCAGAGTGAGGTGGGTGCAGAGTGAGGTGGGTGCAGAGTGCAGAGTGAGGTGGGTGCAGAGTGAGGTGGCTGCAGAGTGAGGTGGGTGCAGAGTGCAGAGTGAGGTGGGTGCAGAGTGAGGTGGGTGCAGAGTGCAGAGTGAGGTAGGTGCAGAGTGAGGTAGGTGCAGAGTGAGGTAGGTGCAGAGTGAGGTGGGTGCAGAGTGAGGTGGGTGCAGAGTGCAGAATGAGGTAGGTGCAGAGTGAGGTAGGTGCAGAGTGAGGTGGGTGCAGAGTGCAGAGTGAGGTAGGTGCAGAGTGAGGTAGGTGCAGAGTGAGGTGGGTGCAGAGTGAGGTGGGTACAGAGTGAGGTGGGTACAGAGTGAGGTGGGTGCAGAGTGAGTTAGGTGCAGAGTGAGTTAGGTGCAGAGTGAGGTGGGTGCAGAGTGAGGTGGGTGCAGAGTGAGGTAGGTGCAGAGTGAGGTGGATGCAGAGTGAGGTGGGTGCAGAGTGCAGAGTGAGGTGGGTGCAGAGTGAGGTGGGTGCAGAGTGAGGTGGGTGCAGAGTGAGGTGGGTGCAGAGTGAGGTGGGTGCAGAGTGAGGTGGGTGCAGAGTGAGGTGGGTGCAAAGTGCAGAGTGAGGTGGGTGCAGAGTGCAGATTGAGGTGGGTGCAGAGTGAGGTGGGTGCAAAGTGCAGAGTGAGGTGGGTGCAGAGTGCAGAGTGAGGTGGGTGCAGAGTGAGGTGGGTGCAGAGTGAGGTGGGTGCAGAGTGCAGAGTGAGGTGGATGCAGAGTGAGGTGGATGCAGAGTGAGGTGGGTGCAGAGTGCAGAGTGAGGTGGGTGCAGAGTGAGGTGGGTGCAGAGTGAGGTGGGTGCAGAGTGCAGAGTGAGGTGGGTGCAGAGTGAGGTGGGTGCAGAGTGCAGAGTGAGGTGGGTGCAGAGTGAGGTGGGTGCAGAGTGCAGAGTGAGGTGGGTGCAGAGTGAGGTGGGTGCAGAGTGCAGAGTAAGGTGGGTGCAGAGTGAGGTGGGTGCAGAGTGAGGTGGGTGCCGAGTGCAGAGTGAGGTGGGTGCAGAGTGAGGTGGGTGCAGAGTGAGGTGGGTGCAGAGTGAGGTGGGTGCAGAGTGCAGTGTGAGGTGGGTGCAGAGTGAGGTGGGTGCAGAGTGAGGTGGGTGCAGAGTGAGGTGGGTGCAGAGTGCAGAGTGAGGTGGGTGCAGAGTGCAGAGTGAGGTGGGTGCAGAGTGAGGTGGGTGCAGAGTGAGGTGGGTGCAGAGTGAGGTGGGTGCAGAGTGAGGTGGGTGCAGAGTGCAGAGTGAGGTGGGTGCAGAGTGAGGTGGGTGCAGAGTGCAGAGTGAGGTGGGTGCAGAGTGAGGTGGGTGCAGAGTGAGGTGGGTGCAGAGTGCAGAGTGAGGTGGGTGCAGAGTGAGGTGGGTGCAGAGTGCAGAGTGAGGTGGGTGCAGAGTGAGGTGGGTGCAGAGTGCAGAGTGAGGTGGGTGCAGAGTGAGGTGGGTGCAGAGTGCAGAGTGAGGTGGGTGCAGAGTGAGGTGGGTGCAGAGTGCAGAGTGAGGTGGGTGCAGAGTGAGGTGGGTGCAGAGTGAGGTGGGTGCAGAGTGAGGTGGGTGCAGAGTGCAGAGTGAGGTGGGTGCAGAGTGCAGAGTGAGGTGGGTGCAGAGTGAGGTGGGTGCAGAGTGCAGAGTGAGGTGGGTGCAGAGTGAGGTGGGTGCAGAGTGAGGTGGGTGCAGAGTGCAGAGTGAGGTGGGTGCAGAGTGAGGTGGGTGCAGAGTGCAGAGTGAGGTGGGTGCAGAGTGAGGTGGGTGCAGAGTGCAGAGTGAGGTGGGTGCAGAGTGAGGTGGGTGCAGAGTGAGGTGGGTGCAGAGTGAGGTGGGTGCAGAGTGAGGTGGGTGCAGAGTGCAGAGTGAGGTGGGTGCAGAGTGAGGTGGGTGCAGAGTGAGGTGGGTGCAGAGTGAGGTGGGTGCAGAGTGCAGAGTGAGGTGGGTGCAGAGTGCAGAGTGAGGTGGGTGCAGAGTGCAGAGTGAGGTGGGTGCAGAGTGAGGTGGGTGCAGAGTGCAGAGTGAGGTGGGTGCAGAGTGAGGTGGGTGCAGAGTGAGGTGGGTGCAGAGTGAGGTGGGTGCAGAGTGCAGAGTGAGGTGGGTGCAGAGTGAGGTGGGTGCAGAGTGAGGTGGGTGCAGAGTGCAGAGTGAGGTGGGTGCAGAGTGAGGTGGGTGCAGAGTGCAGAGTGAGGTGGGTGCAGAGTGAGGTGGGTGCAGAGTGCAGAGTGAGGTGGGTGCAGAGTGAGGTGGGTGCAGAGTGAGGTGGGTGCAGAGTGAGGTGGGTGCAGAGTGAGGTGGGTGCAGAGTGCAGAGTGAGGTGGGTGCAGAGTGAGGTGGGTGCAGAGTGCAGAGTGAGGTGGGTGCAGAGTGAGGTGGGTGCAGAGTGAGGTGGGTGCAGAGTGAGGTGGGTGCAGAGTGAGGTGGGTGCAGAGTGCAGAGTGAGGTGGGTGCAGAGTGAGGTGGGTGCAGAGTGCAGAGTGAGGTGGGTGCAGAGTGAGGTGGGTGCAGAGTGAGGTGGGTGCAGAGTGAGGTGGGTGCAGAGTGAGGTGGGTGCAGAGTGCAGAGTGAGGTGGGTGCAGAGTGAGGTGGGTGCAGAGTGCAGAGTGAGGTGGGTGCAGAGTGAGGTGGGTGCAGAGTGCAGAGTGAGGTGGGTGCAGAGTGAGGTGGGTGCAGAGTGAGGTGGGTGCAGAGTGCAGAGTGAGGTGGGTGCAGAGTGAGGTGGGTGCAGAGTGCAGAGTGAGGTGGGTGCAGAGTGAGGTGGGTGCAGAGTGAGGTGGGTGCAGAGTGCAGAGTGAGGTGGGTGCAGAGTGAGGTGGGTGCAGAGTGAGGTGGGTGCAGAGTGCAGAGTGAGGTGGGTGCAGAGTGAGGTGGGTGCAGAGTGAGGTGGGTGCAGAGTGAGGTGGGTGCAGAGTGCAGAGTGAGGTGGGTGCAGAGTGAGGTGGGTGCAGAGTGAGGTGGGTGCAGAGTGAGGTGGGTGCAGAGTGCAGAGTGAGGTGGGTGCAGAGTGAGGTGGGTGCAGAGTGAGGTGGGTGCAGAGTGAGGTGGGTGCAGAGTGCAGAGTGAGGTGGGTGCAGAGTGAGGTGGGTGCAGAGTGAGGTGGGTGCAGAGTGCAGAGTGAGGTGGGTGCAGAGTGAGGTGGGTGCAGAGTGCAGAGTGAGGTGGGTGCAGAGTGAGGTGGGTGCAGAGTGCAGAGTGAGGTGGGTGCAGAGTGAGGTGGGTGCAGAGTGAGGTGGGTGCAGAGTGAGGTGGGTGCAGAGTGAGGTGGGTGCAGAGTGCAGAGTGAGGTGGGTGCAGAGTGAGGTGGGTGCAGAGTGCAGAGTGAGGTGGGTGCAGAGTGAGGTGGGTGCAGAGTGAGGTGGGTGCAGAGTGAGGTGGGTGCAGAGTGAGGTGGGTGCAGAGTGAGGTGGGTGCAGAGTGCAGAGTGAGGTGGGTGCAGAGTGAGGTGGGTGCAGAGTGCAGAGTGAGGTGGGTGCAGAGTGAGGTGGGTGCAGAGTGCAGAGTGAGGTGGGTGCAGAGTGAGGTGGGTGCAGAGTGAGGTGGGTGCAGAGTGCAGAGTGAGGTGGGTGCAGAGTGAGGTGGGTGCAGAGTGAGGTGGGTGCAGAGTGCAGAGTGAGGTGGGTGCAGAGTGAGGTGGGTGCAGAGTGAGGTGGGTGCAGAGTGCAGAGTGAGGTGGGTGCAGAGTGAGGTGGGTGCAGAGTGAGGTGGGTGCAGAGTGCAGAGTGAGGTGGGTGCAGAGTGAGGTGGGTGCAGAGTGAGGTGGGTGCAGAGTGCAGAGTGAGGTGGGTGCAGAGTGAGGTGGGTGCAGAGTGAGGTGGGTGCAGAGTGAGGTGGGTGCAGAGTGAGGTGGGTGCAGAGTGCAGAGTGAGGTGGGTGCAGAGTGAGGTGGGTGCAGAGTGAGGTGGGTGCAGAGTGCAGAGTGAGGTGGGTGCAGAGTGAGGTGGGTGCAGAGTGCAGAGTGAGGTGGGTGCAGAGTGAGGTGGGTGCAGAGTGAGGTGGGTGCAGAGTGCAGAGTGAGGTGGGTGCAGAGTGAGGTGGGTGCAGAGTGCAGAGTGAGGTGGGTGCAGAGTGAGGTGGGTGCAGAGTGAGGTGGGTGCAGAGTGCAGAGTGAGGTGGGTGCAGAGTGAGGTGGGTGCAGAGTGAGGTGGGTGCAGAGTGCAGAGTGAGGTGGGTGCAGAGTGAGGTGGGTGCAGAGTGAGGTGGGTGCAGAGTGCAGAGTGAGGTGGGTGCAGAGTGAGGTGGGTGCAGAGTGAGGTGGGTGCAGAGTGAGGTGGGTGCAGAGTGAGGTGGGTGCAGAGTGCAGAGTGAGGTGGGTGCAGAGTGAGGTGGGTGCAGAGTGAGGTGGGTGCAGAGTGCAGAGTGAGGTGGGTGCAGAGTGAGGTGGGTGCAGAGTGAGGTGGGTGCAGAGTGCAGAGTGAGGTGGGTGCAGAGTGAGGTGGGTGCAGAGTGAGGTGGGTGCAGAGTGAGGTGGGTGCAGAGTGAGGTGGGTGCAGAGTGCAGAGTGAGGTGGGTGCAGAGTGAGGTGGGTGCAGAGTGAGGTGGGTGCAGAGTGCAGAAGTGCACAGCTCTCCTCCCACCCAGATTTCAATACAGAGCTCCACTCTCCCTAAGTACAAGGCTGTCCTCCCACAAAGCCCAACCCCCCCCCCCCCCCCCATTCCAGTACAGAGGAAAACTCTGTGTACTCACAGCATGTTGTCCTCCGATGTCCGTGGAGCCTGCCAGTCCCAGAAGCAGCTTCCCCTGTGCAGAGTCCCCGCCCCCTTCCTCCTCTGCTCTCATAGATCGTGTGTGAGTGTACCCGAGGGATGAGAACAGCCGCCGGAAGAGAAGCGCTGTCACTTGGAAAAACACAAGCCGTGCTTGTGTATTTCCAAGTGACAGTAGCGAGCAGCCACTATGCGACCAGCACCTGAGGTGGCTGAACTCCGGCGGGCAGTGTGCAGGGTTTAAGGGACGGGCAGCGCAGGGCCCCCAGCAATGACAGGGCCCTGGGCAGATGCCCCTTTTGCCCCGCGGTAAAGACGGCCCTGGTGACAACACTGAAGAAATGACACTTGTCTACAATGTAAAGTAGTGAGTGTACAGCTTGTATAACAGTGTAAATTTGCTGTCCCCTCAAAATAACTCAACACACAGCCATTAATGTCTAAACCTCTGGCAACAAAAGTCAGTACACCCCTAAGTGAAAATCTCCAAATTGGGCCCAAAGTGTCAATATTTTGTGTGGCCACCATTATTTTCCAGCACTGCCTTAACCCTCTTGGGCATGGAGGTCACCAGAGCTTCACAGGTTGTCACTGGAGTCCTCTTCCCCTCCTCCATGATGACATCACAGAGCTGGTGGATGTTAGAGACCTTGTGCTCCTCCACCTTCTGTTTGAGGATGTCCCACAGATGATCAATAGGGTTTAGGTCTGGAGACATGCTTGGCCAGTCCATCACCTTTACCCTCAGCTTCTTTAGCAAGGCAGTGGTGGTCTTGGAGGTGTGTTTGGGGTGGTTATCATGTTGGAATACTGCCCTGCGGCCCAGTCTCTGAAGGGAGGGGATCATGCTCTGCTTCAGTAGGTCATAGTACATGTTGGCATTCATGGTTCCCTCAATGATCTGTAGCTCCCCAGTGCCGGCAGCACTCATGCAGCCCCAGACCATGACACTCCCACCACCATGCTTGACTGTAGACAAGACACACTTGTCCTTAGTCTGCTTGTCTTCAGCAAACTGTTTGTGGTTTTTCTTGTACATCATCTTTAGAAGAGGCTTCCTTCTGGGATGACAGCCATGCAGACCAATTTGATGCAGTGTGCGGCGTATGGTCTGATCACTGACAGGCTGACCCCCCCACCCCTACAACCTCTGCAGCAATGCTGACAGCACTCATACAGCTATTTCCCAAAGACAACCTCTGGATATGACGCTGAGCACATGACCTCAACTTCTTTGGTGGACCATGGCGAGGCCTGTTCTGAGTGGAACCTGTCCTGTTATACCGCTGTATGGTCTTGGTCACCGTGCTGCAGCTCAGTTTCAGGGTCTTGGCAATCTTCTTATAGCCTAGGCCATCTTTATGTAGAGCAACAATTCTTTTTTTCAGATCCTCAGAGAGTTCTTTGCCATGAGGTGCCATGTTGGACTTCCAGTGACCAGTATGAGAGAGTGAGAGCGATAACACCAAATTTAACACACCTGCTCCCCATTCACACCTGAGACCTTGTAACACTAACGAGTCACATGACACCGGGAAGGGAAAATGGCGGCACAGTGGTCTAGTGGATAGCACTTTCACCTAGCAGTAAGAAGGGTCGCTCGTTCGAATCCCAACCATGACACTACCTGCCTGCAGTTTGCATGTTCTCCCTGTGCCTGCGTGGGTTTTCTCCGGGTACTCCGGTTTCCTCTCACACTACAAAGACATGCTGGTAGGTTAATTGGATCCTGTCTAAATTGTCCCTAGTATGTATGAATGTGAGTTAGGGACCTTAGAGTGTAAGCTCCTTGAGGGTAGGGACTGATGTGAATGTGCAATGTATATGTAAAGTGCTGCGTAAATTGACGGGGCTATATATGTACCTGAAATAAATAAATAATTGCACCCAATTTGGACATTTTCACTTAGGGGTGTACTCACTTTTGTGAGATATTGTATATGCCACTTTGTGTTGGTCTATCACATAAAATCCCAATAAAATACATTTACGTTTTTGGTTGTAACATGACAAAATTTGGGAAGTTTCAAGGGGTATGAATACGTTTTCAAGGCACTATATATATACTTTTTTTTACATTCTTTGATATTGGTTATGTAGTGTGAAGCACACATGTTTGATGGGTGTTTTGTATATACTAGATACTAGCACAGGTTATGATATTGTTAATGTCGTCCCATTCTCGTCTGATATAGGATTCTATTCTATGTGTCATTAACTCCCCCCAAACCATACCAGGTCACATGCCCTCAACATGGGGCCACCAGATCCTGCCCCCCATGTGAATATGTGAATGAGTATGGAGTACATATCACATATCAAGGTTGTGGGGAAGAGGAAAGAAAAAAGAAGGAGAGGAGAGCGCCTCTAAGTGTAATATTTAATGTAATGGTATTCACACAGACAAGGGGTCCCTCACTTGGGAAATGAAGGTACAGGTCCGTCTAGTAAAATACAACAGCTGTCTGGTGGAACAACTGCAAAAGCCACTGCCAAGAAGGTCCGCACTGGAGGAGCCGCCATGTGTTGGCAGAATACCGGCGTTCTTCCATGTCGCTCCAGTCCTCTCAATGGAGCGCAGCATGGACCCCAGAGGAGTTGCTAGGGGGGTGCGGGGGGTGCGGTCCACACCCGGGTGACACCCGCCAGAGGGGTGACACCTGTGAGTAGCGGCACCACTAACACTGCCCGCTGCCCTACACTAATCTGCTCCTTTCAGGTCTCTCGTGTCCCTCAGTGGAGTGGACTGAAGCCGCCGCCTCCTCCTCCCACATCCACACAGGAGGAGGAGACCGAGGGACACAGCTGTGTGTATCTGTCGGAACTGTGGTCTGTACACTTTACTATGTGTAGTCTAGATGGACATGGGGGGGCGCTATGGGAGGGCAGAGGGGGTGTCTATACTGATGCGGGGGGTCTGCATTGAGGGGGGATGTTTATACTGAGGGGGGTCTGCATTAAGGGGGGTGTTTATACTGGAAGGGTCTGCATTGAGGGGGATGTTTATACTGAGGGGGTCTGCATTGAGGGGGTGTTTATACTGAGGGGGGTCTGCATTGAGGGGGGTGTTTATACTGAGGAAGGTCTGCATTGAGGGGGGTGTTTATACTGAGGGGGGTCTGCATTGAGGGGGGTGTTTATACTGAAGGGGGTCTGCATTGTGTGGGGTGTTTATACTGAGAGGGGTCTGCATTGAGGGGGGTGTTTATACTGAGGGGGTCTGCATTGAGGGGGGTGTTTATACTGAGGGGGGTCTGCATTGAGGGGGGTGTTTATACTGAGGAAGGTCTGCATTGAGGGGGGTGTTTATACTGAGGGAGGTCTGCATTGAGGGGGGTGTTTATACTGAGGGGGGTCTGCATTGAGGGGGGTGTTTATACTGAAGGGGGTCTACATTGTGTGGGGTGTTTATACTGAGAGGGGTCTGCATTGAGGGGGGTGTTTATACTGAGGGGGTCTGCATTGAGGGGGGGTGTTTATACTGAGGGGGTCTGCATTGAGGGGGGTGTTTATACTGAAGGGGGTCTGCATTGTGTGGGGTGTTTATACTGAGAGGGCTCTGCATTGAGGGGGGTGTTTATACTGAGGGGGTCTGCATTGAGGGGGGTGTTTATACTGAGGGGGGTCTGCATTGAGGGGGTGTTTATACTGAGGAAGGTCTGCATTGAGGGGGGTGTTTATACTGAGGGAGGTCTGCATTGAGGGGGGTGTTTATACTGAGGGGGGTCTGCATTGAGGGGGGTGTTTATACTGAAGGGGGTCTGCATTGTGTTGGGTGTTTATACTGAGAGGGGTCTGCATTGAGGGGGGTGTTTATACTGAGGGGGTCTGCATTGAGGGGGGGGTGTTTATACTGAGGGGGTCTGCATTGAGGGGGGTGTTTATACTGAGGGGGGTCTGCATTGAGGGGGGTGTTTATACTGAAGGGGGTCTGCATTGAAGGGGGTGTTTATACTGAGGGGGGTCTGCATTGAGGGAGGATGTTTATACTGAGGGGGGGTCTGCATTGAGGGGGTGTTTATACTGAAGGCGGTCTGCATTGAGAGGGGATGTTTATACTGAGGGGGGTCCGCATTGAGGGGGGATGTTTATACTGAGGGGGGTCTGCATTGAGGGGGGTGTTTATACTGAGGGGGGTCTGCATTGAGGGGGGTGTTTATACTGAGGGGGGTCTGCACTGAGGGGGGTGTTTATACTGAAGGGGGCCTGTACTGAGGGGGGACTATAGTTGGTGGAGGGGGGATGACACCAATTTTTTCCGCACAGGGTGACACCAACCATAGTAACCCCACTGGTGGACCCCAGCGTCAGCATGTGGGGAGGAGGCCCTTATTTCCATCAACATGGAGACAAGGAGCTTTGGGGGGCCCCATGCTGGGGGCATGTGGCCTGGTATAGTTTAGGAGGGGGGCACTCGCTAATACCACCTTTTCCTGGCTTGCCAGGTTGCATGCTCTGATAAGGATCTGTTATAGATTGGGGGGCCCCATGCTGCTTATTTTCAGAATTGGTCATTGCCGGCATTCTTTTGTTTACAGTTCAGCTGTCAGTGGGGAAGCTCGCTGACAGCTGATGAGTCATCGGTTGCTAGGGACTTGGCGGCCCGCTCCCTAATAACCAGTTATTCTTCACACAGAATTCAAATCAGTCGATCAGTTTTCAATCATTTTGAATGCAAATTGTTCTGAAAATTTGGAATTTGTTAGAAAATTAATAAATGAATTCCAAAATGTTTCCTGCTCTGCAGAGCTACACAGTGACTGCACTTTACTGATCTCATCTCCCATTGTAGGTCTATAGGTCATGTAGCACCCTCTACCTCAGGTAAGATGTGATAGAGGTAGCGTCTTGTTTTTTTTAGTCAGTGCAGGTATATTTAGGCAGGCCTAGCTCACCTGTTTGTTTTGATCTGGGGGCTGGGAGAGGTTTTGAGTATAGCAGCAAGTGACTGACATGCCATTTATCTCTCTGGCGCCTCCTCTGTTTCTGGAAGGTTCTGGAAAAGGGGCAGGGCAGAGGGTTGGAGTGGCATGAACTGTATCTTACAGCCCTGACCAATCCCCAACTAGGATTGGCACGGGGCAGGCCTCCTATATATACCCATTGTCAGCATTCTGTGGAAGAACTGAGTGATGGAGTGTTAGACTGTCGTGGCCCTTGAGGGAACCCCCTTTCTGGGGGGGGTGGCTCTGGGTCTGGAGCTCAGGAGCTGGGAGGGAACCCCTTCATACAGGGCTATCTTAGGGTGTCCTGAACAGGAGCAGGAAGAGGACAGCTGGGAGGACTGCCGGCAAAGTCATTCAGGAGGGATCCATTCCGGAGTCGGTGAGTGACAGGCACAGTGAGAAGATCTGGGAGAGACATGCCAGGATTGGATGTGAAGCCAGAGGGAGAGACTGTGATGTCACCAGTGTTTAAATCAAGCCAGGAGGGTTGGCAGGACTTGCACAGGAATTTCAGGGATCAGTAGTCCACCAAGATTCAGTTAGCACAAATGTACTATTTCATCGCTATTGGTTGCTACACCAGAGGGCACTGCAGACCCCGGCCAGAAAATGGCAGATATTGAAAAGTTGGGACTTATTCAGAGTGAGGCCTAACCATGTGCTGACTGACAGGATGTGCAGTAGAGAAAATGAAGTGAACTCAAGTAATGTGCTGGAGGAGTGTGGAGCTTTAGAGATGGCCAGTATAGATCCAATAATCTTTTGTTCAAACCAACAAGATCAATTATCTGGGCATCCCATGTCCCTTTCCCCATCCAAGGTAAATCCCCTCAATAAAAACAACAAAAAACAAGCTGAAGGACTGTTTATTATCTGGCAATGTGTGACTGGAAGTGATTGCCGGGCTGAGCAGGGTGACAGGTGGAACTACTACACTCAGCGACCCCACGAGGGCACCGTTACATTTTGAGGTCCCACTGAGATTCTATTGTCACAGTTAACCTGCTGGCTGTCGCCCCTAGTAACACAGAAGAAGGGGACTCTGCCTGTCTTGTTACATTGAGGATTAAACCTAGGGAAAAGGACTTGTGTGTTTGCCTGCAATTCAGCGTTTAACAAGTGCCGTTGTCAATAGCAACCATTCAGGACTGTCATAATTACAGTTCCTGCTACCCAGTTACCCCAACCATTGCTGGGACAGACACTTGTACTAATCCTGCAATTCAGTGACTGTAAAATATGTGCCGTCACCTACGGCAACCACAGCGGGCGATGGCGCCCATGGATTACAAATATGTACAGCGCTCTGTAAGGTGTGGGCATCTCACACTGGATTACAGGGAACCTGAACTTTGCTCCAAACTCCTGCTTAAAGACAGTAAGACAACATGTCTGGGCAAATCCTGCTAGCATCAGCATGCCTGCAAACTCCAGCTCATCTAACAAGGGGTTAAAGCAGTGCATGCAGATTGGAGCCTGCTTATCAGTTCCTCAGGTGCGGGGCAGACGGAGAGTTGGAAGGTGGAACCACACCCTGGAGGAAACTAACAAGTAGCTGCTAGCAGCGGACACCACGAGGCAGCTGAAGATGGTGGAGGGGCAATCGGCTGATGCCCACTTTGCAGTGGTTACCTGAAATGCAGCAGTGGATGTTGGTGGACACTGGCGTCTGGCTGGAGCTATGCAGAGGGCTCGCCTTGGGAGTGGTGGACAGAGCGGAGCGACTCTGCCAGCTCTGTCCTGAGTGCCGGATTCCAACGATGGAGGTGATTGCTTGGGCCCGGTGCGGACATTGTGGGGAGCCAATCACCCGGCTGGGACCCATCCAGCAGGAGCCGCAGTATTACACTGTAAACCTGCTCACAGGACTTTTTGTACCGCAGCCACAGAAGACCCGGAATGCTGGAGAGGGCCAAAGACAACCACCCAGAGATGGAGAGGTTTTGCCACCTGCCAACCTCTCTGTGAATATCGAGGACGTCGGGAAGCAGATTTCCATGACCTGTTGCCTGGCCAGGGGCCTAGCGACTGGATGTGCTAGTGTGCAGGAGCTGGATGACATCCCTGAAGATCCAGCCAGCTCTAAGTCCTTTGCAGTACCCATCTGGAAGAAGCCCATGCTAGAGGGAGGCGTGCCTCTAGGTGAGCTGGATGAGGTAAGCGAGGGCCGGGTCCTAGATTGGGGTTCCCCCAGTGTGCAAGCTGAGTTTGGGTCCCCGGAATGGAGTGGTCACCCCCTTGTAAAAGTTCCGAGCAGGAGTTGGAGACCAGGGAATACCAAGTCCTAGATGCTGGTGATGGACCAGAGTCAACAGTGGGATCCAACTTGGCTGTAAGAACCCTGATCAGCAGCAGGCAATCACCAAAACCCAAGCCCACCACTACCCAGAGAAGGGAACCTTCTCATCGGCAGTAGGCCAGTCAGGCCCTTACTGCCTATGTCCTGTCCAGAAAGGGGAACCCGAAGGAGTTGCCTAGGTTCTCCAGATTTCAGCAGATGGTGCAGAGGAGAGTAGCCCTGGAGCGGCGCTTGGACTTCCCATACGTCCCCTCTCAGATCATGGAGGACATCGAGAGCTCCCGGTGAGGATGGTAGGATGACATGGTCTGGGACAGGGGTCACCAAACTATAGCCCTCCAGTTGTTCAGGAACTACAATTCCCATCATGTCTAGTCATATCTTTGAATGTCAGAGCTTTATAATGCCTCATGGAACATGTAGTTCAGTAACAGCTGGAGGGCCGGAGTTTGGAGATTTTCTGGTCTGGGAGTATCTACGTGTCCCCAAGCCATTGCAGGTGCCAGGTGGTGCGGCCTTGGCCCAGTTCCTGGAGATTAAGGAGGAATGGCAGCTTGGTAGGACCATCTACAAGGATTGAGTACTGATTTGCAAGGCGGGGAGGTCTGCAGAAAGCCATTCATACCCAGCAGGGCCATCTTAATATCATCATGGCCCCTTGGCTAAGTAATGCACTAGGGCCTACACCAGGGAGATGGTGACCTACGGCACGCTATGTGTGCTATGGCATGGAGTGGGTGTGGCTAAATAATGTTACATATTGGGCGTGGCTTTTTAGTGTGATTAGAAACAAATACAAACTAGGGAATTATCTTAAATTCCCCCTCTATACACACTGTCCCATACTCTCTCTACACACTGCCCACCCCCCTCATATATACTGATTCTTTTTCCCTATACATACTGCTCCCACACCTTTTAGAAACTATCCCGCTCCCTGTACACACGCCCCCTGTCATAAATGCCACTCCCAGCCCATCAGCGGGCTGTATTTATGTATGACTGTACACAGTATGGGGGGTGAGGGCAGGAGGCCACAGTACAGGGGGGTTGGAAGACACAGAGGGGAGGTCAAAAGTGTACAGTATCAGGTGTAGTTATGTATGGTGTCAAGTTTGGGTAGTATAGGGAGGTATAGTGACAGGATTGGATGGTATAGGGAGATATATCGACATGATTGGATTGAATAGGGAGATATAGTGACAGGATTGGACGGTATATGGAGATATAGTGACAGGATTGGATGGTATAGGGAGATATAGTGAGAGGATTGGACGGTATAGGGTGATATAGTGACAGGATTGGATGGTATAGGGTGATATAGTGACAGGATTGGATGGTATAGGGAGGTATAGTGACAGGATTGGATGGTATAGGGTGATATAGTGACAGGATTGGATGGTATAGGGTGATATAGTGACAGGATTGGATGGTATAGGGAGATATAGTGACAGGATTGGACGGTATAGGGAGATATAATGACATGATTGGATGGTATAGGGTGATATAGTGACAGGATTGGATGGTATAGGGTGATATAGTGACAGGATTGGATGGTATAGGGAGATATAGTGACAGGATTGGACGGTATAGGGAGATATAGTGACAGGATTGGATAGTATAGGGAGACATAGTGACAGGATTGGACGGTATATGGAGATATAGTGAGAGGATTGGATGGTATAGGGTGATATAGTGACAGGATTGGATGGTATAGGGAGATATAGTGACAGGATTGGATGGTATAGGGTGATATAGTGACAGGATTGGATGGTATAGGGAGATATAGTGACATGATTGGATGGTATAGGGAGATACAGTGACAGGATTGGATGGTATAGGGTGATATAGTGAAAGGATTGGATGGTATAGGGAGATATAGTGACATGATTGGATGGTATAGGGAGATATAGTGACAGGATTGGATGGTATAGGGAGATATAGTGACATGATTGGATGGTATAGGGAGATATAGTGACAGGATTGGATAGTATAGGGAGATATAGTGACAGGATTGGCTGGTATAGGGAGATATAGTGACAGGATTGGCTGGTATAGGGAGATATAGTGACAGGATTGGATAGTATAGGGAGGTATAGTGACAGGATTGGATGGTATAGGGAGATATAGTGACAGGATTGGCTGGTATAGGGGGATATAGTGACAGGATTGGATAGTATAGGGAGGTATAGTGACAGGATTGGATGGTATAGGGAGATATAGTGACAGGATTGGATGGTATAGGGAGATATAGTGAGAGGATTGGACGGTATAGGGAGATATAGTGACAGGATTGGATGGTATAGGGAGATATAGTGACAGGATTGGATAGTATAGGGAGGTATAGTGACAGGATTGGATGGTATAGGGAGATATAGTGACAGGATTGGATGGTATAGGGAGATATAGTGAGAGGATTGGACGGTATAGGGAGATATAGTGACAGGATTGGATGGTATAGGGAGATATAGTGACAGGATTGGATGGTATAGGGAGATATAGTGACAGGATTGGATGGTATAGGGAGATATAGTGACAGGATTGGATGGTATAGGGGGATATAGTAACAGGATTGGACGGTATAGGGAGGTATAGTGACAGGATTGGATGGTATAGGGAGATATATTAAAGATATATATTTCGCACAATATTAATAGTAGATGTGTGCCGAGGTGGGTGATGGTTGCTGCAGCTAATTAATACTGGGATCTATGATCTCTACTTATATTATGAAGCAATCCCTGCTATTAGCTGGTGAAATGACACTAATAAATTTAGACGTGAATAATTACAAATAAGTCAACAGTAGTAAACCATAATACTATACTATTGGCGTGCCTAAATAACGTGAATAAAGTGCATGACTGTGGATAAATATCTCCTGTGAATAAAAAATGTGATCTCCTAAAATCATTAATAAATTGGCAATTGACAATTTTATCCAATGTTCATCATAACCTTTTGCTTTGAATCTCTCTCCTATCATCTGTGCTTGTTTCTGGTAGTCCTCTTCTTTTGTGCAGTTTCTTCTGAGTCTTGTAAACTGACCCTTGGGGATGTTATACAGCCATGGTTTGTAGTGGCCAAAAGGTTATGAACATTGGATAAAAAACCAGATTGAGCACGTCAATCTTATTGACAGAAAGGAAATGCTTGAAAAACCTCCTAAAAAAAGATTCCAACAAGAAGCACCTAGCATAATATTGGATTTCAACATACAACATAAAGATGTGGCAAAAGTAATTCAAAAACACTGGCATATTTTAAAGAACGACAAGGATCTCAAAAAAATACTACCAGAAAGACCTAACATAGTATATAAAAGAGCACCAACTATAAGAGACCTAATTGTGAAGTCAGTTATTGATCCTCCCCCGACATCTATATACACATTTTTTTCTGGAAAGGGATTCTACCCCTGCCGCAATTGTTATGCGTGTCGACACGCAAAAAAATTTCAGGGAAAGCATAAAGAATTTACAGCTACCAGCACAGGACAAAATTATAATATCAGAGACTTTATAGGATGCCACACAGAAGGGGTGGTGTACGTATTACAGTGTAGCTGCAACCTACAATACGTAGGTCGCACAAAAAGAGCACTTAAAACACGCATTAAGGAACATGTACAAAATATAAAATCTGGCTTCCCCAAACACAATGTGTCAAAACATTTTGCACTAGTACATGATAAAGATCCCGCACATTTACAATTCTAGGGAATAGAAAAGCATAAACCATCCTGGAGAGGAAGTCACCTGGTTCGAGATATCAGCCGTAAAGAATCCAAATGGATTCATACCTTACGTACTCTGGTACCAGGGGGCTTGAACGTAGAGTTCGATCTAAATTGTTTTTAAAATAATTTTTAAATATTTTTAAACATTTCAATATTTATTTTTAACGCACAGCATGACCGAATACTCCCCTAAAATAATAGATGAAGAATTAATATTTTAATATAACATTTATAGCGGTCTAAATGAAGAAATGATATTTTACCATGACATTTTAATATTTTAATATTTTCTATATATATATAGGCTTGAACATATATCTCCCCAACAATAACTAGCCTAATATAAAGTTAGTCTCAATCTCATGGTGTATTGTAGAATGCATTAGGATTATATATATCGATATAATTATATTTTAATTTTATTATTTTTATATATAAGAAGAAGATATTATATAACTAATTAAATGTATGAGTTTTTAATGGATCATCTGGTGAATGTACCAGAGCACTCTCATATCAGCTTCATGTATACACAAAGAAAAATAATGAAAGAAACGATTTCTGAACTTATTTAATAGTAAACATTCAATTTGAAAGGTTGTACAATGAACACATAGTGTGTATATAATCCCAACACATATTGTTACATAAAACATAAGTAGCGGTAACTCTATTTTATAATCGCCGCAATACAAACACATCCGTGACACACAGCAGCCGCAATATATTAAAACTATTAAAACAATTGCCACCAAAGAAAATGGCTGCTCACATGAATGTCCAAGAAATAGAGTATATACCTCCATTAAAATGGAGGAGACCAAAACTTCTCCAAACTAAAGAAAAATGGCCGCCGAGCGAAATCAATACAAACCACAAGCAAAATGGCGGTTTTGAAACTTCCGGTTTCACAATACATAAGCCTACACAGAACAGCCAATCCGGTTCCCCAGATGAAGACACGTGACGGTGTCGTAACGCGTAGGGATTGGCTGGAGCGATACACACACATCTGAAGCACAAGTGAGAGGGCGCTGAGAACGCCAGTTCGTTTTATGCAATACTTTGCCTATTTTTAACATTTTAGATGTAAGAGCACTACTTAATAAACATACCTCTTTACAATTTGAAAACTTTAATACACTAGTGGAGCCTCTTTTCTATTTTATCTCCCCCTTGCTGAGTTTACCAGAGCGGAACAACATAAAGATAATGATGGAGAAAAAATAAGCAAAGAAGGAAAAGCTCCCATAGATCACCCCTACATTCTAAAGTCACACCACTGAATGCCTGAACACCACAGACTGAAGGTGAGGGTCCTGTGAGACCAAACTAGGAGACACCAGCAGCAGAAGGAAACATATTCATCACATCACTTATATCAAGATTCACTAGAATAATTATTTATAGACTCTCCATATGCTAAATTAACCCTTCACATACCATACTTTGTTTTGAGCACTTGCACTTTATTATAGCACAGAGGTGAATTATTATTGATTTATATGGCCACTATTGTATGAATATTATTGTATGGTATTATTTATAATCAATTGCCAATTTATTAATGATTTTAGGAGATCAAATTTTTTTTTCACAGGAGATATTTATCCACAGTCATGCACTTTATTCACGTTATTTAGGCACGCCAATAGTATAGTATTATGGTTTACTACTGTTGATTTATTTGTAATTATTCACGTCTAAATTTATTAGTGTCATTTCACCAGCTAATAGCAGGGATTGCTTCATAATATAAGTAGAGATCATAGATCCCAGTATTAATTAGCTGCAGCAACCATCACCCACCTCGGCACACATCTACTATTAATATTGCGCGAAATATATATCTTTAATATTACCATTAAGTGTTGATGTGAACACCCTCATTTTGCAGCAATATTTATTCCTATTTTTTCTTATTCCTATTTTATTATGGTTATTATATTCACATAGCACTTTATTATAGATATCCACCAGCGCGAAGGACACCTATAAATTTATAGGGAGATATAGTGACAGGATTGGATGGTATAGGGTTAAATACCATGGCGGCTGGTGCTCTAAATTTTTGGGAGGTGTAAACAAACTGAAAAGTTCTGAAAAAACTCCATGAAATGCTCCCACTGTATACTTAATGCAGGGACCACCATTGGATAGTGTCAGCTGAGTTGTGTATGGAGTGACTCTCACCGCATTCCTGGATATGGACACTCCCAGGGCTGCTGTAGTCTCTCCTCCTCAGCCTGTGTGAACAAGTGTTTGGAAGGAGTGGAGGAGGCAGCCACACCCCCAGCTCCGCCCACCAACTCGGGCTGCCTCGGGATATATTGAAGATCCCAGAGGGACAGTCTATTGTGATTAAATGAGAGGGGAGTATTACAGGCAGAGGCAGCCTCCCCCACAACACTGATGCTCCTGCTGACCCCATTGGCTTGAAAGCAGTACATGTTTCCAAAGTTTACAAAGCTGCAAGGGGACAGGGAAGTGCAGTGCCCAGGGGTTCCCGCTCAATAAGACAGCCCTGGTCCCCAGAGACAGAGGAGAGAAGGGTTGGAAGAGACTGCCAGACCTACAGTTTTATGCTTGAAACCCAGGTATTTGAACTGTGAGGGAGGTAGTCGGGGTTCCGGTATCTGAACTGTGAGAGAGGTAGTCGGGGTTCCGGTATTTGAACTGTGAGAGAGGTAGTCAGGGTTTCGGTATTTGAACTGTGAGAGAGGTAGCCGGGGTTCCTGTATTTGAACTGTCAGAGAGGTAGCCGGTGTTCCGGTGTCTGAACTGTGAAAGAGGTAGTCGGGGTTCCGGTGTCTGAACTGTGAGAGAGGTAGTCGGGGTTCCGGTATTTGAACTGTGAGTGAGGTAGTCAGGGTTTCGGTATTTGAACTGTGAGAGAGGTAGTCAGGTTTCCGGTATTTGAACTGTGAGAGAGGTAGTCGGGGTTCCGGTATTTGAACTGTGAGAGAGGTAGTCGGGGTTCCGGTATTTGAACTGTGAGAGAGGTAGTCGGGGTTCCTGTATTTGAACTGTGAGAGAGGTAGCCGGGGTTCCGGTATTTGAACTGTGAGAAATGTAGTCGGGGTTCCTGTATTTGAACTGTCAGAGAGGTAGCCAGGGTTCCTGTATTTGAACTATCAGAGAGGTAGCTGGGGTTCCGGTATATGAACTGTGGGAGGGGTAGTCGGGGTTCCGGTATTTGAACTGTGAGAGAGGTAGTCGGGGTTCGTGTATTTGTACTGTCAGAGAGGTAGCCGGGGTTCCTGTATTTGAACTGTCAGAGAGGTAGCCGGTGTTCCGGTGTCTGAACTGTGAAAGAGGTAGTCGGGGTTCCGGTGTCTGAACTGTGAGAGAGGTAGTCGGGGTTCCGGTATTTGAACTGTGAGAGAGGTAGTCAGGGTTTCGGTATTTGAACTGTGAGAGAGGTAGTCAGGTTTCCGGTATTTGAACTGTGAGAAATGTAGTCGGGGTTCCTGTATTTGAACTGTCAGAGAGGTAGCCGGTGTTCCTGTATTTGTACTGTCAGAGAGGTAGTCGGGCTTCCGGTATATGAACTGTGAGAGAGGTAGTCGGGGTTCCGGTATTTGAACTGTGAGAGAGGTAGTCGGGGTTCCGGTATTTGAACTGTGAGAGAGGTAGTCAGGGTTTCGGTATTTGAACTGTGAGAGAGGTAGTCAGGTTTCCGGTATTTGAACTGTGAGAAATGTAGTCGGGGTTCCTGTATTTGAACTGTCAGAGAGGTAGCCGGTGTTCCTGTATTTGTACTGTCAGAGAGGTAGTCGGGCTTCCGGTATATGAACTGTGAGAGAGGTAGCCGGGGTTCCGGTATTTGAACTGTGAGAGAGTTAGTCGGGGTTCCTGTATTTGAACTGTCAGAGAGGTAGCCGGGGTTCCGGTATATGAACTGTGAGAGAGGTAGCCGGGGTTCCGGTATTTGAACTGTCAGAGAGGTAGCCGGGGTTCCTGTATTTGAACTGTGAGAGAGGTAGTCGGGGTTCCTGTATCTGAACTGTGAGAGAGGTAGTCGGGGTTCCTGTATTTGAACTGTGAGAGAGGTAGTCGGGGTTCCTGTATTTGTACTGTCAGAGAGGTAGCCGGGGTTCCGGTATATGAACTGTGAGAGAGGTAGTCAGGGTTCCTGTATTTGTACTGTCAGAGAGGTAGCCGGGGTTCCGGTATTTGAACTGTGTGAGTGCTGCTCAGTGCCCATACTATGGCAATACTCTGCAATACTATGGCAATACTATGGCCCAGGCACTGAAAGAGGCAGACTACGAGGGACCCCTTAGCAACAGGCATTTAGAGGTGAGTAAAAAAAAAATTTCCAATTTTTTTTATTTTTTTTTTTTTAGGAGTTTTCATGTATTTTTTTTGGGGGGTGGAACACAACTTTAAGTTCTTATGAAGGCCCCTTGAACCGCCTTTAGGGAAGGGGAGCCTTGACTGCTGGAAGCATGGCATCACTGTGGGTGTGAACCTAAAAGAGAAGTAAAGTAGCTCCCTTAGGATTGGCTACAAGACCTGAGGTGACAGGGTGGAGCCTGAACTCTAAGAAAAGACTATGCTGAGGCACATTCAACTGCTCTGAAAAGATTCAGCTGTCACAAGAGTTGTTAGGCGAGTCTCCCTCCTCTGTTCTCAGGCCCCTCACTACATAAATCTTACAGGTGCTCTGATCTGCCATACTGACTGATCCCCCGGCCCTGCAGGGTCCTCAGTACTTCAGTCAGAAGTACTGGCTCCACTCCTACAATCCCCACTCTGCCCTCAGCTCTACAGGTTCATTTACATGGCCCTGACCTTTCCTAGAATTCATGGACCCCTGTTACTACCCACACCAGAGTGTGTCCCTCAGCCATCACATCCTCTGAAAACGGCTGCTCTGACCAGAAGGTGTCTCTCCTCTACACTCAGCGGCCTTCCCCTATGCTCATTCCTGCATGGGATGGGGCCCTTCACCACAGCTACTGGCGCTGATGGAGCTGGCTCCTCTCCTACTTTCACCTACTTTCTGCCCACAACCTGTGAGGACTTTTACTACAGCATCTCCCTCTATTAATGGACCTCGCCTTCCCTATCCTAGGATTCCCAGAGCACTGCCATCACATGTGAATGGACCTCAGCCCTGGGACACTTGCAGCATCTCACTCCCTGGATTATGTCAGTGAGACTGAGCTGTGCTCTACAGGACAGGAACGGACGTATACTGTCAGCTCTCATCCCCTCCAGCAGATCCTCAGCTCCTCTCACTGCTTGTGTGATAGATGAGGTTTCCATACTGCAGGAGACACCTAATAACTCTTTCCATCCCTGCCTCAGCCTGCATGCCAGCCAGTTCTCCTCTTCTGTGACATGTGATTTCAGTATTACAGCCTCCCCAAGTGACATGCCTCAGATTCCCTGACAGCGCTTCTGTGTCACTTGAGGCTCCTTCTTATTAACCCATCATGTCCCGATACAACCTCTGACACACAGGGTCAACTCCTGGACTGCAGACTCTCCTTCCAGCTCCTTCTACAAGCAATCATCAGTCCTCCTACTAAACCTTCTTTGGGTAAGTATGATTATGGGGTGGTCTAAGATAAGTCAAGTGTAGCTGTTTTAGGGCCACTGATACATTTGTGCAGCAGTTCAATCAAATCTTATGCTTACCTTATTGACTTTCAGGCCAGCTGTGGCTCCCACCCCTTCCCCAGGGTCTGGTTCTCACCTGGGTAACCCTCTAAAATCGATTTCCCCCCGTCGATTTGTACTTAGTACAGGGGATTAAATAAATACATTTTAACAATGGCACTGTGAGTTCACTGTTGTGCTGATGCTGGTGCTTTTTATTACACAGACAGTTGACATATAGAAAGATATTTATGTTAATACTGAGGGCTAAAGTCTAAGCAGATTCCTTGTATTGTTGGGAACTGGCTGCAGGGTTTCTGTGCCTATGCATTGCTCTAAAAATAAACAAAAAAAATGGATTTTTAAAACAGCTTACCTGTAAAATCCTTTTCTTGGAGTACATCACGGGACACAGAGCACCATAATAATGACTATGTGGGTTTATATGCTACCTTTAGGTGATTGGACACTGGCAACCAATAGTAAGAAGGTTCCTCCCATATAACCCCTCCCATACAGGAAGTACCTTTAGTTTTTTAGCAAGCAATGAAGATCCCAGAAAAAGAGGGGAGGGACCTCTGTGTCCCGTGATGTACTCCAAGAAAAGGACTTTACAGGTAAGCTGTTTTAAAAATCCATTTTTCTTTATTTTACATCACGGGACACAGAGCACCATAATAATGACTATGTAGGATGTCCTAAAGCAATGCCTTTGAGGGGAGGGAACCTACCTAAATCCCCTTTATTTTAGGCTCCAAATTATAAAGCTGCTTGCAGCACACTCTGGTCAAAAACAGTCTCCTTTTGGGATCCAACATCCAGTCGGTAAAACCTGGTGAATGTATGAACCGAAGACCAAGCGGCCGCTTTGCAAACCTGAGCCATCGACACCTGTTGGTGCACTGCCCAAGATGTACTAACTCCTCTGGTAGAGTGAGCTTTAAGATATCGAGGTGGAACCTCATAGGCCTGGATAATGACCTGACGACTCCAACTAGAGATTGTAGAACTAGTTGCTGCCTGTCCATTCCTAGGACCCTCAGGCAGAACAAAGTCAGACTTCCGAAAAGGGGCTGACCTATCCAAGAAAACCTTAATAGTTCTCACCACATCCAGTGAATGGAGCAAATCTTTCCTCCTTAGATTTAGGGTTAGGAAAGAAAGAAGGTAAAATGATATCCTGATTTAAGTGAAAACTGGAAACCACTTTGGGTAAAAAATTCCAGACGGGGCCGCATTACCACCTTATCCTGATGAACAAACAGAAAGGGTTTCTTAAAGTCAAAGTATAGGGGGTGGCGCTGTGTTAGAACTAACGGTGTGGCTGTAAATTAAACAAGTGCTCAAGTGAATAATATAATGGCTTTTTAGAAATGAAAAATTTGTTGTAGTATGAAACTCCCAAAAAGACAATATATCCCTATTTTAGTGAAAAATCCTTATTTAGTGATAAAAAGAATTTGCTACTGTAAGTGTAAACGATAACACCAATTTTAAATCATCACCATTATATAGCATGTATAAATCTTCTAATTAATAATTATAAAGTGACAAGTGCCCAAAACTGTGGTTATCAAACCATAGTGCATTGATGTGCAAGAACCATTTACAATAGTAAATCATTAATAATGTGTAAAAAACCGCAACTTTGTATCAAAGAAAATCCCATGTACTGTTTGTTGCAAAATGTTCATAACAGTAATATAATGTGCCGTGCACCAAAACCCCATAGAAATTGTGCAGAATGTTCTTCTTTAGTGGTAAAGAGCCGTGCTGTAATTACTGGCAGTCACACCCCAATGTGGTTACACTCACCGGAGCACCCCACCCCTGCAGGGATACGAGCGTGTGATGTTGATCCTGTCACTCTGGTTGTATGGGTGCCAGTATCCTTCCACGCGTCCCAATCCTAAACGCAGCTACTTGCATACAAGGAGGTGGGGACTTCCTGTCCCTTGTTGTAGTAAAGGTCCCCACTGGATATCAACTTAGGTGTTAGAAAAATAAAAAAGGTTTCCACATAGCATAATTCTGTTTTAAAATGGATTCCTTTATTTATATAAAACAGTCCAGTCACAGACAACTGATATCACACCGGCGAATAGAATAATAAATGTTCCCAGACAGGAGAGAGAGCTCACAGGCTCGTATGCTCTCCACACAATCCGGGGACGCAGCGCCAGCATGAACCGCCGCTTGCGTTCCCACACCAATTCTCGTTTACCCTTTGCTTATAGGAATCTCCAGAAGTCTAATTATATAATACTGATAGAGGGTCTCTCATTTATAAACTGATTTAGGGTCACCCATCTATAAACTCTCTCTTTATATTTCCACTTGCCCTTTTATGAATATATGGGTATGGTTAGAGATTTTAATAAATAATACATTTTATTCACTTTTTTATAATAAAGACATTTTTGAATTTTTTAAACAAATTTTTTATTAATTTTATTTTTATCAGGTTTTTTTTCATTTATTTTTCTAACCTAAAATAATTTTCTATCAAGCTCGTACCTCTTGAAAATAATGTGATGCATGTTTGATTATGGATTGGTTTGAAATAGTCACCTTTATTGCATTATGAATACAATTGTATATTAATAAGTTCTGTAAAACATTTATGTTATAATGAATGCATAAGTGTAGGTGATCGCTGCGGCTGTTGTAGTAATCGGCTTTGTCATACCAGTAGAGGGCGCTACGGGGCTATGCTAGGCTATGCTCCTATGTTATCTTCCATCGCTACACTACTCTTTGTAGGCCTAATCTACCTAGCAACTAATTGCTAATTCAGACCGCTGGATGTGTGAGTCCCATAATCGGGAGTTGATTGGCCGCAGCGATGACTACACCCTCGATAAAAGACGTTGGGAGTGCCAAGATGGCAGCGCCTTCGATGACGTCCGTATGACGAAACGCGTAAGGTGGGACTATCTTGGCACGCACAACGTCACTTCCGCGGATCGTGGTTCCGGATATTCGACCGGTGGAACGCAAGCGGCGGTTCATGCTGGCGCTGCGTCCCCGGATTGTGTGGAGAGCATACGAGCCTGTGAGCTCTCTCTCCTGTCTGGGAACATTTATTATTCTATTCGCCAGTGTGATATCAGTCGTCTGTGACTGGACTGTTTTATATAAATAAAGGAATCCATTTTAAAACAGAATTATGCTATGTGGAAACCTTTTTTATTTTTCTAACACCTAAGTTGATATCCAGTGGGGACCTTTACTACAACAAGGGACAGGAAGTCCCCACCTCCTTGTATGCAAGTAGCTGCATTTAGGATTGGGACGCGTGGAAGGATACTGGCACCCATACAACCGGGGAGACAGGATCAACATCACACGCTCGTACCCCTGCAGGGGTGGGGTGCTATGGTGAGTGTAACCACATTGGGGGGTGACTGCCAGTAATTACAGCACGGCTCTTTATCACTAAAGAAGAACTTTCTGCATGATTTCTATGGGGTTTTGGTGCACGGCACATTATATTACTGTTATGAACATTTTGCAACAAACAGTACATGGGATTTTCTTTGATACAAAGTTGCGGTTTTTACACATTATTAATGATTTACTATTGTAAATGGTTCTTGCACATCAATGCACTATGGTTTAATAACCACAGTCTTGGGCACTTGTCACTTTATAATTATTAATTAGAAGATTTATACATGCTATATAATGGTGATGATTTAAAATTGGTGTTATCGTTTACACTTACAGTAGCAAATTCTTTTTATCACTAAATAAGGATTTTTCACTAAAATAGGGATGCATTGTCTTTTTGGGAGTTTCATACTACAACAAATTTTTCACTTCTAAAAAGCCATTATATTATACACTTGAGCACTTTTTTAATTTACAGCCACACCGTTAGTTCTAACACAGCGCCACTCCCTATACTTTGACTTTCAGTTTTCTGGGGGATCACTTAGGTGTCCCCTTCCTATATAGGGGGGCTGCAGGTGTAAACCAGTCTGTAAGCGCCGATCTGTCGATATATTTAGAAAGGGTTTCTTGCAAGAAAGGGCGGCCGACTCCGAGACCCTTCTTGCTGAGGTTATAGCCACCAAAAATAACAATTTCCTAGTCAATAGGATCAAAGGAATATGCTTAATAGGCTCAAAGGGTTGACTCTGTAGCACTAAGTTCAAGTCCCATGGGCACAAGGGTGGTCTAATTGGTGGCCTTAAATGTAGTACTCCCTTGATAAAGGTTCGTACCGATGAATGAGATGCAATTTGCCTTTGGAAAAGAAACGATAAGGCCGAAATCTGTCCTTTAATGGTTCCTAAGGACAAGTTTAAATCAATTCCTGTTTGCAAGAAGGCAAGAACCCTCCCAATTGTATACTTGCGAGGGTGCCATCTTCTCCTCTCACACCATGAGATGTATGACTTCCAGAATCTATGGTAAATTTTCCTAGACACTGGCTTTCTAGCATTTATCAAAGTAGCCAAAACAGAACCACTGATACTACAGTCTTTTAGCACTCTGGTCTCAATAGCCATGCCATCAAATTCAGCGACCGTAAAGAAGGATGGTATATTGGAACTTGGGACAGTAGGTCTGGGCAGAATGGAAGACACAATGGGTCCCCTACTGCCATCTTCACAATCTGTGAATACCAAGACCTCCTTGGCCACCGTGGGGCCACCAGAATTACTGTTTTCTGCTCCATCTGTATCCTGCGTAACAGGTGCGGCAGCATCTGGATTGGAGGAAAGGCATAAATTAGAGAATTAAAAACAAATGTAGCGCTAGTATTATAAATGGTAGGTAAGTCAATGGTGTTAGCCACAGGAATAAAACACATGGGTGTGACTCATATCACACACTAGACAAATGCAATATGATAGTGTCCATAAAGCTAAAAGATGATAATCCCAGAATTAACGATTATTGAAAAAGTCCAGCATGCAAGGAGAATCTTCACATCTGCATATCGTGGGTTATACAATCTTGTACAGGAAACAGATGAAATACACTTACCGGACAAGGTGGAATCGGATGCCGATGACACCGAATCAGATGGGCTCAGAGATCATAGATAGAGGGTAATGGATCCAAGGAACCCCAGATCTCAAGGGGAATCCTCCCTCGGAAATCCCAATCGCGACTGCCAGTCCGGACGGTCCAAGGCGAATCACAGCCACATGGAAAACTCAGATGAATGGATGGTATCCAAAAAATATATAAAAAAGCGCCAATGGTGCAGATCAAATGGAGCATTTATTGAAAAACACCAATAATCAACAAGCAGTATAAAAATAGCGTGATCACGTAAAAAGGTAAAATAAAGTGTAGGGAAGAGTATAGCGAGCTATAGGGTGTAATGGGCGAGCTATACTCTTCCCATCTGATTCGGTGTCATTGGCATCCGAATCCACCTTGTCCGGTAAGCGTATTTCATCTGTTTCCTGTACAAGATTGTATAACCCACGATATGCAGATGTGAAGATTCTCCTTGCATGCTGGACTTTTTCAATAATTGTTCATTCTGGGATTATCATCTTTTAGCTTTATGGACACTATCATATTGCATTTGTCTAGTGTGTGATATGAGTCACACCCATGTGTTTTATTCCTGTGGCTAACACCATTGACTTACCTACCATTTATAATACTAGCGCTACATTTGTTTTTATTTCACGTTTAGAATATTGGTCATATTTTATGTAGCAGCTGTTCTCATATACTGGGTTAGCGCAGTGTTATATATATTTTCCTTCAGTAAATTAGAGAATACCGATCCCAGGGAACCACTAATGCATCCATCCCCACGGCAAGTGGATCCCTGGTTCTGGACACAAAGCTGTCCAGCTTGGTATTGAACCTGGATGCCAGAACCCCCAACGCTGGCAACCCCCAATGCTGGCATGTCAGAAGGATAACCTCGGGGTGGAGGGACCATTCCCCTGGAAGTAACTGCTAACGACTTAGGTAGTCTGCCTGCCAATTGTCCACCCCCGGAACATAGACTGCCGACAGATATGGCACGTGTTTCTCTGCCCACGCAAGTATATGATTTATCTCTTTCTGGGCTGCCCAGCTCCGGGTACCCCCTTGGTGGTTGATGTATGCCACAACTGTGGAATTGTCGGACTGGACTCTGACCGGAGACCCCCGCAGCCTGGCCGTCCAGAATATGAGGGCCAAACGAGCCGCTCGGATTTCCAACAGATTGATCGGTAAGGTTTTTTCTACCTGGGACCATTTTCCCTGTACGGAGGCCTCTTCCAACACTGCTCCCCAGCCGAGACGATTGGCGTCCGAGGTTACCACCTTCCAAGTTACTGGTGGAAAAGACTTCACATTTTTTAAGTTGCTGGTCTTTGACCACCAAGAGAGGTCCTGTTTTACCTTTGGGTATAGAGATATTGGATGATCCAAGGCTAGGACAGACTTGTCCCAAGCCTCCAGGATCGTTTTCTGGAACAATCTGGAGTGAAACTGCGCATAAGGAACTGCGCTGAAAGATGACACCATCTTCCCCAGCAGTCTCATGCATAATCGAATTGAGGGTCTTTCTACCCTTTTGACTTTCCTGACCAGCTCCACTATTGAGCTGACCCTCAAGGGGGGTAAAAACACCCTTTCCTGGGTCGTATCCAGAATCAAGCCTAGTTATGTCAAGATTTGAACTGGATGAAGAGCTGATTTGTCCATATTCAGAATCCAACCTAGGCATCTCAGCACATGAACTGTAGTTGAAACGTTCTCTATCAGGGTGGAATAGGACTGGTCCTTCACCAGAAGGTCGTCCAGATATCCTATCACCGATATCTTCTGAGACCTTAGAAAGGCCAATACCGGAGCCAACACCTTTGTGAAGACTCAAGGGGCCGTAGCCAGGCCGAACGGTAGTGCTACAAACTGGAAATTACGCTCTTCTACTGCGAAGCGTAGAAACCTTTGATGTCCGAAAATCGGTACATGCAGGTATGCATCCTTGATGTCTATGGATGCTAAATAGTCCCTTTTTCTTAGAGATGCTATTACTGAACGAACCGATTCCATCCGGAAGTTTCGGACCTTTAGAAAGGAATTGAGGGATTTGAGGTCCAGAATGGGCCTTACTTCCCCATTTGGCTTCAGCACTGTGAATAGGTTTGAATAAAACCCCTTGAATTTTTCTTTGTGCGGAACCTTGATAATCACCCCTTGCCTTTTTAGCTGTTCTAAGGCTAGGAATAGGCTTTTCTTCTTTTCTAGATCCGTAGGAACTCAGAAATCAATTTGGGGAAAATCGCGGAACTCCATTTTGTAGCCCTGCGTTATAGTGGAGATAACCCACTTGTCCTGCACCCACCCTGCCCTAGCATCTGCGAACTGCCGCAGTCTGCCCCCCACTTGTAAGAGTGGGGGCGCCCCTTAACAAGGAGGACTTGGCATTGGCCTTATTGGGCTTCTGAGTCCAAGTTCTTTCCTGACCCTGAGGTCTTTTAAAGGCAGGTGGTTGAGGCCGTCGATACTTCTTGGGAGAAGATGCGCCTGGCCCAGGAGCGTTCGGATTCTTAAAGGAAGGCTGCTTATTCCTTCTTTTCACAGGAAGCAAGGAGCCCTTTCCTCCTGAGATTTTTTGGATATACTTATCCAGATTGTCTCCAAACAAATGTTCCCCATGAAAGGGAAAAGCCACAAGTAGCCTCTTGCAAGGCATCTCGGCTGACCAGTTCTTTAACCACAAAACTCTGCGCATATGCACTGAGTGTAGCGCAAAGCGAGACATCTGCTGGATTGAGTCTTTTAATGCGTCTATTGCGAAACACAAAGCACAAGGAAGTTCTTTCAATTCATCAGAATATTCCTCTTGAACAGGTAGGTTCCTGATCAGACTTTTAAAACGGTCCTTCAGGGATTGACAGATCCCAATTGCCGCAACAGCTGGTTGTACTGCTGACCCGGCCACCGCAAAAGAGGCCTTAAGCAAAGATTCCAGCTTCTTGTCTGCTGGGTCTTTAAACCCTTGGGCATTATCCACTGGACAGGTTAAGCTTTTAGGTGTATCCCACCTTTTTTTGAACTTTTCCTCCATTGGGTACAAAAAAGAAAACCTTTTAGGAGGTAAGTATATTCTGTCCAGATGTTCCCAATCAGCGTAAATCAATTGCTCCAATAATGGATGCACAGGAAACGCCTGAGAACCTTGCAAAGGTCGCAAGAATCCCAATGTAGAACAGGAAATTTCTGGCCCTTGTACAGGGGGCAACTTAAAACCTGTTCTTACCATTTCGGTTAAAGTCTGGATAAACAGCTTTTGGGATTGCGAAGCCGTCAACGGTTCCTCCGAACCTGAGTCCCCTGCAGAGGACTCCTCTGCTTCGGCATCTTTATCCCCCATGGCCACCTCCTCCACATCCTCTGCCCATTCAGGATCCAAATCACAAGGACCCAATTGGCTAAGGGAGTCCTGGTGCTCAAGTGACTCATCACTGGGACCAGGCTCAGGAGACGGAGACCTATTTCGTTTCTTCCCTCCCTGCGTTACTGAGGCAATCATACCCGCTATTTTGCCTTCAAGATTAGCGAGAGCTGACGTTAAGTCATCCTTAGTAACATAAGCCGAAGCAGGGACATTGGTGGTGGCCACAATGCCTGACAAATGTAATGGCTCAGCCAGGTCAAATGCCACAGGTCTTTCAGGGGAGCTGGTGCTGCAACAGCCTGAGGTTGATTTCCTGTTTTTGAAGGAGTCACTTTACCCTCTGGATTAATCCTGCTCCCTGCACCTCGTTTTCTGGAAGACATGCTTAAAGGATTAGAGGAAACTTACTGTGCTATATGGCTGTATACAAGCCTACTATAGCCTCCTTACAAAGTTTGCTAATGCCCGACTCACATGCCCTGCTCTGTGTCCCACTGCGACCGGCTCCCGGCTCCTCTGAGCCTTAGCGAACAGTACTGACACACGCAGGCGCCTGACTTCCCTATGCGTGCGTCGTCACGTGACATACGCATGCCCCGGGTCTTACTGCGCATGCCCACGTCCGCAGAAACACGCGGCCGCGATGCCGCCATGCTGCACGCTAGAGCGCGCGCAGGAGGGAGCGGGTTGTGCACGCACCTGCCGTCTGCACGTGCGCGCTACCCGCATGCACGTGCCCATGACCCCACGTGTGGTCCCTAACAGGGAACCAATGTGTGCAACTGCTCCGGAACCCCCAGTGGACACAAAAGGCACTACACTTATATATATTATATATAGGTTAAAAAAAAGGGGCCTCCAAAGGAAGCACTCACCGGTCCTCGCAGCAGAGCCTGAGATAGGCTCAATCTTCCCCCATCACCGCGGGTAACGCCACTGAGGACCTTCAGAGACCGGGTCCCCTTTTGTTTTAGGGTCCACACCCCTGGACCTGTAAACCACCCTTTAGGTTTCCTTGGGCAAATAAAAGACCAGGAACACCATATCACAAGGGTCCAGCTCCATAAGGAAACATTACAGGCAAGACCACGTTCTTGAACCAGGGCTCCACTTTAGCATGATATGCCATCCGAATGGATCCGATTATAACATCCTCACTGGGACATTATCTGAAGCAAGAGCTTTCACAGCCATGACCATCAACTTTCAAGACACTGACAAAAAACTAAAAGGTACTTTCTGTATGGGAGGGGTTATATGGGAGGAACCTTCTTACTATTGGTTGCCAGTGTCCAATCACCTAAAGGTAGCATATAAACCCACATAGTCATTACTATGGTGCTCTGTGTCCTGTGATGTACGATAAAGAAATACAGAATTAGTCCCTTTTTCCCTATTCAGTTATGAATTAGTCCCTTTTTCCCTATCCAGATCTTAGTCGGGAGGTCCACAAAATATATGGAGGGCTGTGCTGTTTAATTTTGATACCCAGTTTTGCCTAAAAATGGCTGCCTGGAAATAACTATGTTTTGACTGCAGAGATGTTAGTCTATGGTATATGTATATTGACCTGAGTTGGTAGCTGCCAACTTTATTCACTCTAGCGCTGACTTTTACTCTGCATATGGTTATTATTCATGTACCAGCACAGGCCAACTTCTTTTCAGTCACGTGCACAGATCGTCAGTGGTATACAACTGCTGACTGTTTAATGAGAGCCACTGTGTACGCAGAACTTTTCTTCCCATTGGCGGTGGTGCCCACCCAGCAGTCGACTTTCTGAATGGGGAATACACCACCTACCAAACCAGGTTCCAAGTTCATCCCTTCTAAGAGGAAGGATGCCAGTTAAAGTCTCAAGGAAGTTGCACTGGCTAGACCTGTACCCTTTCAATAGGGAGGCATGGATCTTACAGTCGGGATTTAACCAGGGGTTTTGGATTGCTTTCTTCCACCCCTAACGCTCCTTCAGGTTTCCTCTCTTAATGTGGTAACCAAAAAACAATAAATAAATAAAAAATGTGTGTGTATATCAACTTATATAACACTTTCTTTCCCTGCAGGCTTGTTGGTTAATGGTGGTATTGATCAGGAGAATTCCTGGGACCAATACTCTTTTGATACAGCACTTTCTTTGCTAAGTTCTCTGGTGCTTCTACCATTCTGGTGAAGGCTGACATAGAATCTGCCTTTCACTTCCTACTGTACACTGCGACTGTTCCATCCCCACAACATGGAAGGTCCTGCCCATCTTCTGTCCTTTTAGGCATTGAGATTGACATTGTGGGAATGGTCTGCCAACTTCCTGGGGTTAGCTTCTTTCCTTGGTTAAATTCCCAAGGACTCTAGGAAGCCAGGGCTGTAGCAGCTTCAACCTTTTTGGGCCATCTTGTTTTCACATTCCACATACTTCTGATGGGCAGTGCCTTCTGTGGGCCCCTATGATACACGTCATTATGTACCACTTATTAGCTCCTATGCGTGATGACTTGGTTGTCCTTCTTGCACTTCTCTAATGGTCCTTCTTGGATGAATGGAGGAATTGTCAAACACACAGCTGGAGTTTTTTACAGGTCTGCATTCAGCTCCTGTAGCTTTGGCATTTTATTCCAGGATGACTGGTCTGCTGAACCTTGGCCGGCCTCATTGGCCCAACTATTTGTTGTGTAACATTATGCTGTTAGAGCCCTTACCTATTATGGTCAAGTGGTTAACTGCCTCTCTGCACGCTCTCCACGTTTGTTCTCCCTGTTGTGTTTTTCTGGTGCTTGGATGTCTCCAGTTGACAGTGTGTTTTCAGATGTAGCTAATTGCCGTGGGTCTTCTTTGTCCTTCCTTTTTTGTGTAGTCTTGTTTCTGACTCCTGTTTCATTCCCTCCGTGCCTCCCCTCTCAGACAATCCAGGTAACCTGTCGGCAACTTTCAGACAAATGGGTGCCTCCACCTGTCGAAGATATCTACCTTAACCCCTGGGGGTCGGCACCTGGATCTTTTCTCCTACCTCCTCGACCTGCAGGATATAGTTGTGGCTGGTTCGACAGTGGGTACTGCTCCATCTGCTGTATTGTTTGGTTCAGACTTTTCAGCTGGGAGGACATCTCCAAATTTTTCTTATTCAGAGGATTTTGAAGGAAAATGGTTGGAAACATCTGACTTGCTTCCCTTATTCTTGGCACCTGTTTTCTGTGCACAACTTAACCGACATCCTCTCCATTTTGCCCTCTGTCTGTTTTTGCATTCAGGGCTCTCTTGTTTCGAGTTGCTTTTTCTTGGGCATTCTTTGGCACCTTTAGGGTTTATGAACTTACTGCCGAGGACAAATGCCCAGTTTATGGTAACTCAGAGGATGTGCTGCTCACAGAATCCTTTGTTTTTATCTCTCACTTATTCTTCCAACCTCAACGAATTAGAATTTTTTCGGGTCTTGCGCCTTTTCCATTTCCCAGTTGGTCTTGCCTCCTCATGATTTTTCCCACGTATTCTTTTCCCATTGGCGCAGCCATTGCTGCCCATGGGGTGGGGTTTTTTTTTTTTCGGATGACAGAGATTACTTTTAGGTAGATGGGAATCATTAGAGTTTTTGCTACATGTTCGTCCTCACCTTTTGTTCTGATTTCCTGTCTCTCCACAGAATTACTTTGGATCATCATTGACTCCTTCATTTATTGGGCCTCTTGCCATGCCAAATTTTGATACTGTTGGGAGAATTTTCCTTTGCAGTTGGCAGAATTTGTTGTTGCAGTTTTCATGGCCTACACTGGCTGCTGGTATTACCTGAGACAATTTGTTTTAGGCCCCTTCATTCTTATCATTCATGTATGGGGTAACAATGTAGGGCATTACCAGCCTGTAGATTTCACCTCCTCTATTAAGCATGGTATTGCTCCGTGTTGTGCCAGTTTTACCCATCTATTGTTTGGTCCAACATTGTTCCTCCTTTTCTGGTTTTGGCCCGTCACGTGCTTTCTTCTTGTTTCTAGTTCTTGTTTGGAGCTGTTTTGCCATAAGGTGAATGTCTATGTTTTCAAATTTGTCCACAGGTTTGGTGGCATTGTTGTCTGCCACTGGGGTATTGAGGGAGATAACAGTATTTATTAAGTTAATTTAAATGATTGGCCTAAATATGTTCACCTCGGCCTACAATTTGGTGTCGAGCAGGTGCTGGCTGCAATGGGGCACTTGTCAGTGTACCACTGATTTGCGTGTGGCGGTTTTGACCTTGCCAGCAATTGATGTTGCTTTATGGGCTATGCACACAAGTTAAATTATGGGGTCAGTCTAATGCCTGTCTGGCACTGATGGTAAGGACAGGCCTCTTAGACTATGTGAGTTTATATTTATGGGTGCTCATGGTATACTGTGACTGGCATTGTTTGGTACATTTGGAAAGTTGTACTTTTGAAAAGTTCAATAAAGCTGTGGCCTTGCCCTATTTCCAACTTAATCAGCTTCTGTGTCTTTTTGGTGGGGGCAAGGTATTGGTTTATTAGTTGGTCATAAATGAGCCTATGCTTCTCAGCAGTCATGATCCATGGTGCCCATAATGCTTTGCTTCACTTCTCTAACATTCAGAAATGGAGTTCTCCAAGCTTAAGCAATAGTTTATCTTGGCCAATAAGATAAAAGAGATCAATTTTCTCTCGGGTTTTCTAAAACTCATATGTGGTATATTTAGTAAGGTTTCCCATGGGTCTAGATTTATGGGTTTGTTAAAAATGTTAATCATATCATAAATCTGTGTCCATAGTTTCTGGACAATAGGACGTTCCCACCAGATGTGAAATACATTTCCTCTAGAATTACACCCTCTAAAGCAAAAAATGGGGGATTGAAGGGGAAATATGCAATCGTTTTGTTGGAGTCATATACCAGCGAAGAAGTATTTTATATGCATTCTCCTGGGTTAGAGCATTAATTGAACATTTAGCTACATTAGTCAGATTTTACTCCATTCAGTGATATCTAAAGAATCTCCTCGATCAATTTCCCAAGTAAGATCATTGGCAGGTTTACTAACGGATTGGGAAGACAGTTGTGAAGCGTAAATAAGAGAAATAATTCCAGGGGAATGTGGATTTAATTTACATATTTTTTCAAAAGGTGTTAAGAGGGTCGGACATGTTTTGGAAGAAAGAGAGAGAAGGGTATTTATAAAACCCGTAATTAGAATTAAGTGTGAAGGTTCAGATAGAGGAAGATGCCAATTTTTCGAAAAGATAACATTGTGTTTTGATCCCTTCTAACGATGAGAGGTCATGTATAAATTTAACATTTTTATCACGCCCCCATATAAATTTTTCAGAATCCTCCATGGCTAGGGGAACATCCTGGAAGAACTCTTTGTCCATTATTTTGATGAACTCTCTGTCTTCGACTGACAAGGCTATTTTGTTGTCATCGCTTGTAGTACAAAACACTGTGGTACCTAGGTTGTCATCACAAAGGTTAGGGGTGACATCAGGTACTTGGATGATGTCAAGAGGCTTCTCTTTTACTTCGTAATGGTGAGGGCACTGTTTGAAGTGGGATGCACGTCCGTTTCCTAACAAGTAAGTTTTGAAGAAGTGGATTTTGGATGACGTATGCATACTATCCAAGCATACGTTGCCCACGATTACCCAGCCTAGGTCAAGTTTTTGTGCATAAGGGGCATTATCAGATCCATTACACTGCTTGCGTACTTTATGTACTCTGAGAATGTCTCTTCCTAGCAAGATCAAGATTTCAGCATTCATGTCCATTGCAGGAATTTTTATTAACAAGGTGCCTCAAGTGAGGATGGTAATATGCAGCCTCTGGAGTAGGAATTTCTTCCCTTTCGTCTGGTATCTGGTCACACTCGACTAATGTTGGTAGGGGTATGCCCTCTCCCTTATTGATATGAGAGACCATGAACCCATCAGCCTTCTGCCGAAGGTCTCTTCACGACCAGAACAGGTTCTGAGAGTATACGGTGATGCGTGTTCCTCTATACCAAAGATCTCAAAGAACTTAGGCTTAACCAGGGATCTGTTGCTCTGTTCATCTATTATGGCATACATTCTAATAGCTTCCTCAGGTTGACCCTTTGGGTATATGTTGACTAGGCATATCTTAGCACAGCATTTGTGATCTAAGCCTTCTCCACAGACTTCTGTGCATGAAGAAGAAACGTTAGCTGTGGCTGGAGCATGACCTTGTTGCTCCCTGCCATGACTTGAGACAGGGCTGGAGGTAGGAGGCTGCTGTGGATTGTCTGAGGGTGGGCCCAGTTGCATAGCTGTAACATGTCTGTCGCTACTGCATTCTGTGCACTTAATGACAACTTTACAGTCTTTAGCAAAATGTCCATAATAAGCACAGCACCTGTAGCATATTCCAAGTTTCTGAAGACCCTCCCTGTGCTCTTGTAACGTCTTTGCCCTAAGCCCACGACATTTCTTTAGGGGGGTGAGGCTTCTTGTGAATAGGGCACTGACGATTAGGGTCTTTATCTCTGTAACCCGAAGCGCTCTGGTGAGCAGGAGAGGATACAGGTGGTGAGATGTCTGTCCTTTTAACAGATATTGCTCTATTAAAGTCTCTACATTTAGCTGCAATGTTATCATACCTTGATGAAGATGATGATGATGAAGCAGTCAAGTTGGGTTCACTGAAGCTGAAATCATTTCTCGTCCAGGCTTGATCACTGATGAACCTGCAAAAATATGCGAATGGAGGAAAAGATATGTTATAGTCTCTTTTGTACCTTGAGCCCTGTTGTGCCCATTTCTCTTGCAGGCCGTATGGCAGTTTAGACACCACTGGATTGACACCATGAGCATTGTCCAGGAAGCTTAGTCCAGGTAGACGTGGGTCTGTCTTTGCCAACTCTAGCTCCATGAGAAGATCACTCAGATCTTGGAGCTTGCGGTAGTCTTTGTTCCCTATTTTTGGGAAGTTTTGTAGTCTCTTAAATAGAGCGCTTTCTATGGCTTCAGAGCTACCACAGGCTTGCGCAAGTCTTGCCCATGCAGCAACAAGACCTGCATCTGGGTGGTCAACATGCACTGTGTAACGAGCCCCTGCTCGCTCGATTCCACTCTCCTGACACTCCTCTGTGGCTATAGAATCAGATTGCAGATCGCAACATCTGATGGTTCGGTCATCCAATGCTCTGGGATTCGAACTACAGCTTTGATACACAGCAGTTTGAACACCCCGCCCCCAACAACCACTTTCCTATTGGTCAATTGTAAAGTACACTTTAGTCTTCAATTAGGTCCTCTTGGCCATGCAAATGAGGACTTGAAACAGGGTCAGCAGGGATTGGTCCAATAGCTTGAATAGGAGGACTGATATGTGTAATGACACAGAGAAGCCACAGGGGGGTAATTAAAGTACATAAACAAATGGTCAAACACAGAACAATGCCTTCCTTCCAGACCACAGAGCCGTCTGGAGGGGGTTAGCCTAAAGACAGGGCAGAAGACCCCCCCACTGTGTAATAGAATCAAAGGAGAAATACGTCAGTATTCCAAGCTTCATGACACACTGTTCTTAGTCTTTTAACACGATCTGCAGATTCTGGTCCCGGCCACTTTATGAGCAAATCAAGTTCCTCCTTGGTAGTAAGATTGAGATCAGCAATGGCAGCTTTGAAGGTTGATCTCCAGGCCCTGTAGCTCTCCGAACAGTCATCAAACCTTGAGAGGGTAGTGTTAATGAGCTCACGACGTACCATATATCTGGCAAAGTCATTCAAGTCTGATCTCTCACTCTTCAGTTCCAAAGTAACTTGTGGAACCCCTCGGGTGTGAAAGTTCTCTGGTGAAGTAGGGTGAGGTTTACCAGGATGAAATGATGTTGCACAAGCGTTTAACTGTGATGTAGTCCCTAAGGATTGTGCTGGCTGTGGCTTGTCACTGGAAGTCACCTTGTTGTCAGCAAGAGATGATGCGGTTTGCTGCATAGATGCACTTGTGTTGTAGACTTGAAGAGGCTCAGGCATTTTGAGCTGAGAGGTCTCTGTGTTGAGAGTCAGAACAGTGTTGTTAGTAGGAAGTACAGGAGATGACTCTGTATCATTGCAAACACTATGCTTTAGTACATATTCACTGGTGCGTTCAACTGGGTCTTGCAGTTCCGCTGGGATGGAACAGTCTGAGTTAACACTTTCTCCCATCGCTTGTTCGAGGACTCTCAGCCTTGCTAGGGCAACTGCTTCCTCCTTTTCCATTTGCAGAATCTTTATTTGGGAATCTGCCTCTGCTTGTTGAGCTTTCATCTTTGCCTCTGTTTCTGCTTGTTGAGCTTTTATCTTTGCCTCTGTTTCTGCTTGTTGAGCTTTTATCTTTGCCTCTGTTTCTGCTTGTTGAGCTTTTATCTTTGCCTCTGTTTCTGCTTGCCTTCTGGTAAAGGAGCTTTGCACTTTTTTTTGCTTCCTTTGCCTCTATTAGCTTGTCGCTTAATGTTGAACTTCTGGAGCGAGAGGATCTAGAAGAACGTGCAGTGTGCTTGGTTGATGTGGATCTGTGAGATCTGGTCTCCTGCAGTTGAGCAATGCAGAGTTCTGCATTTTGCACTAAGAGATCCCTTTGTTGGTTTAGTGCATCCACCCTGGTCAGTTCTGCTAAAGATTCCTCTATATTACAGTCCTGCAAGAAAGCTGTGTATTTTGCAAACAGCCGCTGGTAGCATTCATATGCGGCATATAAGCGATCTATAGAGTCTTTGTTCAGTTGGTTGATCATTAAAGTGTGACAAAACTGACATGCAGTGTGAAGTTCTGTCCCATAAGTCTGACAGATTGCTGGAGAACTCATCTCTAGTGGTTTCATAGTTTTCTCTGAGTTTCTGTGTCGGTTTTATTGTACGTTTGGGTCTTACACTCTGTTCGGCAATATCTGCAGAATCTGCTCCATGTACATCTGCGGTTTCAGAGGCATGATGAATCTGCGTTGGTTCAGCTACAAAAGGGTACTCAGAGTCTTGTGTAAACATTTTTTACATTTTTGCAAAAAATGGTACTGTCTCTTTAAGAAGACGAACAGCAGCTTAGACAGGTGGGGTAACAGTTCAATGTAGAGAAACAGTTTTTACATTCACATGAGGTGCAGTAAACTTGTGCGATCATGTGCTACACAAGATGACGGATGGCACTGAGCTTGATTGCAGATCAGGCACACATATATACACAGCAGGCTGTGGGAATTCTATACATCTTTTGACTATTCTGACTCTGATTGTTGTGAAGGAATTTATCCCTTGTGAGACCTCTATATCTGGCCTGTATAAGATATAATCACTGAGGACAATCCTCATCAGATAGCTTGAATTCATCAATACCGATTCCATCCACAAGATGCTTTTATTGTGAACATCAGATTACAGCAGATGACAGGATACAAACATATGAACAGGTTGTGGTATTTATGCGGTTAAAAGATGATATTGTCTGTAGCTTACAATAGAGAATACATGTGCTCTGCTACATGTGGCTTGTTAGCTGCATTGATGACACAGGAAGTACAAACTCAGGAAGAAGGGTGGAGCATTACATACAAAGGAAGTGTGTCATAACATAAGGGAAAAATAAACTTGAGAGACAAGTGCATTACCACAAAAGGTCACTAGATGGCAGCATGTAAACTAAGCATAAAAGTCCATAGAAAATGGTTAGGAAAACAATATATATAAATTCTATGCCCTGTTGGGGCAGCACACCCCTCAATAAAAACAACAAAAACAAGCTGATGGACTGCTACTACACTCAGCGACTCCTCTGGGGCACCGCTACAGTCAGGTCTGGTAAAGAGAACCTGTCATGTCAGTAATGTTCTGGGAGTTGTATGCAATAGTCTGCAGATCCCTCCACATCTCTTTACATGTCTGCTGGGCAAACCAAAGCCGGGAAGTTCTATAATACAAATCTGGGTTCAGCATAGAAAGTTCCGACCCGTCCTGAACCCCAATTCCTGCAACCGCCATCACCTCTCATATCTTATAGTCATGTGTGGGAGGAGCCAAACAGAGCTGAGCTTTATATACATTCTATGATGTGTGGGAGGAGCATCTGTCATCTGAGGGGGTAACTGAAAGCAGTAAGGTATACTGATGCTGTGTCCATTATGAAGTAGGATTTAACTTCTATGGGACTACAAGTACCAACAGCTAAACTGTGTGGGTGATGGTAAACAGCATTGTCCTTAACTATAACCTGGGCTTTGCCCGCTCACCACTCCAAATCTCAGATGGATTAGATAACGGTGCAGATGATGAGAAGACTCCAGCCGGAACTCTCTCTCTGTGTCTTTACTCCGGATATTGGCGGCTGCAGCTCACTGGAATCTGAATTGCAGGCGCCTCTGGATGACCCGGAACATCCTCCGGTCCACTGCACTGAAGAAGCGATGCCCTCCGCAGAGGTCCAGCTCCCCGCTGTATGTGGATGGCTGAGCTGTCCGTGGAAATTTAAATGATCTGAACATTGAAAGAGGAATAGGCTTAACTGCTAGCTGAGTGGATCGATCGATGCAAAGGGATTGCTGGGCCATTTACCAATACTTACTTTGTGTGCACCCTACACACTGACGTTAGGGGTCAGTCGATTCGGGTGTTGGTGGTGGCTATTTTATTCGCTCTTTCTGGTTGTTGGATGAAGATTCGGATTCGATCGACTTCTCAGTTTTTTATTATTGATGGACTTTATTGTTTATTATGTTAGTGCTACACTTTTTATTTTATTTTTTGTTATTGTGTCCAGCAATAATTTAGTGTCAGCAGCTTTTTCTTTATTCATTGTACATCTTTTTGCGCAACAGATTGTTTTGTTTTAATCACTAGCGGGAACCAACCCAATATTAACAACACAGAAAAACGTCTCTAAGACCCCTTTCACACTGGAGTGTTTTGCAGGCACTATAGCATTAGAAATAGCGCCTGCAAACCGCCCCAAAACAGCTGCTCCATTCACTCCAGTGTGATATCCCGAGGGCTTTCACACTGGAGTGGTGCGCTGGCAGGGCATCAGATAAAGTCCTGCCAGCAGCTTCTTTGGGGCGGTGAAGGAGCGGTGAACTCACCACTCCTCCACCGCTACTCCTCATTGAAATCAATAGGGCAGCGTTGCGATACCGCCGGCAAAACGCTGCTCTGGCTGCACTTTGCGGGTGGATTTAACCCCTTTTCGGCCACTAATGGGGGGTTAAAACCTCCCCGCTAGCGGCTGAATAGGGCCGCTAAAATGACGGTAAAGCGGCGCTAAAAATAGCACCGCTTTACCGCTGACGCCGGTGGTGACTTAGTGTGAAAGGGGTCTTAATGGTAGCATAATAGCCGACCCTGGCTACATAGATATATAGATATTAAATATACCAGCAATGCACAGGCACTAATAGAGGTATAAAAGAGTTTATTCCATCTGTGAGGTCTTATGGAAAAAAAAACAAAGTAAAAATGAAAATGTTAAAGTTCTTTAAAACACAAGTGTGTAAAAATAGTATCTCCACTTCCTTACAATTGGGAAGCTCCTCCTGGTTTTGTACTTTAACACTTTACAATACAATGGAAATAATTGATGTATCTGTTTGTAAATAAAGAGACAGGATTATAATGTGACAAGGCGTGCCTCCAAAGTCCCAGGTGTTCAATTTTATGTTTTTTTCTTATTGTAGTGCACTTATATACATTATATAATATGTGGGAGGAGCTGAGCTCTATATACATTATATAATGTGTGGGAGGAGCTGAGCTCTATATACATTATATAATGTGTGGGAGGAGCTGAGCTCTATATACATTATATAATGTGTGGGAGGGGCTGATCTCTATATACATTATATAATGTGTGGGAGGAGCTGAGCTCTATATACATTATATAATGTGTGGGAGGAGCTGAGCTCTATATACATTATATAATGTGTGGGAGGAGCTGAGCTCTATATACATTATATAATGTGTGGGAGGGGCTGAGCTCTATATACATTATATAATGTGTGGGAGGAGCTGAGCTCTATATACATTATATAATGTGTGGGAGAGGCTGAGCTCTATATACATTATATAATGTGTGGGAGGAGCTGAGCTCTATATACATTATATAATGTGTGGGAGGGGCCTGGAGGAGCTGAGCTTCATATACATTATATAATGTGTGGGAGGGGCCTGGAGGAGCTGAGCTCTATATACATTATATGTGTGGGAGGGGCTGGAAGGAGCTAAGCTTTATATACAACTTGTGGGAGGGGTTGAGCTTTATTTACATCATATAACATGTGGGAGGAACTGAGCTTTATATACAATATATAATGTGTGGGAGGGGCTGAGCTTTATATACATTATAAAATGTGTGGGAGGAGCTGAGCTCTATATACATTATATAATGTGTGGGAGGGGCTGAGCTCTATATACATTATATAATGTGTGGGAGGAGCTGAGCTCTATATACATTATATAATGTGTGGGAGGGGCTGAGCTCTATATACATTATATAATGTGTGGGAGGAGCTGAACTCTATATACATTATATAATGTGTGGGAGGAGCTGAGCTCTATATACATTATATGTGTGGGAGGAGCTGAGCTCTATATACATTATATAATGTGTGGGAGGAGCTGAGCTCTATATACATTATATAATGTGTGGGAGGAGCTGAGCTCTATATACATTATATAATGTGTGGGAGGAGCTGAGCTCTATATACATTATATGTGTGGGAGGAGCTGAGCTCTATATACATTATATAATGTGTGGGAGGAGCTGAGCTCTATATACATTATATAATGTGTGGGAGGAGCTGAGCTCTATATACATTATATAATGTGTGGGAGGAGCTGAGCTCTATATACATTATATAATGTGTGGGAGGAGCTGAGCTCTATATACATTATATAATGTGTGGGAGGGGCTGAGCTCTATATACATTATATAATGTGTGGGAGGAGCTGAGCTCTATATATATTATATAATGTGTGGGAGGAGCTGAGCTCTATATATATTATATAATGTGTGGGAGGGGCTGAGCTCTATATACATTATATAATGTGTGGGAGGAGCTGAGCTCTATATACATTATATAATGTGTGGGAGGAGCTGAGCTCTATATACATTATATAATGTGTGGGAGGAGCTGAGCTCTATATACATTATGGGGTGTGCTGACTGTGGGGCTCCTGGGGGAGGAAACTCTTACAGCCTGATTTCACCATTCAGCCACATTCTCTGACACTCAGATAACCAGCAGAGAAAGTTTTCATATGTATAGAAGTGATATAAAATGTAATCCGGTCATTACACTGAAGTGTCACAATAACGATACAGAAGATGTCCTCACTGAATATCCATCAGATCCCAGAGAGATCCAATGACTCCTCATTCTGTTGTTAACCATATAAATGTATATTTATGATTTATTAACCATAAGATATGAGGTTGGTTAAATAAGAGTTCATTTGACCAGAAGTGAAAGCTTTAATATAATAACATTTATTAGAGTATAGTTTAAAGTCTACCTAATACACAGACAATATCTATAGTCTTAAACAAGGGAGGAAATATTAGGTTAAAATACAAAAATACAGAGTATATTCATCACAATACAAATAGTAAACAAACAAACATATGACAAGCAGGTATACCTTTAAGTGCTGGGAGATGATCTGATAATTACCTATATCAATGGTCCTGGGCCCAGGTCAGTTTTCATCTCTTCACCACTATCTTTGGGACTACTTCTTATAGGCCCATCTCTCATTGACTTGAATAGGGCCACTCTGACTGGGTATTCTGTTAGCCCTCTACTCCCTCCAGGCGTTCCTAATTTGGGAAACGTCCTCTTGTTGGGGTAACGAGTTAGTGATAATTTGTTTGAAGAGGAATTAAGGTGAAGGTCGTCACCTTCTCTTGAATGGGGCACTTAACTATGCCTGGCATTAGCCGGGGCAAAACCTCCTTTCCTGAACAGATGAAAGAAATATTCTCATCCTATCAAACACCCCTTTGAACTGGATACATTTTTTGATTAGCATGGAGGAATACAAAGGCCCTTATCGAGCTAATGAATTCGGCCCTGTGATGAATACACACTTCAGATGGTATCTCTTGCTGGGCCTTTGAATATTAAGCTAGGTAAACAGCAGATCGTCTCCACAGCACATCCTTCTTGCATACTACATGGAACTGTTAAATAAATTAGCTCTTCACAGGCACAGCCTGTCGTATATTTACATCTAGCTAAGTTAACCCTTTACTGAAACCCTGTCCCATACACACTACTATTATTTCTTATCCAAAACTATATATATATATATACCAATATTCTCAGTTGCTAATGGAGATTTCACATAAACTCATAAGGCAACAGAGGCTACGGAAGAGGTCATCACTTTAAGAGTTCTCAGTGCAGATTAGGCAGCGTCGCCTATGCAGACCAAAAATAACTTGATTTCAGAATACAGATGAGTGTGATGTCATCAGTCACTAGTGGCTTCAGGAACAATCAAACTAAATTACTCTTAAGTACAGTTGTACTATACTCTCTGCTATTTGCCAATCACTATGAGTCTCACCAGTCCCAGTATATCTATGTGATATTCACGCAATACTCTTTGAACTTAGTTATGGCACAAAAAAGACAACTGGAAAACAAAAAAAATTGATCAATGATCACATATGATGACTGTCCAATATTAGAACTGTAGAGAGGATTGTATGTCACATATACAAAGAAAATAGTCACATGACTGTTGCTAACATCCAGGTGTTACTGTCATAGTTGGTGATAGCTACAATCACATACATTTATATAAAACAATTATCCAATATCGAAAGGGAGAAGAAAAAACAGTTGGAACTTTGTCCCATCCCCAAAATGCTATAGGGAAGCTTTCATATTCTATATCAACATTTCTAACCGTTTTAAATGTTCTCCATATAATGTTCCCCCTACTCCCCTCTTTTTTTTTTATTACACCCTAGTGAAACCAAACTCAAGAATCACCAAAAAAAAAAATAGAGGTAATATAGGAAAGAAAGAAAAATAGTAAACATTAAAAGAAAGAAAAAATCTAAAATTTTTCTTCCCCTTTTTTTGTTGTAAACAAAAAAGTTACCGTAAAAAAAAAAAAAAATAATAAAAATAAAAAATGAGAGAAAAAAAATTAAACCAATTTAAAAAAAAATTCTGAATCTGTATTTTGTGAAACCAAAAAAACATTGAAACTGCCTTCAAATATTGTAGCTATACAAAAGGCAACACCCTTTGTCAGTGGTGATTAACATATTAATTGACTCTCAGTGCAAATCCATTTGCAAGTCAAGCAGGCCACAAGAAGTTATATTAGAGAGAGCAGAATGTCTGTTTAAAAAAAATGTTTAGTTTTTTTTCTTTTTAAAATTTAGTTGGACCTGACTGCAATTAATTCGATTCAAGGCTTCTCCTTAAAACAAACATAACAATTATGTTTTAAGGTCCTCTGTGTTTCCAAGTAATTCATCCGTCCTTGTCTGTGTATTTCTCCTAAAATACAAAACTCAAAAACCATTAAAGCGGAGTTCCACACAAAAATGGAACTTGCGCTTTTCGGAACCCTCCCCCCTCCGGTGTCACATTTGGCACCTTTCAGGGGGGAGGGGGGTGCAGATACCTGTCTAAGAAAGGTATTTGCACCCACTTCCGGCATTGACTCCCATGGGAGTCTATACCTCTTCCCGTCTTCCCGCAATGCTTCACTTCCTGATTCCCTCACCTAGGATGGCGGCGGCAGCTGCCGAGAACCGAGCGGGTTCTCGGCGTCCCCTGCCGACATCGCTGGACCCCGGGACAGGTAAGTGGCCATGTATTAAAAGTCAGCAGCTGCAGTATATGTAGCTGCTGGCTTTTAATATTTTTTTTTTTTTGGCGGTGTGAGTGAACCCCCGCTTTAATAACACATCACTGTATCTCTCTGAGAGGTTCATAATGGACTAAACTAGTAGTGGATGATTGGAACAGACTTCCAGCTGAGGTAATGAGTCCATCCACAGTAAGTACCGTCAAAAGTGTACAGACACACCCACATATCTGTACTCTGACAAAAAAAAAGTTATAGGAAAACCTGGTGTGTTTGTAAGTACTTAAAGTTTAAGAAGACAACATGTAGACATAAAACCTTTACACATATTAACAGCACAATTTGGAAGGAAAAACAAAACACAAGACCTACTGAATCCATAAGATGCCACAAGGTGAAAAACAATGCATTGTTATGTATTTTCCACGTATCAGAATGAAAGGAAAGGAAAGGAAAAAAAGAAATAACACAATGCCTACAGTTTCTCTGAGTTATAGGGATTGAGATCTCGTATCTGTGCACAAGTTATTTATTCGCGAATACATGTAAACTTAAAAAAGTATTAACTTAAACTGGTACCTGTATTGAGCTCATTACAAATGAGAAAAATTAACAAAATAAAATATTCCTAAACCGTACAAAGCATGCGCATTAGTGTGATCACACTTATTGATGGCCATAAAAACAATGGTGAGTACACCCCTACAAAAAAAAAATCTTTGTTTACACATGGACAGTTCATACCCATGCATTCCATCACTCAGACACACACATTCATTTATTATTATTATTATTATACGAGATTTATATAGCGCCAACAGTTTACTCAGCACTTTACAATGTATAAGGGGGACAACACAATTACAGTACAGTTCAATACAAAAGGTACAGGAGGACCCGGCTCGTAGAGCTTACATTCTAAAGGGAGGGGGTGGTGGTACAAAAGGTAATAACTGCAAAGAATGATTTGATGGGGGTGGCTCAGGGACAGTTATGTGGGTGTGGGATTGGCTTCCCTGAATAAATTAGTTTTTAGGGATCTCCTAAAGGTGGACAGGGTAGGGGCTGATCGGACATACTGGGGCAGGGAATTCCAGAGGATGGGAGAGGCTCTGGAGAAGTCCTGAAGGCGAGCATGAGAGGAGGTAACAAGTGAGCTAGAGAGCAGGAGGTCCTGGGAGGAGTGGAGGGGGCGATTTGGGCGATATCTACAGATGAGGTTGGTGATGTAGATGGGGGCGATGTTGTGAATGGCCTTGTATGTTATGGTTAGCATTTTGAATTTTACATGGTGGGGGAGGGGAAGCCAGTGAAGGGATTGGCAGAGAGGAGCAGCAGTCACGGATCGATTAGTGAGGTGTATTAGTCTAGCAGCAGCATTCATAATAGACTGAAGGGGGAGGAGCCTGCTTAAGGGTCGGCCATTAAGGAGAGAGTTGCAGTAGTCGAGGCGGGAAAAAATTGCTTTGTGGTGTCATTAGTCAGGAAGGGTGGAATTCTGGAGATGTTGCGGAGGTTAAGGAGGCAGGATTTAGCCAGTGATTGGATATGGGGGCTGAAGGAGAGGTCAGACTCAGGATTTAGAATGAATCCCATACATTCTGGATAGAGCTTTGATAATTGCACATGAATTGCTATAAGAAAAGAAGAGAGAGAGAAGAGAAAAAAAAAAAAAACAATGGCCTAGTATACCTTACCTTTGTTAGGCGCGTATTTTACGCATATACTATCAGGAACTCACTTAACCTGAAAAAAAAATAGCTTGTAGGAAACAGTTATTAACTGTATCCCCCTCTTTTTTCTTTAACCTTATTTAATGCAAACAATACATCATTCATACGTGTACATTGGTAAATGGTCCATGACATTCCTGCCTTGATATAGTGAAACTTAAATGCCATAGAACTCTATAACATAACTCATATATTGTATTGCCACCCCGGTTTTAGTGTAGTGGTTTGTTTCTCGATGGACCAGTTACTCCCTCCATATTTTCAATAACATTTTTTTTAAAGATTGGAATTCTTTCACAAACTCATCCCATTCCTGTTTAATTTGCCTAATCTCCTGCTGTAAAGCCTCATTTTTGGCCTTAATAGTTGAGGAAGGGATGTATGATTTTGCATTTCCATATTTCCTAGGCCCTTCACCCCAGTGCGGTGAGTATACTTCCACATCACGCCTCCTTGTTGTATATTGCGTCTGTTTAAATATCTTTTCTCCAGAGGACCAACAAAACTGCGAAATGTGGCCCCATAACCCACACGTGTAGCACTTTATCTTTTGTAAAGTATTAAAGCGTCTCTTAACAACTGGTGTGGTTTTAGGCCGAGAATATTCAATGGCTCCAACTTGATTATCAACTTTTCCTGTCTTCCTAAGAGGTTTAGGGGTATTTACAAAAGAGCTCTCACCTTTCAATGAGTTGTTGAAATTAATACCTTCTCCAGCTGGAGATAACTTCCTGTTGCCTCCAAAAATACTCAAACTGGTTGCAATACAATCTATGGTATGTGTAGATTGCACACGCTGCCCTGGGCTGGACGATGCAGACAATTGTTCACATTTACTGTCTGCAGCCTTCAGCCCTCGTGCCAGCTGCTCAACCTCTCCCTGCAAGTTTTGGTTGTCTGTTGTTGGCTGCTGGTGGCTAGCATTCATTTTTGTCATAGAACCTCTTATGCCCTGTTGTCAGGTCACCTTGAGGCTAGGTGACAGATGCACACCGTTGGGATCAGGAGTGCACCTCAAGGCAGTGGACCCTACGGCTGACTGCTGCGGATGGGAGTCCGGGTATAAGGAAGGCAGGGTCACTGGAACACCAACACAAATCCCACCGGGGTTAGAGCGTAGGATTCTCTGGGGCGTGGAGTCTAAGAGCCAGCAGGTTTTCACCAGAGCCTCTGATGGTGAGGATGGACTGGGCTGCAACTGGCTCCAGGTCGCGATCCCCAGGGTCCCCCAGCTCAGTAGGCAACAGAAGGATAAGAATAGTAACGGAATAAGCCAAGGTCGGGGCCACAAGCAGACAAGGACAACAGAGTACAAGCCAAGGTTCAGGGTCACAGGCAAACAGGGATGGTTGGGAACACGCCAAAGGTTAGGGTCACGAGCAGACAGGAATCGTTAAGAACAGGCCAAAGTCGGTAACAGGAATCAGATGTAGGAAACACAGCAAGTACACACAGAGGCTAACACACAATGGTTGATCAGCACTGCTGGCTTGCAGTGCACAGGTTAATATAGGGTTCCCTGATAGGGCCTGGGGTGGGGCCATGCTTAGAGGAGAGGTTACAAAGCAGTCAGGTGAGGGTCAGCTGGTCTCTAGAGATGAACACATGGAGACAGGTAAGCTGATCGACAAACTCTATTGCATAACCATGACACCTGTACACACGGTCGAACATTGATCCGACATTCCGACAACAAAATTCTAGGATTTTTTCCGACGGATGTTGGCTCAAACTTGTCCTGCATACACACGGGTCACACACAGTTGTCGGAAAATCTGATCATTCTGAACGAGGTGACGTAAAACACGTACGTTGGAACTATAAACGGGGCAGTAGCCAATAGCTTTCATCTCTTTATTTATTCTGAGCATGCGTGGCACTTTGTCCGTCGGATTTGTGTACACACGATCAGAAATTCTGACAACGGATTTTGTTGTCGGAAAATTTTATATCCTGCTCTCAAACTTTGTGTGTCGGAAAATCCGATGGAAAATGTGTGATGGAGCCAACACACGGTCGGAATTTCTGACAAGGTCCTATCACACATTTTCCATCGGAAAATCTGACCGTGTGTACGGGGCATTAGAGTACCGATATTACTTTTGGCTATTTCTAGATCTTCCTTGAGAGATATGCTTTGCAACAATAACGGTCTGTAATTTTTAGCTAACCAAAAGGCCGCAAAAATTAGTGCAGTCTTACCCTCATGTTTGCTGTATTTTTTCTCTGCAAGTTTTACATTTACATACTCTTGTGCCTGGTGCCATGGGCTTTTAGATTCCTCCATTGCTCTTATTATTTCAGAGCTATTTTTAACTTTAGCAATACTTGCCATCAATTTTTCCATGATGTACAAGTTCAGTGAGGATACAATAATACACCACAGAACAGACTTCTGACACACGAAGTCTAGCACTTATTAGCACAATTTATAAGCTAGATTAAGTTAAATGTTCCCCTGTACTATACCGTCACTTTGAGATTACCGTATAGAAGGAGGGAAAAAACAATAAACAGAAACTCAAATAAAATTCAGAAAATACAGGAAAGTGAAGAAAATAGAAGATATTTTCAGCTCTCAATAAAACAATCTTTTAGCTTAGTAGAGACACCCTAACAATAGCCTGTAGCCTACACACCATAGACCAGGGTGACAATAGCAACAATGGAAAGGTAAACACAGCTATGTTTACATCAATCTCTATTAAAGCCAATTTAGTTTACCACTTGACAACTGGGCACTTAAACCCCCTTCCTAACCAGACCAATTTTCAGCTTTCGGTGCTCTCACATTTTAAATGACAATTACTCAGTCATGCAACACTGTACCTATATGAAATTTTTGTCCTTTTTTTCACACAAATAGAGCTTTCTTTTGGTGGTATTTATTCACAGTTGGGTTTTTTATTTTTTGCGCTATAAAAGAAAACAGACTAAAAATTCAGTAAAAAAATGAAATTTTCTTTGTTTCTGTTAAAAAATTTAGCAAATTAGTAATTTTTCTTCGTAAATTTTGGCCACAATTTATACCGCTACATATCTTTGGTAAAAATAAGTACAAATCGGTGGATATTATTTGGTCTTTGTGAAAGTTATAGAGTCCAAAAGCTATGGTGCCAATATCTGAAAATTGATCACACCTGAATTACTGACGGCCTATCTATATTCTTGAGACCCTAACATGCCAGGAAATTACAAATACCCCCAAATGACCCCTTTTTGGAAAGAAGACATTCCAAGGTATTTAGAAAGATGCATGGTGAGTTTTTTGAAGTTGTAATTTTTTCCCACAATTCTTTGCAAAATCAAGTTTTTTTTTTTACTTTTTTTTTTTTCACAAAATTGCACCCAGGCCAATTCTGACATTTCTCTCCTACATGTAAAAATAATCATTTATTTGCTAGAAAATTACATAGAACCCCAAAACATTATATATGTTTCTTTAGAAAAGACCCTAGAGAATACAATGGCGGTTGTTGCAACTTTTTATCTCGCGCGGTATTTGCGCAGCAATTTTTTGAACGCTTTTTTTTGGGAAAAAAAACTGTTTTGTGCTTTAAAAAAAAACAAAACAGTAAAGTTAGCCCAATGTTTTTGCATAATGTGAAAGATGAAGTTACGGTGAGTAAATAGATACCTAACATGTCACCCTTCAAAATTGCACACGCTCGTGGAATGGCGCCAAACTTCGCTACTTAAAAATCCCCATAGGCGATGATTTAAAATTTTTTGCTGGTTACATGTTTTGAGTTACAGAGGAGGTCTAGGGCCAAAATTATTGCTCTCACTCTAACGTTTGCACCGATACCTCACATGTGTGGTTTGAACACCGTTTTCATATGTCGGCGGGACTTACGTATGCGTTCACTTCTGCATGTGAGCACACGGACAGGGGCGCTTTAAAAAAAAAATTTTTCTTTTTATTGTTCATTTTACTTTATTTATTTTAGTTTGACACTTTTTTCCAAAACAAAAAAATTTTGATCACTTGTAAACATCCCTTGTAATAGGAATATGGCATGACAGGTCCTCTTTACAGTGAGATATGGGGTCAATAAGACCCCACATCTCACCTCTAGGCTGGGAAGCCTGAAATAAAAAAATAAAAAAACGATCCTGGCTTCGATCATAGCGGTGAGTCGGTAGAAGCACTGGAGGGTGGAGGGAGGGGGGACATCCCCTCTCGCCTCCCACAAGAACGATCAAGCAGTGGAACAGCCGCTATGATCATTCTTATGGTGTAGGGAATCGCCGGCTGAAAAAGCTGATATCGGAATGATGCCTGTAGCTGCCCCCATCATTCAGATATCCTCACACAAAGTCAAGGATGTCATATGACGGTGGGCGGGAAGTGGTTAACACACATTTTTTTTAACACAAAGTTGTCCATTTATACAATATTTCTAACACATAGCATGTACATACCAAAAATGACTCCCCAAAATAGATTCTCCTACTCCTCCTGAGTACGGCGATACCACATGTGTGAGACTTCCACAGCCTGGCCACATACAGAGGCCGAGTACAGCTGAGTATGGCAGAGTATAGCTGAGTATGGCAGAGTATAGCCGAGTATGGCTGGGTATGGATGAGTATGGCTGGGTATGGCAGAGTATGGCTGGGTATGGCAGAGTATGGCTGGGTATGGCAGAGTATGGCTGGGTATGGCAGAGTATGGCTGGGTATCACCGAGTATGACTGGGTATGGCTGGGTATTGCAGAGTATGGCTGGGTATTGCAGAGTATGGCTGGGTATTGCGGAGTATTGAGGAGTATTGCAGGGTATTGCAGAGTATTGCAGAGTATTGCGGGGTGTTGTGGAGTAGTGCAGAGTATTGTGGAATATTGCAGGGTATTGCAGAATATTGCGGGGTGTTGCGGAGTAGTGCAGAGTATTGCGTGGTATTGCAGAGTATTGTGGGGTGTTGCAGAGTATTGCGGGGTGTTGCAGAGTATTGCGGGGTGTTGTAGAGTAGTGCAGAGTATTGCGGGGTATTTCAGGGTGTTGCAGAATATTGCGGGGTGTTGCGGAGTAGTGCAGAGTATTGTGGGGTATTGCAGAGTATTGCAGGGTAGTGCAGGGTATTGCAGGGTGTTGAAGAGTATTGCGGGGTGTTGCGGAGTAGTGCAGAGTATTGCGGGGTATTGCAGATTATTGTGGGGTGTTGCGGAGTATTGTGGGGTATTGCAGAGTATTGTGGGGTATTGCAGGATAGTGCAGAGTATTGCGGAGTGTTGCAGAGTATTGCGGGGTGTTGCGGAGTATTGTGGGGTATTGCAGAGTATTGTGGGGTATTGCAGAGTATTGTGGGGTGTGACAGACCTAGCCGGAAAAGAGGCTTTTGGAGGGGACTGAATGCCAGCCTCCTGCAAACCGATTATGGGCCCTGGCATTTGGGTGGATGGTGCTCTTTGTGAGCTGTATGCCTGGGGACCCTGGAGGTGGCATTACTTTAGATTCAGGTCCATGTCCTCCAAGACACACAGACTCTGGGGACTCTGGATATGCCATTGTGATGGGAGTCACTAATAGGGGCACAAGGTGAATGAGAACCCCACTATGATCTGTGCTAGTCAGAGACTCAATGCTGTATATGTGTGTATATATAATGTGTGCTGTTTCATTGTGTTGTGTACTGTTTGCTGTGCTAGTTTTGGGTGGGGCTGTATTCCAATGTTCTATTGTGTTTGTCTGCCTTGAATCACAGGATGTGTATTGCTGTGAGGAAAGAGGGAGGGGGGATTCCTCCAGCTGCCCCCCTGTTAAGACTGTTTACTGATGAGAAGTTAAGCACACCTGACCTGTGTGTCCATTGTCATTGGACAGTTTAACCCGCCCTGTTTTCCAAGCGTGGGGGGGGAAATGTTTTGAAGTGGGATCTGTATAACGTGTTTTTTGGAATAAAGATTCATTCCTGCTTGGAACCTGAAGACAGAGCCGTGTCTCGTTTTTGGGGTGGATTATTTGTATGGGTTCCTTGTTTGGCTGATTGGAGTGTTCGGTAGCTGCCTTTGTGTTTGGGTTTAAAATGTCCTAAACGACTTTAACCCCTTTCATACTCGGGGTGTCGTTACATGGGGTATTGCAGGGTAGTGCAGAGTATTGCAGGGTAGTGCATAGGGGTGCAACGGATCAAAAATCTCACGGATCGGATCGATCCTCGGATCAGAGTCACGGATCGGATCGATCCTCGGATCAGCATAAAAAAAAAACAAAAAAAAAAACCACACAAATCTTGTTACACCCACCAGAGTTTTAGATTTAAAAGCTATTTTCAACACAAAACCGAGCTTATATGCATAAATACAGTATTTGTGCATATAAGCTCAGTTTTGTGTTGAAAATGACTTTTAAATTTAAAACTCTGGTGGGTGTAACAAGATGTCCGCTTGCCCCCTTCTCACTCTATCATTATTGTACTGTGCAGGAGTGTGGGGTGTAGCAAGATGGCGGCGACGAAACGTCACTTCCCGTCGAGACAGCGGCCACTTCCGGGTGTACCAAGATGGCCGCCGCTCCGGAGCTAGGCCGAAGCCGGGGACTTTCCTGTGGCTGAGGCCGAAAAGTGCTCCGCGGATCGCGGGTGTGCCGATCCGCGGAGGGTGATCCGTACGGATCACGGATCGGTAACGATCCGTTGCACCCCTAGTAGTGCAGAGTATTGCAGGGTAGTGCAGAGTATTGTGGGGCGTTGCAGAGTATTGTGGGGTATTGCAGAGTATTGTGGGGTATTGCAGAGTATTGTGGGGTATTGTAGGGTAGTGCAGAGTATTGTAGGGTAGTGCAGAGTATTGCAGGGTAGTGCAGAGTATTGCAGGGTAGTGCAGAGTATTGCGGGGTGTTGCAGAGTATTGCTGGGTGTTGCGGAGTATTGCGGGGTGTTGCGGAGTAGTGCAGAGTATTGCGGGGTATTGCAGGGTATTGCTGGGTATTGCAGAGTAGTGTGGGGTATTGCAGAGTAGTGCAGGATATTGCAGGGAGTTATAGTATGGATGGATGGATGACTGGATGTGACTGTATTTGTCACTGAGCAGCGCTGTGGGCACTACAGATTCAGCCCACAATGCTGCTGCCATCCGATCTCTCCCCCTCTCCTCTCACACTGTACCGATCGGTACACAGAGGGGAGGGAGGAACCGGCATCATGACATGACGCTGATTTGTTTACATGTGATCGCTCCGTCATTTGATTTGTTTACCGTGATTCGTGATGCCCCGGGACCCGTCAGGTCTGGTATGGATATTAAGGGGAACCCCGGCCAAAATTTAAAAAAAAATGATGTGGGGTTCCCCCTAAATTCCATACCAGACCCTTCAGGTCTGGTATGGATTTTAAGGGGAACCCCGCGCCAAAAAAAAAAAAAAAACGGCGTGGGGTCCCCCCAAAAATCCATACCAGACCCTTATCCGAGCACGCAACCGGGCAGGCCGCAGGAAAAGAGGGGGGGAAGAGAGTGCGCCCCCCCTCCTGAACCATACCAGGCCACATGCCCTCAACATTGGGAGGGTGCTTTGAGGTAGCCCCCAAAACACCTTGTCCCCATTTTGATGAGGACAAGGGCCTCATCCCCACAACCCTGGCTGGTGGTTGTGGGGGTCTGCGGGCGGGGGGCTTATCGGAATCTGGAAGCCCCCTTTAACAAGGGGACCCCCAGATCCCGGCCCCCCCCTGTGTGAAATGGTAAGGGGGTACTTACCCCTACCATTTCACTAAAAAACTGTCAAAAATGCTAAAAATGACAATAGACAGTTTTTGACAATTCCTTTATTTAAATGCTTCTTCTTTCTTCTATCTTCCTTCATCTTCTTCTGGTTCTTCTGGCTCTTCTGGTTCTTCCTCCGGCGTTCTCGTCCAGCATCTCCTTCGCGGCGTCTTCTATCTTCTTCTCCTCGGGCCGCTCCGCACCCATGGCATGGGGGGAGGCTCCCGCTCTTCTCTTCATCTTCTTCTTCATCCTCTTCTCTTCTTCCTTCTTCTCTTCTTCATTTTCTTCTCCGGGCCGCTCCGCATCCATGCTGGCATGGAGGGAGGCTCCCGCTGTGTGACGGCGTCTCCTCGTCTGACGGTTCTTAAATAACGGGGGCGGGGCCACCCGGTGACCCTGCCCCTTCTGACGCATGGGACATGACAGGACTTCCCTGTGGCATTCCCCGTGATGTCACAGGGAAGTCCCATCAAGTCACCGTGCGTCAGAGGGGGTGGGTCACCGGGTGGCCCCGCCCCCCGTTATTTAAGAACCGTCAGACGAGGAGACGCCATCACACAGCGGGAGCCTCCCTCCATGCCAGCATGGGTGCGGTGCAGCCCGGAGAAGAAAATGAAGAAGAGAAGAATGAAGAAGAGAAGAGGATGAAGAAGAAGATGAAGAGAAGAGCGGGAGCCTCCCCCCATGCCATGGGTGCGGAGTGGCCCGAGGAGAAGAAGATAGAAGACACCGCGGAGGAGATGCTGGACGAGAACGCCGGAGGAAGAACCAGAAGAGCCAGAAGAAGAAGATGAAGGAAGAAAGAAGAAGCATTTAAATAAAGGAATTGTCAAATTGTCTCTTGTCATTTTTAACATTTGACAGTTTTTTAGTGAAATGGTAGGGGTAAGTACCCCCTTACCATTTCACACGGGGGGCAGGATCTGGGGGTCTCCTTGTTAAAGGGGGCTTCCAGATTCCGAAAAGCCCCCGCCCGCAGACCCCCACAACCACCGGCCAGGGTTGTGGGGATGAGGCCCTTGTCCTCATCAACATGGGGACAAGGTGTTTTGGGGGGCTACCCCAAAGCACCCTCCCAATGTTGAGGGCATGTGGCCTGGTACGGTTCAGGAGGGGGGGGCGCACTCTCGTCCCCCCCTCTTTTCCTGCGGCCTGCTAGGTTGCGTGCTCAGATAAGGGTCTAGTATGGATTTTTGGGGGGACCCCACGCCGTTTTTTTTTGCGCGGGGTTCCCCTTAATATCCATACCAGACCTGAAGGGCCTGGAATGGAATTTAGGGGGACTCCCACATCATTTTTTTTTTAAATTTTGGTTCGGGGTTTCCCTGTGTTGAATTCCCATGCCGTTTTTATCGATGAACTTCTATGTGTATTGTCGGCAATGCAATAGCCGCGGGTAGTTTTAAATGAGTTTTTTCCTTCGAAATGTAATTTTGCTGTCAGACTGTTCTAAACACGGGAAACATGTGCCCCTTTACAGGCATACTATAGACACCCCCCAGCTACGAAATTTAAAGGGATATTACACTTTTATTGTTTGACTTTAAGCATTATTAAAATCACTGCTCCTGAAAAAACGGCAGTTTTTAAAACTTTTTTTTGCATTGATCCATTTCTCCTGGGGCAGGACCCAGGTCCCCAAACAGTTTTTATGACAATAACTTGCATATAAGCCTTTAAAATTAGCACTTTTGATTATTCATGTTCGTGTCCCATAGACTTTAACGGTGTTCGCGTGTTCAAGCGAACTTTTTTCCTGTTCGCATGTTCTGGTGCGAACTGAACAGGGGGGTGTTCGGCTCATCCCTAGTCTTAAACAAGGGAGGAAATATTAGGTTAAAATACAAGAATACAGAGTATATTCATCACAATACAAATAATAAACAAACAAACATATGACAAACAGGTATACCTTTAAGTGCTGGGAGATGATCTGATAATTATCTATATTAATGGTCCTGGGCCCAGGTCAGTTTTCATCTCTTCACCACTCTCTTTGGGACTACTTCTTATAGGCCCATCTCTCATTGACTTGAATAGGGCCACTCTGATTGGGTATTCTGTTAGCCCTCTACTCCCTCCAGGTGTATCTCCTAATGTGGGCAACTTCCTCTTGGGGTAATGAGTTAGTCATAATTTGTTTCAAGAGGAATTAAGGTGAAGGTTGCCACCTTCTCTTGAATGGGGCACTTAACTATGCCTGGCATTAGCTGGGGCAAAACCTCCTTTCCTGAACAGATGAAAGAAATATTCTCATCCTATCAAACACCCCTTTGAACTGGATAAATGGTTAATTAGCATGGAGGAATACAAAGGCCTTTATCGAGCTAATGACTTTGGCCCTGTGATGAATACACACTTCAGATGGTATCTCGTGCTGGGCCTTTGAATATTAAGCTAGGTAAACAGCAGATCGTCTCCACAGCACATCCTTCTTGCATACTACATGGAACTGTTAAATAAATTAGCTCTTCACAGGCACAGCCTGTCGTATATAAGTTAACCCTTTACTGAAACCCTGTCCCATACACACTACTATTATTTATTATCCAAAACTATATATATATATATATATATATATATATATATATATATACATATACCAATATTCTCAGTTGCTAATAGAGATTTCACATAAACTCATAAGGCAACACTGTCATACTGATCCTCTGGCTTCAATAATGTCACTGATATGGAAGTACGCAGAGCCGGAGATCTGACTTGTCTCTGAGCAGCTGATGCCGAGTCCAGAGGTAGATGTCCATCCCCCACCCAGACATCGCTCACCCGGCCAGATATAAGGAAGATATGAGTCCCTCCTCGGAATTCCTTCTCATATGGTCAGATGACCACCATTAATGAGAAGATATGAGTCCCTCCTCGGATCTCCTCCTCATATGGTCAGATGACCACCATTAATGGGAAGATATGAGTCCCTCCTCGGATCTCCCCCTCAGTGGCACTGTGAAGGATTCCACTGCAGTCTGATAATTATAAAACACCTCCAATTTGATTGGACAGTCTGAGTCCTCCGGTGTGAAGGTGATGGTGGATGTACAGTCGGTGCCGTCCTGTGTGTTCTCTATTTCTCCATCAATAGGAAACATTCCTTTATACCACGTGAACTCTGCACTGTCTTCCTGACATTCTTCAATGTACGCCACAAGAGTCACCTCCTCACCCACCCGGGGGCGCTCCGTCACACATTTAATCTCCCGTATATGGAACTTCTTCTCTGGTCCTGTGGAGGGAAGAACATTGTCATTATTGGCGAGCCAGCCATGATATGTCTGATGTCAGATACCATACTCATCTTCTCTTCAATCCCCTCCTCCCCCACCACACATACTCACCTTTACTTCACTCCCCACCAGAGGCTGAAGACAACCTGTACTTCCAGGTATGGAGGAACATGTGACTCACCCCATGTGGCAGTGCTGGGCTAATCAGCATGTACCAGAGCTGTCACATGGCTTCTCCTGCTGCTGGCCACTGTGCGGAGTAGCGGGGGAGGGGAGGGAAGTATCTGCTGCTGAGGAAAAGGGGGGACTAAGGGAACTTGTTGGTTTGCATCGCACAGATAAGAATGGGTTCACTTTAAGGCACCAATATTTTGGGAAGCAGGGAGGTAGAATTGTCGGCTTTGTGAATAGTTATTACCTGCTTTGTGCAGAATCTTGAAAGAAAGATTCTGCATTATAAATATTAAATCCGGTTTGGAAATAGAACCCTAAAGATCTATCATTATAGTCTTTTCACATTTCTGCCCCCTATAGGATAGAGTACATATAAAATACATGTAGTATTTGTCCCATATTGTTAGGTGCTCTCTATCACTTATGAGTACCGACCTGTTCCCCCCCGCCCCCCCTCGCCGTGGCTGAACTGACAACAGCTAGAAAGGAGATGGCTGATTGATAACTGCAGCTTGTTACAGTGCCGGGCGCTTTCCTGAGACAAGCAGCGGCAAGTGGAATGCAGAGGATAACACCCCCCGCACGCTCAGCACTGTAACAAGCTGCAGTTATCAATCAGCCATCTCCTTTCTAGCTGTTGTCAGTTCAGCCATGGCAGGAACGGGGGGAGGCAGGTTGGTCCTTATAACTAGGGTTAGGTGTGAATAGTTTATCAGGAGTTTCCCCATCTCTGCTCAGGTTGTCTTGGAGGAGGGTGGAGGAGGGTGTGCGCCAACATGTTTTTGAAGTCTCAGGAAATCTAAGAGAGTATAGAATAGAATAATCACTAGTAGAAGCTACAGGATGTCCTTCCACCTTTAAGACAAACTTCAGGAATTACAAAAAAAAATGGATTTTTAAAACAGCTTACCTGTAAAATCCTTTTCTTGGAGTACATCACGGGACACAGAGTACCATAATAATGACTATGTGGGTTATACGCTTACCTTTAGGTGATTGAACACTGGCAACCAGTAGTAAGACGGTTCCTCCCATATAACCCCTCCTACACAGGAAGTGCCTCAGTTTTGTAGCAAGCAATGACGATCCCAGAAAAAGAGGGGAGGGACCTCTATGTCCCGTGATGTACTCCAAGAAAAGGATTTTACAGGTAAGCGGTTTTAAAAATCCATTTTTCTTTATCGTACATCACGGGACACAGAGCACCATAATAATGACTATGTGGGATGTCCTAAAGCAATGCATCTGAGGGGGGGGGGACACATCATCCCTAGACCCAATGGATCTGAGATTATAAAGCAGCCTGCAACACGCTGTGGCCAAAAACAGTCTCATTTTGAGATCTCACATCCACAAAACAGTCTCATTTTGAGATCTCACATCCACCTGCTAAAACCTGGTGAATGTATGAACTGAAGACCAAACAGCTGCTTTGCAAACCTGAGCCATAGACACCTGCTGGCGTACTGCCCATGATGCACTAACTACTCTAGTGGAGTGTGCTTTTAGATCCTGGGGTGGAACCCTGTGCTTTAATCCATTCGCCCTTGACAATAGTCTGGCGAATCCACCTGGATATAGATGAACTTGTTGCCGGCTGTCTTCTTTTAGGACCCTCAGGCAAGACAAAAAGACAGTCAATTTTCCGAAAGGGAGCTGACATTTCCAAGTAAACCTTTATCGTTCTTACCACATCCAGTGAGTGAAGCGACCTTTCCTCCCTAGTTTTAGGGTTTGGAAAAAAGGAAGGTAAAATGATATCCTGATTCAAATGAAATTTGGAAACTGCCTTCGGTAGAAAATCTGGACGAGGACGCATGACCACTCTGTCCTGATGAAGAACCATAAAAGGTTCTTTGCACAATTCTGACACCCTTCTAGCCGATGTTAAAGCCACTAGGAAAACTAATTTCCTGGTCAATAGGACAAAAGGGATATGCCTAATAGGTTCAAAGGGCTGACTCTAAGGCTGACAGTACCAAATTTAGGTCCCAAGGACATAAAGGTGGTTTAAGCGGTGGCCTCAGGTGTGCTACTCCCTTGACAAAGGTTCGCACCAAGGAATGGGATGCAATTGGTCTTTGGAAAAAAAACGATAAGGCCGAAATCTGTCCCTTGATTGTCCCTAAAGCAAGCTGCAAGTCTACTCCTGTTTGGAGAAAGGCGAACACCCTTCCAATCGTATACCTACGAGGGTTCCAGACTCTATAATAGATAGCGCTAGAAACTGACTTTCTAGCGTTTATCAAAGTAGACAAGACTGAACCCATAATACCACGGTCTTTCAATAGTCTGGTCTCAATAGCCAGGCCATCAAATTCAGCAATCGTAAAGGATGGAATATGGGTCCTTGAGACAACAGGTCTGTGCAGCAAGGAAGAACCAACGGATCTCCTACTGCCAACTTCACAATCTCCGAGTACCATGATCTCCTGGGCCACGCTGGGGCCACTAAGATCACCGGCTTCCGTTCCTCCCGTATTCTGCGTAGTAAGTGCGGCAGAATTTGGATCGGAGGGAAGGCATATATCAGAGAATACTGATCCCAAGGAACCACTAATGCCTCTATCCCGACAGCAAGTGGATCCTTGGTCCTGGACACAAACCTGTCCAGTTTGGCATTGAATCTGGATGCCAGCAGATCAACATCTGGTGTCCCCCAATATTGGCAGATCTGTAGAAAAACCTCAGGATGCAGGGACCATTCCTCTGGTAACAATTTCTGGCAACTCAGGAAATCTGCCTGCCAATTGTCCACCCCCGGGATAAACACTGAGGACAGAAACGGCACATGTTTTTCTGCCCAGATTAGTATATGATTTACTTCTCTTTGGGCTGCCCGACTCCTGGTACCTCCCATGTGGTTGATATACGCCACTACTGTGGAGTTGTCAGACTGAACTCTGACCGGAAAACCCCGCAATCTGGATGTCCAGAATCGCAGGGCCAGACGGGCTGCCCGAATCTCCAGTAGATTGATGGGCAGAGTCTTTTCTGTCTGGGACCATACTCCCTGGACAGACGCTTCCTCTAGGACTGCTCCCCAGCCGAGAAGACTGGCGTCCGTGGTCACCACTCTCCAGGCTACTGGTGGGAAAGACTTCCCTCTTTTTAAGTTGCTGGTTCTTAACCACCAAGAGAGGTTCCATAGAACCTGTGGAGATAGAACCATTGGTTGATCCAAGGATTGAGCAGACTTGTCCCAGGCTTTCAGGATACTGTTCTGGAACACTCTGGAGTGGAACTGTGCATATGGCACTGCACTGAAAGATGACACCATCTTGCCCAATAACCTCATGCACAGCCGAACCGAAGGTGTTGGTTCTTTTTTCACCTTCTGTACAAGTTCCACTATGGAGGCGACCTTTAAGGGCGGAAGAAACACTTTTTCTTGGGCGGTGTCCAAGACCAGACCCAGATACACCAAGGTTTGGGTTGGACAAAGAGCTGACTTGTCCAAAAGAAAGAAAAAACTTCCACATAGTAAAAGATTTTTTCCAAAAATTTACAAATATGGACAGTAAAAACTTGGTCCAAAAAGCAAGGAAATATAAAATTTTAGTGCAGTAGGTGATGGTAGGGGTAAAAACATAAGAACCCGACACGTTTCATCCTCAAAGACTTCTGCTGGGGTATGAATTGGCCCCCCTTCCACTGCGCTTTATATATTACAAATAATAATCAAGTAAAACAGCTGATTAGCGGTTATGCACGGCGTGACTTCCGGGTTTGACGGCGGAGGGTTGGTTCTTGACCAGCCTTGTGGGGATATGATTGGCTGCTGGAACACCACATGACTGTTGGTCACCTGTGACGCTGTCAAACCCGGAAGTCACGCCGTGCATTACCGCTAATCAGCTGTTTTACTTGATTATTATTTGTAATATATAAAGCGCAGTGGATGGGGGGCCAATTCATACCCCAGCAGAAGTCTTTGAGGATGAAACGTGTCGGGTTCTTATGTTTTTACCCCTACCATCACCTACTGCACTAAAATTTTATATTTCCTTGCTTTTTGGGCCGAGTTTTTACTGTCCATATTTGTAAATATTTGTAAATTTTTGGAAAAAATCTTTTGATACTAATAAAACGTTACAACGTTTTTAAAAAAAAGGATTCACACTATGTGGAAGTTTTTTCTTTTATTTGCCTATTCATATGGATGGTCGTTGAGGAAGTGATCTCTCCTGATGATCGAGGCTGAACATTGAAGACACCTGATTCCGGTCTAGCCCCTCCAGGGACATGCCATCTGGTGACATCCGATGAGACCCTGCCCAGGACCACCATACGGTTCGCTGTACTACACCGCTTGATGGTACAAGCTCGTTTGACTCACCGCCAAGGGCCTGTGAGTCCACCTTGTCTGGTAAGGGCATTTTTTGCTTATTCCTTTGGGTTGATACCACCATAATAAGAGAAGAATCTATTCATACTCAAGGACACTCCCAACAGTTCCCACTTACCCTATATGAGGACTGCTTGTATCCAGGCTGTCACGGAGTCAACTGAGACCACCCCATTGTTTAATAACGGACTTTAAGTATTTGCACATACTCACTTTTCTAATGGACCCATGGTTTCACACCCTGGCTTTGCCTTGATGAACACGATATTTTTGGGCTAAACACACAGTACACTGTGGTATTCTGTATACTCATTGTGTTTGATCTTTGAGTCACTTTTGGAATGTGTTATTTTATATATATAATTCATACCTAATTGATATATTCGTTATGGATATGTTTTTCACCGTCTGTATGTGTTTTTACACCTATACACCTAATTTTTTATTGTTTTTGTTATTTATTTGCTTTTATGGTGTTTTATGAATCGACTTCATCTTTTCTTTCTAAAAAACCATCACTAGTTCATTAGGTACACACTTCAGGGTCTGGTACCTTCCCTTTAGATATCACTGTTATTTGATCAATAACACCATTTCTTAGCGCCACACTTTATTATTTCATACGTTTACTGTACAAAATAGTAAAACAGCCGAAGCCTGCCCCCCACCCGTGGGAGCGGGGGGCCCCTTCACAAGGTAGACTTGGAGTTGGGCTTGGATGGCTTTTGGGTCCAGGGTTTTTTCTGACCCTGTGGTCTTTTAAACCCAGACAGCTGAGGCCGTCGATACCGATTAGGGGAAGAGGCACCAGGCCCTGGGGGAGTAGGAATTTTATAAGAGGGCTGCTTCTCCTTCTTTTTAATAGGAAGCAGAGCGCTCTTTTCCTCCAGAGATCTTTTGGATATATTTATCCAGATCTTCGCCAAACAGGCACTCTCTATGAAATGGAAAAGCAGCAAGTAGCCTTTTACATGGCGTCTCAGCAGACCAGTTCTTTAGCCACAATACTCGGTGCATATGAACTGATAGTAGCGCAAAACGAGACATCTGTTGGATAGAGTCTTTTAAAGCATCTACCGCAAAACACAAGGCATGAGGGATCTCTGATAGCTCCTCAGCAGATTCCTCCAAGCCAGGTATGCTCTTTACTATCCTCTTAAAGGGATCCTTTAGGGATTGACAAATCCCAATAGCTGCAATGGCAGGCTGAACTGCTGCACTGGCAACCGAGAAGGAGGCCTTCAATAAGGACTCTAGCTTTTTATAAGCCGGAGCCTTAAAAACCTGGGCATTATCCACTGGACAGGTTAAGTTTTTATTCACGGAAGATATGGCAGCGTCTACTAAAGGTGTGCTCCATTTCTTCCTAAACCTCTCCTCCATAGGGTACAAAACAGAAAACCTTTTGGGAAGTAAGTATATCCTGTCAGGATGCTCCCAGTCTGCATAAATCACCTGCTCCAGTAACGGATGCAAGGGAAAGGCTTGGGAAATTTGTTTATGTCGCAAAGATCCCAGAGTGGAATAAGAGAGTGCAGACTCCTGAACCGGGGGGTAACTTAAACCCAATTCGTACCATCTCCATTAGAGATTGGATAAACAATTTCTGGCAATGGGAGGCTGAAATTGGCTCCTCGGAGTCAGAGTCCTCAGCCGAGGAATCTTCAGCCTCTCCCACCTTCTGGTCCTTCATGACCACCTCCTCTGGATCCTCTGCCCATTCTGGTTCCAGGTTACCTGGACCCATCTGGCTATAAGAGTCCTGGGGCTCTAGTGACTCTCCACTTGGCCTGGGCCCCAGGGAGGGAGATCTATTACGCTTCCTTCCCCCTGTGTTACAGAGGCAATCATGCCAGCTATTTTGCCTTCAAGACACGCTAAGGCAGATGCCAAATCATCCTTTGTAACATAAGCCGAGGCAGGTACATTGGTAGTGGCTACTATGCCTGACAAGAGCAATGGCTCAGCCAGGTCAGAAGCCGCAGGTCCTTCAGGAGAAACTGAGGCTGCATCAGCATGGGGTTGGTCTCCTGTCTTTTGTGGAGGGACTCTTACCCCTGTGCTTGCCTTGTTCCCTGTTCCTCTTTTTTTGGAAGACATTGCTTACACACGAGGAATCTAAAAAGGAGTACTCCCCACAAACTACAACTAGTTTTAAACCTGTCACCACTGTGTCCAAGACCACCAGGCTCACGTGCCCACCATTCGCTCTGCTTCCTCCATGCGCACGCCAGGAGCTCCATGCTTATAAGCACTAGCATGAAAGCGAGCGCGCGCATCAGCGATCGGCGACCCGCCTACCGTATGGTGCATGCGCCATCCTGACTCTCGCGGCGCACCTGTGACGCGGATAGCGGCGGCACACGCGCACACCGGCAGCGGACTCGCACGCGGGTGACGCGCATGCGCACTCGCACGCAAATTTAAAAAGTGTGCGCCAAACCGGCCTCTGTAATCCCGGCACAGGCTCAAGGCTTACACTAGCAGTTTTACAAGGGGAAATACACACACACACACACATATATATATATATATATATATATATATATATATATATATATATATATATATTATTATACAGGATTTATATAGTGCCAACAGTTTACGCAGCGCTTTACAACATTAGGGCAGACAGTACAAGTACAATACAATTCGATACAGGAGGAATCAGAGGGCCCTGCTCGTTAGAGCTTACAATCTAGGAGGGAGGGTCAAGTTATACAAAAGGGTAATAGCTGTGGGGGATGAGCTAATGGAGAAAATAGTGCAGTTGTTAGATGGAGGCAGGATAGGCTTCTCTGAAGAGGAAAGTTTTCAGGGATCGCCTAAAAGTGGATAAATTTGGAGACAGTCTGACAGATTGGGGTAGGGAATTCCAGAGGATGGGCGAGGCTCGGGAGAAGTCCTGGAGGCGGATATGGGAGGAGGTGATGAGGGAGCTAGAGAGCAGGAGATCTTGGGAGGAACGGAGAGGGCATTTAGGTGGTATTTTGAGACTAGGTTAGTGATGTAGCTGGGGGCAGAGTTGTGGATGGATTTGTAACTTATTGTTAGTATTTTGAATTTAATTTGTTGGGTGAGTGGCAGCCAATGGAGGGATTGGCAGAGAGGGGTAGCAGACACTGAATGGAGACCAGTGGATGGATTGGCAGAGAGGGGTAGCAGACACTGAATGGAGACCAATGGAGGGATTGGCAGAGAGGGGTAGCAGACACTGAGCAGTTTGTAAGGTGGATGAGTCTAGCAGCAGCATTCATGATGGACTGAAGGGGGGATAGTCTATTTAAAGGTAAGCCAATGAGGAGTTAGTTGCAGTAGTCAAGGCGAGAGATAACCAGGTAGTGAATCAGGAGCTTTGTGGTTTCACTGGTTAGAAAAGGACGTAGTTTAGAGATGTTGCGGAGGTTGAGGCGGCAAGCTTTGGAAATTGATTGGATGTGGGGCTGAAAGGAGAGTTCAGAATCTAGGATAACACCTAGCACCCTGACATGTGGGGACAGGTGGATGGTTTTGCCATTGCTCTTCACAGAGAAGTCAGGGGAAGAGGCACGTGGGGGAGGAAATATTATAAGCTCGGTTTTGGACAAGTTGAGTTTGAGGAAGTGGTGTGGCATCCATACAGATATGTTGGTTAGTAAGTTAGTGATGCGTGAGGAGACTGATGGGGTGAGTTGAGGGGTGGAGAGATAGATTTGTGTGTCATCGGCATAGAAATGATATTGGAAGCCGTGAGAGGCTATCAGCTGACCCAGGGAAGAGGTGTAGATTGAAAATAAGAGGTCCAAGAACAGAACCTTGGGGGACCCCGACAGAGAAGGGAAGAGGAGTGGAGGAAGTAGAATTGTAAGTGACACTGATGGTGCGTTGGAATTGGTAGGTTGAGAGCCACTGAAGAGCACAGTCACGGAGACCGAGGGAGTAAAGTTTTTTGAGGAGGAGGGGGTGGTCAACCGTGTCAAAGGCAGCTGAAAGATCCAGAATTAGGAGTACAGAATAGTGTCTGTTGGTTTTTGCAGTTAGTAGGTCATTTGTTTTGAAAGAGCAGTTTCTGTGGAGTGTTGAGGGCACAATCCAGATTGAAGGGGATCAAGAAGGTTGTTTTTAATGAGGTGGTCACTCAGTTGGTTGTAAACCAGGCGTTCAAGGAGTTTAGAGGAAAAGGGGAGCAAGGAGATAGGGGGTAGGTTGTTAAGATTGGTAGGGTCCAAGGACGACTTTTTGAGTATGGGAGTGACCAGTGCATGTTTTAGAGCATCGGGGAAGATGCCAGAGGTGAGGGAGAGATTGAAGATGTGGGTTAGAGAGTGTAGGATGGAGTCAGAGGGTGACCGTAGCATTTGAGAGGGAATAGGGTCCAGGGGACAGGTGGTTAGATGGGCGATAGAAAGGAGTTTAGCAACTTCGTCTGTAGTAGCAGATTTGAATAGGGGGAGTGTCAGTTTTACCTGTTGACATGGGGTCTTAGCTGGGGGCGATACCTGTAGAATGGAGATTTCATCACGGATTGTATCAATCTTGTTTTTGAAGTGATTAGCGATTTCCTGGGCAGTGAGTAAGTCAGTGGGGGGAGGCGGTGGAGGACAAAGTAGAGAGTTGAAGGTAGAGAAGAGTTTACGGGAATTGGATGAGAAGGTGTTAATAAGAGTTGTAAAATAGGTTTGCTTGGCAGTGTGGAGGAAAGAATAGTATTTTTGGAGGGCAGATTTGTATTGGTTGAAGTCTTTAAGAGACTTAGTCTTGTGCCACAGACGCTCAAGAGCGCGACTACGTTTTTTGAGAATTTTAGTGTCATCTGTTTGCCAGGGTTGTAGGGGTCGAGGCCTGATTCTGCGTGTAGTGAGGGGAGCGAGCTTGTCCAGGGTGGAGGACAGAGATTTATTGTAGATGGAAGTGGCTTGGTTGGGGCAGGACAGGGGAGAGATTTTGTCATAGAGGTGGTCAGTAGCAGAATAGAGGAGAGAGGAGTTGAAGTTGCGAAAGTTTCTACGGGTAATGGTTAGGCGTTTGGAGGGAAAGGTGGTGGAAGACAGGGGGAGAGAAAAACTAATAAGGTGGTGGTCGGAGAGAGGAAAAGGATTGTTTGAGAAGTTGCATGGAGTGCATAGGTAAGAGAATACAAGGTCAAGGGTGATATATTCAATAAATGTTTATTAAAATTTTTCAGCTATACATAAAGTCACATTTATCGGGTATACATTGAAACAGAAGCTGTTGATACAATCAATAAGTCATACAATCGATAAATAAAGCAGAAATAAAAGAACAAGTTCAAAATATGGCCAACTGAGCCTCTTACTAGGTCACTTCTGTATTAGTGATGTAAGTGAAGTTCTGACCTAGTAAAGTATTTCTATGGTAAAGCGGGAATACCCAAATTAACAAGTGTATAAACTAAGGATCATTAAGCATCTCCGTGTGAGGGAGGAGGGGTTGGTGTGGGGGTAGGGGTCCAAACGGGGTAATGTTATGTACCGATCAAGGTCACCCTTAAACCCATTCACCCCTAAAGGGTTCTAACTGTGAATGGGTGGGGACCATGTGTAGTAATGTGTGTGGTGTTAAACCTATTCGGTACCCATATGATTGAGAGGCAGCTCCGTAATAATAATATGTTGTTTAGGAGTGGGGGGGAGGGAGGAGACCAGAAACCGTTAGGGTGTGTGCTCCTGCCGGAACAGTGAAGGAGTTATGTTGGTATCAGGTTGAGAGGGTGTGGAGATCGCCTAAGTATGATCGGTGAGGATCAATTGGGTAAGAGGAAGGGTATGGACGGAGGGAGGGCACGATCAGCAGGACACTATGACGTTTCTGTGACAGATCAGTATCGATCATGGCTGAGAGGTTGGGTCACCGGGCGGAATGATCTGCGTCGAGGAAACTCTAAAGTGTAACCAGCAAGCCCATGTTGTATTAAATTTTGTCGGATTGTCTTTTGCTTGGTAAATTAGTTTTTCCATGTCGGCCGTTCTATCGACTCTTTTGAACCATTCAGCCACTGTGGGTGGTGTGGAACTCCTCCAGTGAACCGGGACACAGAGGTTGGCTGCATTGATAAGGTGTAGGGTAAGGGATTTTTTGTGGGAGGAGAGGGGCATGGAGGTGTGATGGAGCATGTATTGGGCCGGAGTGAAGTCTGGGGCGCAAGAGGTAATTTGGGTGATAAGGCGGTGAATTTCCGTCCAGTACAGTATGATGAGAGGACATTCCCACCAGATATGAATGAGGGTGCCAAGCGCCGCATTGCAATGCCAGCATATCGGAGGGACCGAGGGGTGCATTTTGTGGATCTTATCAGGTGTCCTATACCAGTTGGTGAATATTTTGTATCTGTTTTCCTGGGTGGATACATTAATGGAGCCCTTATGAATATGGTTGTGTATACGTTCCCATTCAGTGGAAGTTAAATCTATGGTCAGTTCTGATTCCCAACGACGAATAATCTTATCATCTTTAATTTTGCAAGTTGAAAATAAGAATGTGTAAACAGTAGAGATCACATGACGTTGGGGTTCTGAACTATCACATAGCAATTCAAAGGGTGTATGCTCTCGGTACCAGTGATATGGATTTGGTGTCAGTAAAAAAGTGTCTTATTTGTAGATACTTGTAAAAGGGGATGTTGTATTCCGTGAGTTTGGCTGACATGGCTTGGTGGGGGAGGAGTTCACCATTTTGGAAGAAGTGGTGTGCCCTGATGGGGGTTGTGCATGATTCCCTGTGCAGATCTCTTAAGGCAAGGCCTGGCAGGAAGTCAGGATTACGGACCAAAGGGGTCATAGGGCCTGGGTGCGGTGTGTAATCGAGTGCTTTGCTGGCTAATTTAAGGTGGGACAATGTGGCTCCAATAAAGGGATGTGTCACCAAATCTCTAGGAATGGAGTTGTGATTAATCCAGGGTAGATGTGACAGCGGGGTTTTAGCGAAAGAGTCTTCAAGTGTAATCCAGACTTTATTGGAACGATGCAGATGCCAATCTACAATCCTAGTTAGATGACATGCCCAGTGGTATTTTTGAATGTCGGGGAGGCCAAGGCCCCCTAATAGCTTGGGGAGTATTAGCCTATCCCAGCTTAGTCGGGGGGTCTTGGACGCCCAGATAAAAGTCCTGCACATACGCTTGTATGATGTAAAAAAGGAGGTGGTTAGCTTTATGGGGATTGCCTGAAAAAGGTAAAGAAGTGTGGGCAGTACATTCATTTTTAATATGGCTGTCCTACCCAACCAGGAGAAGGACCCGAAATGCCATTTATTTAAATCAGCTTGTATATTTTGAAGCGCGGGTTGGAAGTTTCTCAAGTAGAGATCTTGTAGTTTATTAGTTATTTCAATGCCCAGGTATGTAATGTTCCAATGTAAAGGGGAAGTTCTGCTTGCATTGGGTGACCAGTGTGGCTGGTAGGGAGATGTTCAGTGCTTTCGATTTTGTAAAGTTAATTTGAAGGTTTGACAAGGTTTTGAATAATGAGAAATCTGTAAGAAGATTGGGGATAGTGACTATAGGGTCCGTGAGGAAGAGTAAAACGTCATCCGCATAGGCTGCTAATTTATAGTGGTTATCACCAATGTTAATGCCTTTGATGTCCAGGTTATCTCTTAATCTGCGGAGCATTGGTTCCATAGTAAGGATGAATATGAGCGGGGATAGGGGGCATCCCTGACGGGTTCCGTTTGAGACAGAGAAGGTGTTCGACAGGCGGCCATTGATCCTAAGTTTAGCTATAGGTGCAGAGTATAGCGCCAGGATCATTTGGAGTAGATGCGATGGGAAACCCATTACTCTTAAAGTCGCTTCCATATAGTCCCAGGACACCCTGTCGAACGCCTTCTCCGCGTCCAAAGACAGGAAAAAACCTTGTGTGGATGTTTTGGAGAGCCAGTGATGGATATTTAGTGCCTTGATAGTATTGTCCCTGGCCTCCCTGCCAGGGACAAAACCTATTTGATCAAGGGAGATTACTTTGGGTAGCAGAGGGAGAATGCGGTTTGCCAACACTTTGGCGTAGAGCTTTAGGTCTACGTTCAGAAGTGAAATCGGGCGGTAGTTAAAGACCAATGAGGGTGTCTTTGCCTTGTTTGGGAATGAGAGTGATGTGTGCTTCAAGGATGTCCCTCATCGTATTAGAGGTTGGTGAGAGATTATTGAAGTCTTTGGTGAGGTGGGGAACGAGGGTGTCTGGGAAGGACTTATAATAGCTAACTGTCAGGCCATCTGGGCCAGGGCTTTTGCCCGGTTTCATTTGTTTTAATGCAGTTAAAATTTCTTCTCCTGAGAGTGGAAGATCAAGGTCCGAGGATTCATCTGAAGAGAGGGGGGAGGGACAGTATTGTGCAAGGAAGTCGGTAATGGCTGTAATTCGGTCCGAGGTGGCTGCAGGGGGGAGCGTGGTGGGGAGGTTGTATAGTTTGGAGAAGTACTGAACAAAATGGTCAGAGATATCATCCGTAGTAACAAGGGCGTCGCCAGTCTGTGTTGTAATTTTGTGAATGGTATGGGCCGCTTTCTTAACTTGAAGCGCTCTGGCTATAAGTTTACACCACTTGTTGCCGAATTCGTAGAATAATTTTTGGGTCATGGCGTAGTTACCTTTTAGTGTGTGGTTAAGTTCCTCTAGAAGTTCTTCTCTGGTCTGAGTTAGTTCTGTTAATGTGGAAGCTGCTAGCGATGCTTTGTGTGCTTGTTCAAGTGTTAGTATGCGGTCGGTCAGCTCATTAATTCATGCTTTTCTAAGTTTGTTTCGTTGGGCCGCAAGGGAGATACATTTCCCCCTTATGACGCATTTGTGTGCTGCCCAAATGGAGATAGGAGAGGTGTCTTCTGTTGTATTTTCTGCAAAGTATTGGGTGAGGCTCGTAGTAATTTGTTGTATATGGTCCAGGTCGGCCAGTAGAGAATTATCAAGTCGCCATATGTTGGACCTACCATGGGTCGTCGGGAGGGTTAGAGTTATAAATATGGGGTTGTGATCAGAAAGAACCATGGGTTCAATCGTGGCTTTTGAGAGGTGTGAGATCATTTTGGGATAAGAAAAAGTGGTCTATTCTGGAGTATTTGTTATGAGGTGCAGAAAAGAAGGTGAAGTCCTTAGTGTTGGGGTGCAATGTGCGCCAGGCATCATGAAGTAACAGGTTGCTGAGTTGCAAATTAATAGCTTGTAGGGCTCTGTAGGTTAGGGAGGAAGCACCATTGGATGTGTCAAGGGAGGGATTAAGAGCGACACCCTGAAGTCGCCTCCTACTATCAGAGTACCTGATTGGAAGCTGAGAAGTTGTTGGAAGGTGTCTCTAAAAAAGGCCACTTGTTGCGAGTTAGGGGTGTAAATGTTGGCTATTGTGACAGGCCTGTGGTACAGAGTGCCTTTAATGAATAGGAATCTCCCTTGGGAGTCTCTTTGGACTTCTGTGTAATGATGCATTTAATTGTTTAGAAATTAAGATTGAGACTCCTTTGGATTTAGCCTCGGTGTTGGAAGCGTGGTACACCAGTGGGAATTGGTGATTATACAGTTTAGGGATGCTATCCGTCCTGAAGTGTGTTTCCTGTATAAGTGCTACATGTATTTTCGATTGTTGTAGGAAATAGAACAGTTTAGACCTTTTCTCTGGGATGTTAAGGCCTTGTATATTGATTGAGCAGAGTTTGAGTGTCTGTAAGTGCTTATGTAGGTCAGGCGGTGAGGCCCGGGGGTCTGTGTCATCCGCCAAAAGTACGAGTGAAGGGAGAGGGATGACCTAGGTGATCAGGATGTGGGTTTGTTCAGTGTATGGCAGGCTTAAGTGTAATGTTGAGGTAACTGGGGTGAAACCGATGAGGTTTGGGGGTGACTTGCTCCCGTACCTCTAAACTGTACAGTATCGGTAAGGTACAGTGCGGGTACGATGTGTGTACCCTGAGGGGTGTAACAGCACCGTGACTCACAACTGTGTGGGGGTTGGCAATCACTAAGCAGTGATGGAGGACTATAGGTAAAGGAAAAAATGGTATAGTCCGCCACCACAGGGTCTTCAGGTGATAAAGGGAGGAGGTTTTGGAGAACGTATTTTCGGGGGATATATAATAGGACGAGGGGATACTCTCAAAGAAACGTGAGTGCTGGGAGGTGGGATTTGGGTGAGTAAATGCATCATTACACAAATAGCATACAAGAACCATCATATAGAAATATTGGGAGTTCTGATACCCCCACCCAGCCCCCATACCAGAAGGCACCCAAAACGCCATTAAATACTATCACGGCTAAATGCGGGATTTGTAAAGGTGGGTGCCCTCTCATGGTTCAAGTGTTGGCCTCAGAACGTGTGAGGTAATTAAACAGAGGACATTTATAGGGCCTAAAAACAGCACAAAAATCTCAAAAGACGGATAGAACACTGTAACCGGAGTAACATGTAAATAAACAAGTAAATCAGTCAGCAAGCTGATCATGCAATCAGTGACAGATCTCCAACTAGAAAGTCTGAGGAATACTAAACTTATAGACTAGAAGATTTCCCATAGAGAGAGTTTGGAATATACCTCATACCTCGCTGTGCAACCTAACATGCCAGCAAGTGTGATTGGGTAAAGTTACAGTTACAGGCCAGTAGACGGCGGTAGTGCACTGTGCATAAGCCTGCAGGTAGGTGTCACATCAGTTGAGTGTCTGTACAGGACATGTAGATGGATGTAGTGTACTGTGTATAAGTCTTCAGGTAGGTGTCACCTCAGTTGAGTGTCTGTACAGGACATGTAGATGGATGTAGTGTACTGTATATAAGTCTTCAGGTAGGTGTCACCTCAGATCCCAGCAGTGAGTGTCTGTACAGGACATGTAGATGGATGTAGTGTACTGTGTATAAGTCTTCAGGTAGGTATCACATCAGATCCCAGCAGTGAGTGTCTGTACAGGACATGTAGATGGATGTAGTGTACTGTGTATAAGTCTTCAGGTAGGTGTCACATCAGTTCCCAGCAGTGAGTGTCTGTACAGGACATGTAGATGGATGTAGTGTACTGTGTATAAGTCTTCAGGTAGGTATCACATCAGATCCCAGCAGTGAGTGTCTGTACAGGACATGTAGATGGATGTAGTGTACTGTGTATAAGTCTTCAGGTAGGTATCACATCAGATCCCAGCAGTGAATGTCTGTACAGGACATGTAGATGGATGTAGTGTACTGTGTATAAGTCTTCAGGGAAATATCACATCAGTTCCCAGCAGTGAGTGTCTGTACAGGACATGTAGATGGATGTAGTGTACTGTGTATAAGTCTTCAGGTAGGTATCACATGAGTTCCCAGCAGTGAGTGTCTGTACAGGGTGTGTAGATGGATGTAGTGCACTCTGCATAAGCCTGCAGGTAGGTGTCACATCAGTTGAGTGTCTGTACAGGACATGTAGATGGAGGGGGTTGCCCCTGTAGGCTCCTCAGTCAGTACACGAGTGGTTGCCACCAGCAATGGAGTGGAAGAGGAGACCATGTGAGACGCGGCTTTGGAAGTCAGCCTTGAGTGTGATGATCTGAGGCATTGTCCAGGTAACAGTCGCAGTGTTCGTTGGACATTCTTGAGGCTTTTCCTTGGTGTCAGGGAGATTGTGGGCGGAAGTGACACTGTACAGAACTGCTGCCAGTTCAGGGGCGGGTACAAACTGCAGGGTGTTGTGGGTCATGTAGTTTTAGAACACTCCACTAGACATATGGGCGGTGTTCATTCCATAGGCAAGTGCTGCGGCTTTTTAGCTAAACTTGCAATGTCTATGACAAGGGTACAATCCGAACTCAGTACAAGATGCAAAACATCTATTGTGCTGAATATCTCTTGAAGAAAGTCAGTCACATAAACATTGAATTAAAGGTTAACAGTGTGAAAGAACTGATTAAAGCCGAACAGGGCAAACTGAGATTGCATGGTAGCGTGTATCTGAGGCCGGCTAGCGGTTTCGGCGAGCTCTCCTGAGCCTCGGTGAGTTTGTGGGGCTGCCCTCCTGGTAGTGAATGCGGGTACCGGTAAGGTGTCTGTGGGCGGATGGGGACCTTCTCCTATGGTACCTGGTATGTTGCGGCTCCATGGGTTCTTCCTGAGGTGATTCTTTGCTTGTCACTGAGTGACGAAACTCCGCATACCAGTTAGGGACATCTACCAGGGGTATGCCCAGGGTTCCGCAGAAGTGTGGCAGATCCTCTGGTACTCTCAGGAGAGCCGTGCGGCCCTGGGTGGAGGCAGAAAGGCAAAACGGAAATTTCCATTTATATTGAATACCATTCATGCGAAGGGCGTCCAGCAGAGGCTTCAGATCACGGCAGTGCTGTAAGGTGATTCCTGAGAAGTCCTGATAGATTTGGATTGCTCTCCCATCATGGAGAATTTGGGATCTGCTTCTTGCTTGTCTGATAATTTCTTCCTTCAGTTTGAAGTCTATTATACAGCAAATGATGTCCCTCGGGGGATCCGTCTCCCTTCCCTTGGGACGTAAGGCCCGGTGGATCCTTTCCATATCAATGGGCGTATGAGGTGGTCTATTAAGCAGACCATTGAAGATTCCAGTCACAGTGGGGGCTATTTGTTCTCCCTCGATGGCCTCTGGCAGTCCTCTGACTCTGAGATTATGGCGCCGACCTCTGTTGTCGAGGTCTTCCAGATGGCTTTGCATATCTCTCATTTGTAATGTGTGGGAGTCAATGCGATTCGCAGCTTTGCGGATAGTCACATCATGGCGTTCAGTCACTCTTTCAACTGTGAGAACTCTGTCACTGAGCACACGGATATCGAGCCTGAGCTCTGAAATGGCGGCAGATAAGGTGTCTTTGATATCCTCTGCGATGGTCCGCAGGTCCTGCTGTGGTGAGAGTTCAATGACATTTCTATCCCTGTGAGGGTTTGGGATCCTGCGTGTGGTAGTTCTGTCAGGGCCGCCTCAGAAGCCTGAGAGTGTGAGTGTCTGTGGCGGGAAGGCCCCGTGTTCCCTCCGCCGGTACGAAGCATTTCAGGAATATTATAACCCCCGTCCCCTAATTGTTCGTGGGGGGAATGGGAATGGGAGGCAGAAGAGTTCCGTGATGCAGTCCCCATGGTTTGGAGGTATTTAGGGGCAATTTTACCTCAGATTCCAGTCAGCTTTTCCCTGTGGTGGCAGGAGCTCAGGGATTAAGCTTCCATCTTCTTGCTAGGTCAGGCCATACCCCCTATATATATATATATATATATATATATATATATATATATATATATATATATATATATAATCCCAAAGGGAGTACTCACCATCCTAAGCAGCAGGGCCTGTCTTGCCAGGCCCAATCTTCCCCCATCACGGCGGGTAGCGCCTCCAAGGACCTTCAGGAAACAGGTCCCCCTTATTGGGGTCCACACCCCTGGACCTGTAAAGCACCCTTTATGGTTTTCTTGGGCAAGATTGAACAGGAATACCAACTTTAACAAGGGTCCAGCGCCTATAAAGGACACATTACAAGCAACACCTCGTTCTTGAACCGAGGTTCGGGTACCATCCACTTTAGCTTAGTAAGCCATCCGAATGGATCCGATTATAACGTCCTCAGTGGGACATTTCTTTGAAGAAACTGAAGAGCTTCAACAGCCATGACCATCACCTTCAAGACACTGGCGAAAAAAACGGAGGCACTTCCTGTGTAGGAGGGGTTATATGGGAGGAAACGTCTTACTATTGGTTGCCAGTGTCCAATCACCTAAAGGTAAGCGTATAACCCACATAGTCATTATTATGGTGCTCTGTGTCCCGTGATGTATGATAAAGAAAAAAGCAACTATCAGTACGGCTCCCATACACTGCTTGGGTTATATACTCATCAAAGTACCCCCTTATACTTACCTGAGCTCCCTCTCGATCCAGTACTGTGCATGAGAGCAGCAGCTCTCCAGGGTCTCTTCCTCCTCATTGGCTCTCACAGCAGCGAGAGCCACTAGCTTCAGCTACTGTCAATCACAAAACAACAAAAAATGTCCAGCGCTCTGGAATTCACAAAAATAAAATCTGGCAGTCCAACAATAAAAAAAGGACAGTTTATTAAGTCCAATGATAATATGTAAATGATGATTCATAAATTGTAAAAACAAGTTTTAAACAGTTAAAATTGAACCCACAGTAACAGTACTATTTTGCACTAAATAAAAACATGTTAATGTGTACTTGAGGTAAAAACATATATATGTAAGACAGTTGGCCCTTAAACAGCAGAAAACCCACACGGGAGATCCATCCAGGTGTATATTGCAACCAAAGTCAAATGAAAAAAAGTTAGTGGAACAGAAAAGGGGCGCCTCGCCCAAAAAAACAGGGGGACTTACAGAAACCCCGCTGGCTGTGTGATCTGAAGTCGGGAAGGACAACTCACCGCTCCAGCGAGCAGAACATGTAACGTGGAAGGAGCCGAAGCTCCGCCGAGAGGAGAGCAGCCTCCCCGAGGCTCCGTAGCGGTGACTGATGACGTCAGCACAGGAGAGCCGCCGGAGTGTCAGCTGGTAAATGTAGGCTGCTGACTCTCCCGGCTGTGTCTCCTCAGGGATGAATTTAACCCCAATGGTAGATGGTGTCACTTGAGGGGATCCAAAGATGAACTTAGGGAGTCAACCAGGAGGGGAAAAAATAAAAATAAATATAAATAAATAACCCCAGCAATGCTGTTGAAAAGTCTCATGTGTCTGATCAAACTGTGACCCTTCAAAAGGAAAGTACTACAATAATGAATGGTGTCACACAGGGGGTCCAGTAGAAAAAATGTCAATCAGAGGGGAACTGGCAATGCTGAGAAAAAATACCGCTGTTAGCCAATGTGGAGCTCAGAGAGGTGGATGGATGAATGAGTTGATGATCACCGTGACCTGGTTCTGGATAGGACCACTGTCATAGGGTTGCCTTGACAACGCGTTGCTGGGGTTTATTTATTTATATTTATTTTTTCCCCTCCTGGTTGACTCCCTAAGTTCATCTTTGGATCCCCTCAAGTGACACCATCTACCATTAGGGTTAAATTCATCCCTGAGGAGACACAGCCGGGAGAGTCACCACTACGGAGCCTCGGGGAGGTTGCTCCCCTCTCGGCGGAGCTTCGGCTCCTTCCACATTACATCTCCTGCTTGCTGGAGCCGGTGAGTTGTCCCTCCCGACTTCTGATCACACAGCGCTGCTCTCCTCTCGGCGGAGCTTCGGCTCCTTCCATGCTACATGTTCTGCTCGCTGGAGCGGTGAGTTGTCCTTCCCGACTTCAGATCACACAGCCAGCGGGGTTTCTGTAAGTCCCCCTGTTTTTTGGGCGAGGCGCCCCTTTTCTGTTCCACTAACTTTTTTTCATTTGACTTTGGTTGCAATATACACCTGGATGGATCTCCCGTGTGGGTTTTCTGCTGTTTAAGGGCCAACTGTCTTACATATATATGTTTTTACCTCAAGTACACATTAACATGTTTTTATTTAGTGCAAAATAGTACTGTTACTGTGGGTTCAATTTTAACTGTTTAAAACTTGTTTTTACAATTTATGAATCATCATTTACATATTATCATTGGACTTAATAAACTGTCCTTTTTTTATTGTTGGACTGCCAGATTTTATTTTTGTGAATTCCAGAGCGCTGGACATTTTTTGTTGCTTTATCTTGATCTGTATCTATCAGCTATGGTTGGTCCGGCCGCACTGGTCTTCCTTCTATTCCCCACCCCCCTCGATGTCCAGTCATGCCAAATGCACATAAGATGTTATATGACATGGTATGGTAACAATACATGCTATACACCCCACGTCCTGATTGAGCTCTCCAGGTGGTTATTCATTGGCGCTGGGTTATTGTTGTTGGTTTTTACTGTCAATCACAGCCAGTGAGCCAATGAGGAGAAAGTGGGGGTGGACCATGTAGCACTCTTTGTGTGAAGGGACACAGAGCAGCGGCTTGGGAGTGAGCCTGCTTGGGTCTTCCTATAGCAAGCTGCTTGCTATGGGGGGACTCGGCAGGAGGGAGGGGTCAGGAGCGCCGGTGGTGGATCCGAGAAGAGGAGGATCAGGACTTCTCTATGCAGAGCCAGTAAGTATAACATGTTTGTTATTTAAAAATAAATCTGTCTCCAATATCACTTTACATTTAGTGGTAGAGGAATATGCTGTAATACCTTTTCCTCACTCCCCCGGCCACTGAGGCCACTGATGATCTTCCCTTCTCTCCAGAGCTTTGGGTTGTAGGTGGGCCCTCGGTGTCCTCACATACAATGCAGGACTATTGGTCCTGAACTGTACTTGATGCAACCACTGGAGCTGTGGGGGACCCATCATACAACGTAGAGGAAGGATTTGGAGTGAGGAATAAGGTAGAGAAGTATTACAGATTATATTTTCATCCCTACACAAGCATGTAACACCTGTAGTGTAGGGAGGACCCACTACAAGGGTATTTTTTCTGATGCCTCCAGTTGGGTTTTAAGTCGGGATGCACAGAATTCATAAGAGCCAAAGTAGTTTCTGTAAGATTGGAAGCTATGGTAGATGCCTGCAACTTCTCAGGGACAATATCACCACAGCTTCTGCAGCAGATGGCTCAGGGGCAGATTAAACTAAAGCCCAATCAGCTAATGACTGGGGGGGGGGTGCACTGAGGAATGTTTACAGCCTGTATGGTTAGAGTCAGCAATCAACATTTTATTTGGTCCATGAAATCCTACATAAGTGTCATGAAATCTACCTAGGATAAGGCTGGGGGAGAGACACCTGACAGAGATAAGGAAGGTAGGTGGCTTTTTAACCCAAATGTCTCTGAATTCTGTGTCCTTCAATGCAGTGGCGGAACTAAAAGGGTTGCAAAAGTTGCACTTACGACCAGGCCCTGGAGTTCCACCACTGTGGGGGGCCCAAAGGCTGCAGGAGCGGAACATTTGTATGAGACTTGTAACTGGGAATCCTGACTTCACCCCCACCCCACCAGCCATCGCTGCTTGTGTATGGCTCCCTCCATGCTCCAATCTCCTCAGTGGGCTCTCCCTCCTCATATCTGGTAAATACAAAGGCCACTTTCCAGGATTCACCGCCGCTCTGCTGCCACCTCTGTCCACTTCCAGGAAGTGCAGGTAACAGGGAGGCACTTGTCACCTGCGGCTCGGTTGTAGGATCGTAGTCCCGGCTGTGAAGTCTGTGTGTGTGGGGGGATCTAGGCAGGGTGTGGGAGGGGCTGAGTGGGCACCTGCCCCAGGCGGCGTGTTAAGGGTGGGTTGTGCTGGCGACTAAGCCACTTGTACCTCTTCTCACTGACAGAAGTGATTCACTCCAATCACAAGAAGAGAAGCTTCTACTGAGGAGGGGATTCCCCCTTTTCTTCTCCCTCCAGAAGAGGGCGCACTGCTCTTCTTATTCTCTCTACCCTTGTCATGTCACATGACTAGAGAGGGGAAGAAAAAGCTGCGTGTGAGCTCTAAGGACCAGTTCACACCACATGCAGTCCAGAGCGTTTTTTTTCTGCATTAAAAACGCATGGAAAGTAGGTTATATGGTTTCCAATGGCATAGTTCACACCACTGCTTGTAGTTCCAGTGCATTCCAGTTCCAGAAAAAAAAGTAGAACATGCTGCATTTTTCCTGCACTGGACTGTACTGGAAAGCACCGCAACGCACCTAAAAGCACCAAAAATGCCCTGGAACACACATGTCCTTATTTAAGGGTAAGAATAAAAAGGGGGGGAAAAAAAAAAAAAAAAATCGCACTGGACTGCATCAAATACGCACCAAAAACGCACTGGAACGCATCAACACGCGTAAAAAATGTGCATGCAGAAAAGCATCTGGAATGCATCCGGACTGCATTTTTATGGTGTGAACCGGCCCTGAGTACTAAGGGGACACACCTCGGCCCTGAAGGTTCTAGTTGCGCCTCTTCTTCAATGAACAAGAAAGAAAAAATAAGTTCACTTGTTCCTAGGAAGATTTTATAAACTATTCTTACCAGTGGGATGTACATGGAGTGCCCCCTCTGGGTTGAGGGTGATGGGATGTACATGGAGCGCCCCCTCTGGGCAGAGGGTGATGGGATGTACATGGAGCGCCCCCTCTGGACTGAGAGTGATGGGATGTACATGGAGCGCCCCCTCTGGACTGAGGGTGATGGGATGTACATGGAGCGCCCCCTCTGGGCTGAGGGTGATGGGATGTACATGGAGCACCCCCTCTGGACTGAGAGTGATGGGATGTACATGGAGCGCCCCCTCTGGACTGAGGGTGATGGGATGTACATGGAGCGCCCCCTCTGGACTGAGGGTGATGGGATGTACATGGAGCGCCCCCTCTGGACTGAGGGTGATGGGATGTACATGGAGTGCCCCCTCTGGTCTGAGGGTGATGAGATGTACATGGAGCGCCCCCCTCTGGTCTGAGGGTGATGGGATGTACATGGAGCGCTCCCCTCTGGGCTGAGAGTGATGGGATGTACATGGAGCGCTTCCCTCTGGGCTAAGGGTGATGGGATGTACATGGAGAGCCCCCTCTGGGCTGAGGATGATGGGATGTACATGGAGCACCCCCCTCTGGGCTGAGGGTGATGGGATGTACATGGAGCGCCCCCCTCTGGGCTGAGGATGATGGGATGTACATGCAGCGCCCCCTCTGGGCTGAGGGTGATGGGATGTACATGGAGCGCCTCCCTCTGGGCTGAGGGTGATGGGATGTACATGGAGCGCCCCCTCTGGACTCATCTAATGAGTGACATATGAACACATCATACATATGAAGAATACACGGAGATCTCACCTGTTAGTTGCAGAGTATATCGCTTCTCTCGGACGGTCTTGGACTGACTGTGTGTCACCTCACACTGGAGGATCGTATTATGATCGATCATCTTCGGGATGAAGGTCAGCGTGCTGGAAGATTTATACAGACCATCCAATCCGATCTCTGGATCCGATATTGTCACCTCAGATTGGGGGACAATGCTGAAGTCCTTATACCATTTTATTTGTAGATCTCGGGGGGAGTATCCTGATATTGTTACTTGGAATGAGGTCTCCTGATTGGCTGTCACTCTCGTTGGATGGACAATAATGTCGGATAATGTGGGCGGTCTCTCTGTAATGATAAATGTAAAACAAGGTCAGATTCCGGGGAGTCGGAGAACAGAGAAGTGTCAGATAATGGCAGTGGATCTGGTCAGCATGTAAACAATCTACAAGAAATTCCACCTTAGATGTTTTATTTTTGTTCCCTTCTCCCCCCCCCGAGGCCCGGCCTCCACCAACCGAGTACCCAGAATGCCGGATACGTCACCCTGACTACTCAGACAGTTCAGAAACCAGACGCAGATCTGTAGAGAGGACCTTCTAGAGCAGTGGTTCTCAACTCCAGTCCTCGGGACCCACCAACAGGCCAGATTTTAAGTATTACCTTGGGGTGTTGCAGACTAGAATACTGCAATCACTGAGGAACAAGTGATATCACCTGTGATGTATTTCAGCTATCTTGCAAACGTGGCCTGTTGGTGGGTCCTGAGGACTGGAGTTGAGAACCACTGTTCTAGAGAAATGTCTTCATGGCATTAAAGTGGTTGAGACCCCCATATCCCCAGTGAAGTGACCGGCCTCAGGTGATACACAGAGATGAAACAAATCCTGGTGAACATCAGATGACCCTTATGCTGTGTACACACGAGTGGACTTTCGATGGACTGAATCACGTCGGACTTTTTGACTGACTTTCGATGGATTTCCGTCGAATTGGACTTGTCTACACACAATCACAACAAAGTCCGACGGACTAGAATAAGGAAGTTCAAGCCAATAGCTGCCCTTGCGTCATTTTTCGTCCATCAGACTAGCATACAGACGAGCGGATTTTTCTACCGGACTCGAGTCCGTCAGATAGATTTGAAACATGTTCTATTTCTAAAGTCCATCACATTTGTGAGAGAAAAGGTCCGCTGCAGGTCTAATGAAGCCCACACACAATGGAATTGTCCGATGGATTTGTTCCGTTGGACACATTTGGTGGAAAAGTCCGGCCGTGTGTACATGGCATTAGACTCCAAGTCTTGGGGGATCTCACATCACCTGTTCATCAACTAGCACCTCAAAGTGACAAACTGTAGATCCAACTACTATCTCCTCTCCGCTGTGTTCTGTTCCTCCGAGAACCTGCTGCTGGTCTTCACCTCTCAGTTACACCTATCATACCCTGTTGGGTACCTTTATTTGAAGGGTCTACATCAGTGTGATGCCTCATATACTGTATATGAGGTCCCATCTACAATACATGACTTAGATCATACTTGGTGTGTATATGAAATGTCTGCAGGATTGACCTCTGACCTCTGGAGGAATGGGGTCTCCGTCATTGGGTTACACTCAAGGAGAAGTTTGTATGAATTGTGTATATTTCCCAACAATGTCTGCCGGTGTTCTCAGTTTAAGCGCTGCGTCGGCGCTATATAAATCCTGTATAATAATAATAATTACTGTTATTTCTGAATTGGAGAAGAAGGAAACGTACCTGGAAGCCGCAAGCAGCTCTCCTTTGTGATTGGCTGCTTGCCCCTTTGTGTCACCCTGCAGGTATAAATCTTCCCATAATCCCGAGCTGTAGGTGTTATAGTCAGAGAACAGGACAGAACGTCTCCGCTGCCTCGGGTCACTTTCTGCTCTCCTTTCTCCAGATCTCTTCCATTCTCTGACCAGGTGACCTCAGGGGTGTCTCCAGGATCACAGCCAATCACATCACAGCGCAGAGTCACAGGACTTCCATAGACCGGTATATCGGGGTCACTGGAGATCTCACTGAGCACATAGAGACCTGTGGAGGAAAATATAATACATAAATACTAACCGACCTTCCCATATATCACAGCCAACAACAGTGATCTCTCTGCAGACAGAGGAGGAAGAAGAGGAAGCAGTGATCTCTCTGCAGACAGAGGAGGAAGAAGAGGAAGCAGTGATCTCTCTGCAGACAGAGGCGGAAGAAGTGGAAGCAGTGATCTCTCTGCAGACAGAGGAGGAAGAAGTGGAAGCAGTGATCTCTCTGCAGACAGAGGAGGAAGAAGTGGAAGCAGTGATCACTCTGCAGACAGAGGAGGAAGAAGTGGAAGCAGTGATCTCTCTGCAGAGGAGGAAGAAGTGGAAGCAGTGGTCTCTCTGCAGAGGGTGACAGAAGCTTAGGTGGAGGGGTAAAGGCTGATTTGGGTGTGATAGATGCCAAGGTGTGTGGAGGGGTATAGGCTGAGGTTGGATGGAGGGTGAGGTGGGGATGATAGAGATGATAGAGGCTGGGGGGGTACCTTTAAAATTGATGAGTTTCCTCTTTGTAAGACGTTTTCCACAATGATTGACCTCCAGGAAGATTTTAGAGGTATGATCTTTAGTGTGGGGAGTGATTGTCAGCTCTGTGGTTCCAGAGAACATCTTGGATTCTGGGTCTTGCTGGATGTTCACTTTCCAGTCTTTATCAGACAATTCCTTTGCACTCCATGCCCACTGAATTCCGGGACCTCCAGGATACATGTCACCGATCGTACAGGAAAGTGTCACCGGCTGTCCAGGTTGGGGCTCTGTGGGGTCACACTGGATTTCCCCCAGAGTGGGTGGAGTTACTGCAATATAAAGAACAGCCGTGTTATACAAAGTATTCATTTCACTGACATCTTCATCACCATCTGCAGTACAGAGTTATAATATACACATAAATGTATATAGTAGAGCAATGTTCCGGTCGGGGTGCTCTTGAAGTATTTTCAGTCTGAAGCTCGGTACACACTGACATTTTTTTTTGTTGTTTAACCCAGCGGGCTGCACAAAAAAATCTGAGGAGCTGGTGAGGAGGTCGCTGTACTAACTATGCAATGTTAGTACAGTGATCTCCTTGCTGAGCTATTGTGTTCTGAAAGGGGGACTGAGCATTGGTGGTACTAAGGGGCACTCACAGAGAAGAGCTGGAAGAACTAATGAAGTGAATTGGCAACAGGTCAGTAACATGATTGGGTATAAAAAGATCATCTTATGATTCCACAAATGACCTCACCGGGACTAAAAGCCTCATCTGTTATATGACGTACCACTGATTTACACTCAGTGTATAGTCTTTGCTGTAATGTTACTCCTATTAGGCCCCTTTAACTCATACATTCAATCCCCCCTAGAGGAAAGCGGGGATATGACAGGTCCATTCCTGTACAGTGAGCGAAGACGGACTTGTCATCCGCTAGGTCAGCGGAGATCAACGGATCGATCCCCCGCTGAGCAAACGGATGAGTGAAAACAGACAGCCCCGTAAGAAAGGGGCCTCACTTGATTTTTGGCTACTGTGAAATGATTCTGTACTCGGTTTTCTGTAGCATGTTCAGGCTTTGACAAAACTGTTGACAGGAAATGTTCTTACTTATGTCATTTACTTAGCTTTTTTGTTACTTTTATGGTTATAAAAAAATCCAATAAACATATATTGAAACATATATTGAGGTTCACCAATCTATGAAATTCTGCGTCTAAAAAATTGTCCAACATTTTCCGAATAATGTTCTTCAATGTAACATTACAAAGAGTTTAACTCTCTCATCATTCAAAGTACATAATATCATCAAAAGATTCTGAGATTCTGGAGAAATTTCTGTGTGGAGGGACAAGGCGGAAACCCAATATTGGATGGCGGTGATCTTCGGGCCCTCAGATAGCACTGCATGGACAGCACTCAATACTGATTGTGTGATGGACATCACTGCATGGGCTCAGGAATGCTTCCATATCTGAACATGATCCAGAAACACTGCTGTCTTCTCTGGACCAAAGCTCATTATAAATGGTCTGTTGCAAAGTGGAAAACTGTTCTTTGGTCAGACAAATTGAAACTTGACATTCTTTTTGGCCACCGTGTTTGCCTTATCTTTCAGACTAAAGAGGAGAGGGACCTTTCCAGCTTGTTGTCAGCGCTCAGTTCAAAAGCCGGCATCTCTGATGGTATGGGGGGGGGGCATTGGTGGGCATGGAACGGACAGCATGCACATTTGGAAAGGCACCATCGATGCTGAAAGGTATAGCCAGGTGTTGGAGCAGCCTATGCTCCCATCCAGACAATGGCCTTCTATATTTCAGCAAGACAATGCTAAACCGCATACTGCATCTATGACACCATCATGGCATCCTTGTAGCCTGTAGTCCAGGCCTTTCTCCAACTGAAGGAAAAAGACAACAAGGAAGACCCAGGAGTGTTGAGCAGTTAGAATCCTATATCAGACGAGAATGGGACAACATTCCTCTCCCAAAACTCCGCTAACTGGTCTCCCGAAAATTTACAGAGTGTTGGTAAAAGAAGAGGGGGCGCTACACAGTGGTAAACATGGCCCCACCCCAACTTCTGAGACGTGTTGCTGCCATTAACTTCAAAATGACCTGAATTTTTTCTTAAAACTATCCATTTTCTCAGTTTAAACATTTGATATGTTTTCTATTTTCTATTGTAAATAAAATATTGGTTTATGAGATTTTCAAATCATTGCATTCTGTTTTTGCACCCCAATTTTTTGGAATTGGGGTTGTACATATACATGTAGCACCCTCTAGTGTGCTAGATGTGTATAGTTGGTATTGTAGGAAAATGTGTCTTGGCTGAGAGCCAGGCCTGTGTTGATTCTGGGTCAGGGCATCTCTGGTAACTCCCCCTGCTTTCTGGAACTTTGGGGAAGCTTCCAGAAGTAGAGGGTGGAGTCTAGGAGGAGCTGCTTGGAGTATTGATGAGGGCCCCAGCCAATCCCCAGCAAAATAGGCTGGCAGGGGGCAGGCCACCTCATTATTATTATAATACACAATTTATAGAGTGCCAATAGTTTATGCAGTGCTTTACAATGTAGAGGGGGGACAGCACAATTACAGTACAGTTCAATACAGAAGGGACAGGAGACTCATAGGTCCTGCTAGCATGGACAGTAGGGTGGAAGATGGAGTGCTGAACAGTGACGGCTGGTGCTCAAAATATTTTGGGGGTGCAAACAAACTGAAAAATACTGAAACACCCCCCCATCAATTGCAGCCTCACTGTGCCCATCAATTGCAGCCATGTGTGCCCGTCAAATGCAGCCACTTGTGCCCGTCAAATGCAGCCACTTGTGCCTGTCAAATGCAGCCACTTGTGCCCGTCAAATGCAGCAACTTGTGCCCGTCAAATGCAGCAACTTGTGCCTGTCAAATGCAGCAACTTGTGCCCGTCAAATGCAGCCATTGTGCCCTTTATATGCAGCCATTGTGCCCATCATATGCAGCCATTGTGCCCATCATATGCATCCATTTGTGCCCATCATATGCAGCCACTTATGCCCATCAAATGCAGCCACTTTTGCCCATCAATTGCTCCCACTCTGCCCCATCAAACGCAGCCACTGTACCATAGCTAATGCTGCCAGTGTGCCATATCAAATGCTGCCAGTGTGCCCCCCCCCGCTGGCCCGCTGTCTGCACTTACCTGTCTCGGTGGGACAGCTCCTCAATATCTTCTCCCGTCCTCTCTTCCCGTCCTCTGCTATGATTGGACGCCTGGCATCCAAATCACAGCGCCTGTTGTTTAAGCCAATCAGGTGACGGGTAACAGATCCGAGCACCTGATTGTCGGAGAGGCGGTTCAGCTGAGTGACACAGCTGAGTGACCTGCGATCGCCCAGCATGGCACTCGCAGGTCACCTTTTTTGATGCCTATTAGAGCCTATGGCTCTAATCAGGTGCTTCAAAACCATCCCCAGCTGCTGTAATTCAGGCACCCTGCGCTCAAAAAGGGTCCGGGTGCCTGAATAGGGGGTGGCAGCGGCGGCCAAAGATAGATTCATGCAATGACACAGCAGAGACAAAGAGCATACATCCGCCTATAACCGATAATGTCCTTGCAGAGTGAACATATCCCCTCAGACAATCTACTGTGCAATGCACAGGGGCCCTTTCGCTGGTGGACATACCCCCACTCTGCAAATGCCTCTCTCCAATCCCAGGAAGTTTTCTACTACCAGACGGATCTCAACCAGCGTCAGTCTGCCCCAGTCAGCTCTTTAGAGCGGGCTGCGGGAGAGGTAACACTTGGAGACACTAAGACAATTAGGGATGAGCTTCGAGTTCGAGTCAAACTCATGTTCGACTCGAACATTGGCTGTTCGCAAGTTCGCCGAACAGCGAACAATTTGGGGTGTTCGCGGCAAATTTGAATGCCACGGAACACCCTTTAAAAGTCTATGGGAGAAATCAAAAGTGCTAATTTTAAAGGCTTATATGCAAGTTATTGTCATAAAAAGTGTTTGGGGACCCGGGTCCTGCCCCAGGGGACATGTATCAATGCAAAAAAAATTTTTAAAAACGGCCTTTTTTTTTAGGAGCAGTGATTTTATTGATGCTTAAAGTCAAACAATAAAAGTGTAATATCCCTTTAAATTTCGTAGCTGGGGGATGTCTATAGTATTCCTGTAAAGGGGCGCATGTTTCCCATGTTTAGAACAGTCTGACAGCAAAATGACATTTCGAAGGAAAAAATCCATTTAAAACTACTCGCGGCTATTGCATTGCCGACAATACACATAGAAGTTCATTGATAAAAACGGCATGGGAATTCCCCACAGGGGAACCTCGAACCAAAATTTAAAAAAAAAAATGACGTGGGGGTCCCCCTAAATTCCATACCAGGCCCTTCAGGTCTGGTATGGATATTAAGGGGAACCCCTGCCAAAATTTAAAAAAAAATGACGTGGGGGTCCCCCAAAATTCCATACCAGACCCTTGAGGTCTGGTATGGTTTTTAAGGGGAACCCCGCGCCAAAAAAAAAAAACGGCGTGGGGTCCTCCCAAAAATCCATACCAGACCCTTATCCGAGCATGCAACCTGGCAGGCCGCAGGAAAAGAGGGGGGGACGAGAGAGCGCCCCCCCCTCCTGAACCATACCAGGCCACATGCCCTCAACATTGGGAAGGTGCTTTGGTCATTTTCTTCTCCAGGCCGCTCCGCATCCATGCTGGCATGGAGGGAGGCTCCCGCTGTGTGATGGCATCTCCTCATCTGACAGTTCTTAAATAATGGGGGCGGGGCCACCCGGTGACCCCGCCCCCCTCTGACGCATGGGACATGACGGGACTTCCCTGTGGCATTCCCCGTGACGTCACAGGGAAGTCCCGTCAAGTCCCTGTGCGTCAGGGGGGCGGGGTCACCGGGTGGCCCCGCCCCCCATTATTTAAGAACCGTCAGATGAGGAGATGCCATCACACAGCGGGAGCCTCCCTCAATGCCAGCATGGATGCGGAGCGGCCCGGAGAAGAAAATGAAGAAGAGAAGAAGAGAAGAAAAGAAGAAGATGAAGAAGAAGATGAAGAAGAGAAGAAGATGAAGAGAAGAGCGGGAGCCTCCCCCCATTCCATGGGTGCGGAGCGGCCCGAGGAGAAGAAGATAGAAGACGCCGCGGAGGAGATGCTGGACGAGAACGCCGGAGGAAGAACCAGAAGAGCCAAAAGAACCAGAAGAAGAAGATGAAGGAAGAAAGAAGAAAGAAGAAGCATTTAAATAAAGGAATTGTCAAAAACCGTCTCTTGTCATTTTTAACTTTTTTGACAGTTTTTTAGAGAAATGGTAGGGGTACTTTTGTACCTCCTTACCATTTCACACAGGGAGGGGGCCAGGATCTGGGGATCCCCTTGTTAAAGGGGGCTTCCAGATTCCGATAAGCCCCCCGCCCACAGACCCCCACAACCACCGGCCAGGGTTGTGGGGATGAGGCCCTTGTCCTCATCAACATGGGGACAAGGTGTTTTGGGGGGCTACCCCAAAGCACCCTCCCAATGTTGAGGACATGTGGCCTGGTACGGTTCAGGAGGAGGGGGCTCTCTCTTGTCCCCCCCTCTTTTCCTGCGGCCTGCCAGGTTGCGTGCTTGGATAAGGGTCTGGTATGGATTTTTGGGGGGACCCCACGCCGTTTTTTTTTTTGGCGCGGGGTTCCCCTTAAAATCCGTACCAGACCTGAAGGGTCTGGTATGGAATTTATGGGGACCCCCACATCATTTTTTTTTTTTTTTTTGGTTCGGGGTTCCCCTGTGTGGAATTCCCATGCCATTTTTATCAATGAACTTCTATGTGTATTGTCGGACCGGCAATGCAATAGCCACGAGTAGTTTTAAATGGCTTTTTTCCTTCGAAATGTCATTTTGCTGTCAGACTGTTCTAAACACGGGAAACATGCGCCCCTTTACAGGCATACTATAGACACCCCCCAGCTACGAAATTTAAAGGGATATTACACTTTTATTATTTCACTTTAAGCATTATTAAAATCACTGCACCCGAAAAAAACGTCTGTTTTTAAAACTTTTTTTGCATTGATCCATGTCCCCTGGGGCAGGACCCAGGTCCCCAAACACTTTTTATGACAATAACTTGCATATAAGCCTTTAAAATTAGGACTTTTGATTATTCATGTTCGTGTCCCATAGACTTTAACGGTGTTCGCGTGTTCGAACAAACTTTTTTCCTGTTCGCATGTTCTGGTGCGAACCGAACAGGGGGGGTGTTCGGCTCATCCCTAATGACAATACATATTAAATACATCTTCCTAATATTTCCACAACAGTATATAGATGTTGTCCCTGACGTTCTTTGGGGTCAAGAGGCATCCCATAATTTTCCAATCCCTATCTAAGTTCTAATTCCTCAAATAAATAATAAAAACAAAGTACTGGACTGTTTTATGGCTCTGAGGTGACTGTGAAAATTTGGTGTGCCGGCCTGTACAGGGTGGGGATCTCAGTTCATCTGTGCTTCCTTAGGGAGTGCTCTACATACACATAAATATATACACAGTAGCTGCCTCTCCCTTCCACTACTTTCACTTAATTGTCCTAACCGAGCTCCCGCTGTGCCAAAGTTCAGTTTGGTGGAGAACAGGAGCTTAGTCAGATCTGAAATCCTTTCTCAATTAGGATTCTGCAGCAACCCTGACGACCTCAGGAGGCACCCCAGTTGAGAAAGGCTGTAGCAGAATATTCTATGTGGATGATATAGTACAATATATACATTGTTAGAATATATATAACAACGTATTGTTATTGTTAGAATATTGTTAGATATATCCTTCCCGTATCTTTTGGCTCATACATGTCAGGTTTCAGTGGTATTGAGCCCTTGTAGATCGCCAACTCAGGGTTCCCCAGAGTCTAAGCCCCAGTCTGCTTTTTTTACCAGGACCCCTGATGGTGGGGGGGGACTTTCAGCAAGCTGGAACCAGGTCACGGCCCCCAGGTATGCCCAGCTGAGGATGCAGAGACCACTCGTGTATTCAGAGTACAAGCGTCAGGAGACCGAGAGGAATCCAGGAAACAAGGAGGTCAAGGCAGGCAGCAGACAAGCACAGATGGTAGACGAAGCCAAGGTCGGTACTCGAAAAGTCACACACAGAATATATAAAATAGTAAGCAAACAGGCGCTCGGAGAACTGTGAAGTTGCTCAGGCAACATGGCCTGCACAGAGCACCTCTTTATTTTGGGAAGCAAACAGGGAGCCAGGAAGTAATAGGAGGGAAAAGGATATAAATCCACAGTAGACCAGTCTCCATCCATGGGTGAACAGAGAAGCCAATAACACATGTGAATAGAGTCAGAGATCTAACAGAACACTGCAGCAAAGAAGTAAGAATTCCTCAAAAAAGAAATCTGCTAGCTAGACCGTGACAGTACTGCCTTCTTACGAGGCCTCCCCACCCATTTAGGGCGAGGCTTAAGAGTAATGTTCTGACGAAAGAGTTTCACCAAATGGGAGGCAGAAACGCCTGTAGAAGGAATCCAACATCTTCCCTCAGAACCATATCCCTTCCAGTCAATTAGATATAAAAGCATCCCCCTGAAATATTTAGAATCCAAGATTTGCTTGATTTAATACTGATGAGAAGGATGTGGAAGGGAAAACATATTGATGGACAGTCTCAGGAGAGAAACATGGAACATATATGATTTTAATAATGCTTAAAGTGAAACAAAAAAAAGAAATATTCCTTTAAATATCATGCCTGGGGGTCCCCTTAGTATGCCTGTAAAGTGGCGCATTGTCCCGTGTTTAGAACAATACCACAGCAAAATTACATTTCTAAAGGAAAAAAAGTAACTTAAAACTGCTTGGGGCTGTAATGTATTGTCGGGTCCCGGCAATATAGATAAAAATCATTGAAAAAAACGGCATGGGTTCCCCCCACCAGTCCATTACCAGGCCCTTTGGGTCTGGTGTGAATATTAAGGGGAACCTGTAACCAAAATTAAAAAAAAATGTGTGGGGGTCAGTAGCACCACCAGTTCCATCACACAGGCCCGCCTAAAGTACCACCATCATATCTCAAAGAGTTTATACAGCTGAGGAGGCATATAACATCCTTACCATGTCGGATGATGAGAGCAGCGGGGAGCTCCCATCATCCAAGTCTGATCCGGAATACGAGCCAGTAGAGGGTAGCGGATCGGAGTCCGAGTCAGAGCAGAAAACCATCCCTCCTAAAAATAAGGAGATTAGGACCAAGAACAGGACCAAGATCAGAAGACCTGCCTACCACCAGCAGCACCAGACCCTAGGAAGAGGAGCCCAGTACCAGTACTGGAAGTAAACGCCCAACCCGAAGAATCCAGCCCCAGTCCTTCCTTCCCGATGCCCTGGCAAACCCCTTATGGTTGCCTGCCAGCTCAGGGTCCGCTATAATCCCCCCTTTCACCGCACAGCCAGGTGTTCAGCCCAACACTACAAATTTTTCACAATTGGACTATTTTCATTTGTTTTTCCGCAAGATTTGTTGCAGTACATGGTGGACCAAGCAAATCTCTTTTTAACCCTAATGAATGAAGACAGATAAGAAAAATTGAGGGAAAGTGATGAAATTCAGGTTCTGGTCTAGATCACCTCCCTCCAAGCCACCTAGACCCAAGAGTTTACCCAGGCAGACAGGATGTTAAAGTGGTTGTAAACCCTTTTTTAGAACTTGTACCTATAGGTGATCCTAGATTAAGGCTTATCTATAGGTACTGTAAATATCTCCTAAACATGCGCCATTTAGGAGATATTTACCTTGTAGTGCGCCGATAATGTCATTGGTGCATGCTCTGCGAAGAAACGGCCCTCCATGCCTTTCTTTCCAAATGTGTGCCGTGACTGGCGGCTCCGGCACGCATGTGCAGGAGTGATGTCACGCGACTCCGGCCAGTCACACAGCCGTCCACGGCCCCAGAAGGAAGAGGGGCGAAGATGGATGCTTCCTGTAGCGGGACCGCGTGGGCTTCCTTTGCAGGTGAGTGCCACATAATGGTCTAGTATGCCCTGCAGCCTTGCAGGGAACAAAAGGGGAAGTAAAACCCATCAAGGTTTACTTCCTCTTTAATATGTGACCATCAGCCCAGCAGAAAAGGCATAGGCCGAGTTTCAGGTGATGCGACTGCTTTTGTGGTCTGAGGTATGTCTGCCCTAACTACATAGGTTCTTCAGGTGCCGGCGTTATATCGATTTTGTGCCCTCCGTCAAACACTGCTCGTGCATGTGCAGAACGGAAGGGCACTCCAGCTGATTTTCAGATCAGCTGAAGTGACGTCACCATTAAGCATGCGCACATCGTAGGAGGCTTTTTTCAATGGGAGATACCATTTCTCGGGCACAATTGAATGCTATGCAAACAGCGGAGGGAGACCGGATTTTTGTCATATTGTGCCGCGCTGTTTACAGTGTGCTCAAGAACCAGTTTTGTCTGTGTTGCAGGTCGGGTTTGGTGTGTTGAATGGCAGGTTTTGCCTGTGTCTAAGGGCGGGTTGCAACACAGACAAAACCTGCTCTTTAACACACCCACAACCCGCCCTGCAACAGCGAGGCACAATCTGACAACATTCCTCCACTCTTTGCATAGCTTTCAATTGTGCCAATGAAATGGTATCTCCCATCGAAAAAAGCCTTCTACGATGTGCGCATGCGCTATGGTGACGTCACTCCAGCTGATCAGGAAATCAGCTGGAGTGCCCTTCCGTTCTGCGCATGCGCATGCACTTTTCGACGGAGGACACAAATCGATAGAACAGGAGTTTCCTGGAAAACAGGTGCCAAACAACCCACTTGGGTGCGATGTGGACCAGCCCTTTACATACCCTGCTCCTGGAAGCAGACATCTATTTGGATACTAAGGGAGGTCAAGTCATCCACAGTGGATGGTATGGTTCTGCCAGCTAGTTCGTCCTTAATACGATCCACTATACCCTTCCAAAAGGTTGTGGAAAGAGCTTCATTATTCCATGCTAGTATCGAGGCCAAGGTGCGAAACTGAACTGAATATTGACCAACAGTCATGCTTCCTTTACAAAGTCAAAGAATGGCCCCAGCAGCAGATGGGGACCTGCCTGGCATACTTAGTGTCTTACGGAAAGCTTGCTGGAATGCAGTAAGATCGGAAATTGTAGGATCACCAGATAGGAGAGATATCATGTACCCCACCTTAAAACGATCAGTAGGGAAATGGTGGGCTACTAGCTCAAAATTAATTGAGCATTATAATGTTTCTAAAGGAACAAGAGATGGACCAGTACACCCAATCTGACAGCTCTGGTCACGATCCTACCCCCAACTGTCCTGGATCCTGTGGGACAGTCCTGAAATGTAAACCTAGTCCCAGGGGCCTGAGGATCAGGAGCCATGTCCCTCTGCCGACCGCTAAAACACTTATGGCAGCACTTGGCTCTGTTCACCAGTAAAACCACTAGCCAGAGTGATCTCCTGCCCGACAGGAAGTGCATAGCCCTGCAATGATGTCACCCCAGAGTGGCGTGGGACAGATCTTCAGCTCAGGTAAGAAATCTCACCTTGTACCAATGTTTGCTGGATCAGCTGTCATCATGTCCAGTTACTGCAGAGGGACTCCATTCATCACGCAGCACTGATTACACTACTGGATCATGCCTGGCTGGTGACAGCGATCGATGCCTTCAGATCTGTGTGTTAATGTGCGGCTCCAGAGAGAACACGAAGGAGTTTAAAACTCTAGTCACATCTTACTTGGCAGTAACTGATCTTTACCTGCTGGGTACTGCACACCTCCCAACCGTCCCGAAATGGGCAGGACTACCCCGAGATTTCACTGAAATCCCGGCATCCGGCACATCCAGGCTGAATCCTGGAGCCCAATACAAAAAAAAAGAGGGGAGCCCAGTGCCAGAACTCATTCCTTGATACTGGACATCACTAATCCCCCTGCTCCAATCCAGCTTTGACCCCCTGCAGTGCAGCCGGCTTCTCTTGCTCTCCCTCCCACTGGCTGCAATTGAATCCAATCACAGTGCCTTCACCCAGAGCCCCCTCCCCCCACCACTTCAATCCCTTGGTGCGGTTCTGCAGCACTGCCGGCTCTCCTCCTCTCCCTCCCACTGGCTGCAACCGCTGCAGGCCATAGGAGGAGAGGATTGGGTTCAGGATAGAGAATGTGTGTGGGGGGCAGTAAATATATTTAACCCTGATACACACACACCATCCCCCCCCCTCAATAGAGGTGTTAAAAATTAAAAAAGAAAATCCTAAAAAAAACCAACAAACATTAAACAAATAACTAAGGCTTGTTCACACTTTGGTCTCTGAAGAGTGATCAACATTCAGATTGCTCTTCATAGAGCATTTGACAGGCAGTAAGGAGGTACTATATTGCTTCCACACCACCTTCTTTATCCCCTTTAAACTCAATACTAGCATGTCACAACTGTCCCCTCCTGGCAATCATAATTTAACGCCACCCACTTTTGCTGCGGCGCACTACACGTGCTGCAGGTCTCTCCCCCCTAATGCCCCGTACACACGGTCGGACTTTGTTCGGACATTCCGACAACAAAATCCTAGGATTTTTTCCGACGGATGTTGGCTCAAACTTGTTTTGCCTACACACGGTCGCACAAAGTTGTCGAAATTTCCGATCGACAACCACGCGGTCACGTACACCACGTACGACGAGACTAGAAAAGGCCGGTTCAGAACCAAGCGCGGCACCCTTTGGGCTCCTTTTGCTAATCTCGTGTTAGTAAAAGTTTGGTGAGAGTCGATTCGCGTTTTTTTAGACTCGTGGCTTTCAGATCGTTTTCTGCCGTTCAGTTTGTGCTTGTGGGTTTGTATCTGCTCTTCAGTGCGTGCAGTCAGTTCGTATCGGAGTTTTCTGTGCGATCTTGTCCGCTCGTTGCTGTTTTTCAGGTCGCTCTTCACAGGCCTTGCTGTTCTTCAGTGCGTTCTGTTACTTCGTTCTGAGCAGCTGACCGTTTTCTAGCCATGTTTCGTATGCGTACTCCTCGTAGGGTTCGTGCTGTGTGGGGGCTTGGTGTTGAGGTCCTGACCTTGACACAAGTCCAGTCCATGAACAGGGTGGGGAGGAGTTCATGGACCAAGAATTGGTTGCTCCAGCGTGACCAGTTCTGTCATATGCCTTTGCTCCGTGAGATCCGTGAGAATAATCCTGATGATTTCAGGAACTTTCTCAGGATGACGGACCCCGTGTTTCACCGTTTGTTGGCTTCGCTGACCCCCTATATCAGCAGGCAGGATACCTGCATGAGGCAAGCCATCACTCCGGAGCAGAGGTTGGTCGCTACCTTGCGGTATTTGGCCACAGGGAGAAGCCTGCAGGACCTCAAGTTCTCGACAGGCATCTCCCCCCAGGCACTTCTTTGTGGACATTTACTGCTTGTGTTTGTTTTAGCTGACCCTGACAGAAATGTGTGGAGTCCAGAAAATGTCGTGATTGTGTAACCTTAGACAAAGCACTGTTGGCTGTTATTTACTAAATGCAAAGACACTTTTCACTACAAGTGCACTTGCAACTGCACTGAAACTGCACTTGTAGTGCAAAGTGGATTTGCCCTTAGGAAATAACCCCCATTTTCTCATAAAACAGCAATTACATCACCCCAAAAGTGTTGTAGCGTTGAGACAATAATCCACACATTCTTGATGAGCAATCTTTTTAATACCTGCACAATCACATGTGCATTTACCAAAGGTTTTTCTGACAAACCGACATGTTTGTTGTATAACATATTTTGTGGTGTCATTATCCAAAATCAAAATGTGCATTTTATAGAAAACAGGCCTGTGTAAAACCCACAAGAAAGACACAAATCTTGATCTTACAAAGTTCACATTTGGTAGAACTTGAAGGCAATATCAGACATGAGTATTTAGGAACTGTGTTTGATATAGCATTCAGATGGGGGAAATCACCCCTGGAAAAGCCAAATTTTGAAGATGCACACCAATTTACGAATGTCAACATGTGCTATCTGCCATCAGGGGGGATCAAGGGATGTGTTTTGGGGGAGAAAGCCCTTCCTCACCGCTACTTTATTATTGAGGAAGGGGTTGCACCCCCAAAACGCGTCCATTGATCCCCCGTGATGGCAGATAGCACATGTTGGCACACTGTGTGCATCCTCCAAATTTGGCTGTTGGAAAAATCACAAAAACATTTTTCACATTGTAGCAGACAAAAGAAGAAAGTGATTTGGAGGGGCTTTAAACTCGCCCCAAAACATCAATGATGTTTTTATATTTTGGAATAACATCATTGATGTTTTGCTTCATGATTTCCAATTGTAAATTACACCCCATGATCTCCCCGATCAGGATCTGGGCACTTTCGGATGTGAAAGGATCTGGATCCACAACCTCACGATCACCTAAAAAGAGAGGAAACCCAAAATAAATTAGGTCTAAAAAATATGCCGCCATCCATCTCTTATCTGAGCCTGTGGTTGCAGACACTCACCTGTTGTGGTGACTAGTTCCACCACATCTTCCTCCTCCTGCTCTTCTTGGGTTGGGGGGATTTCCCCTTCTTCCAGAGGGGGTGGGGGCTCTGGTCTCCTCAGATGAGGGGTGTCCTCCGAGTCTTTTCTCCCCTATGTAAAACAAAAATGGTATAATTAGCACACAGATATTTGATGGCAGAACTATAAAGATGAAACATTGCTTGGAAGTGGGGTACAATTATCTATTTTAGCAGAGTTCCAAGATGTCGCTTTTTTATTGGCCTTTGTCAAGCTGCAATACTTTACCTGTTTGGTACAAGCTTCACAGATGTAGCCCCCCCCCTATAGTATACACTGGAGCACCTGTGTGCCCCCCCTAATAAAAATGGTGTTCTGGGGTCCCACACTAGTGCTCCAGTGTCCAGATGTGAAAACAGCTGCTCAGTGTCCTCTCCTTACACAGAATCTAGTTTGCATTTCATTCTAGTAACAAAGCCATCTACACAACCAAATTCTTTGAAGACAAGTATAGGGCCTCAAAATGGTGGCCAAATGCATATGGGCTAAACAATGGTATTTTATAGTCCGAAAAAAAAAATGTGTGATCCGAACGAATAATGTGCCCATGAACATGAAAGTTGCCATTTTAAACTGTACAACAGTTCCTAAAAGCACATGGAGCAGCACGAACGTAATAAACACAAGAACAATAGGAACACAGCACAACTACTTACTTTTTTGCAGCACTCTCCGGATCTTTCTGTACTGCTCATGTTCTTGTAATTTCAGGTCCGACCACCGCTTCCTGAGCTGATCTTTCGATCGCCGTACCCCGAATTTCCGGTGCAGACTCCTGACCACTTTCGTCATGATCTTGGCCTTTCGGACATTGGAGTTGGGGTAAGGCCCATACTTTCCATCATAGTCGGCCTTCTTCAGGATGTCCACCATCTCCAACATCTCCCCAAAGGACATATTTGAGTCCTTCAATCTCCTTCTGGATCGGGACGTTTCAGGCTCCAGCCTTTCCTCCTCCTCCTCGTTGCTGTAATTAGCACGATCCTGCTGTCTATCCGCCATGTGCTCTTCCTCAACTGCGCCAAACGAAAAGGGGCGGGGAATAGAATAGAAAGAACGTCAGGGGCGGGCGGAGTTATACGCATGCGCAGTGTGTATAAATCGTAACGCGCGCATCTTGCGTACGATCTGTGAGCGGAGGAAGGAGCATCGGAGACGCCGATCGTGCTAACGAAGGTAGGATCTAAACTTGGGCCTATACTGCTTCGAAATGGAAGCCTATATTGTAACAAGATTAGGGGAGTTTGGCCTGACATTAGGGTTTGTCTTGTGTTATGTCTTGCAGAGAAAATGGATGTAACTGTAAAGTGGGAATCTGAATTAATAAACCGCCCTCAATTCAAAATTACCCCCACTGCGCTGATGGATGGAGTGAAAAACTAAGGAGTGAGATCTAGTGAATGGACCACTCAATGTGCAAAAGAGTCACTTTATAAAACTTAATGTAAAGTGAAAAAGTGAAAAAGTGAGCTGCCCCTTTAAAAACTACAAAGCTGAATAATTATCTGATCTTATATATCCACATACCCACCAGAACCTACTTCTAGATACATAGGACCAAATAAGAGGCGCTCATATCCCCAATAGTGGAAGATAAAATGTGCTAAATTACCATCAAATGATGAAAACCATCTAAGTGTATATACATAAATGGACTGAATAGTGCAATATTACCATACACAAATAATTTCTATGTGACAGTGAAAAATGATTATATTAATTACACCAATCTAATAGCAAATCAATCACCAAAAAATGTGACATACAGGATAAAAAATGGTGCAAAATATGAGAAAACAGTCCAAAATATAAAAATCAGTCCTTAAATCTTTTGTGACAAAAAATGCGTAATTTAATTGGTGACAAAAAAATCAACGAAAATCTTCTAAGGTGCAGTGATCTTGATAAATTCCATGTGTCTTTCACCTCACCCCTGTGAAAACGTGAATCCACTCCCAATGGAAACTCACTCACCAAATATTTTTGCCAGCACTCTCATGCACGGCAAAAAGCGCTTCTGAACCACACTCCAGAGTGATCCGATATGCAATTACTTCCCAATGTTTTGGATCAATCCACATGTAAAAGAATTTGAAGACTCACATAGTGTAAACCAGCACGGCAAGTTTATTTAAAACCACTACAAACTTCCATAAAAGCACTCACATTTTAAAAGATAAATGCCAGCAATGAAAAACCAGTGCAGCTCACAGCAACTTCAAATTCAGTGGAAAACACTCCAAACAACAAGTGGTCACGGCGGACCCGAGGTGTGCTAATGCCCAGACTCACGGTCTTTCTCGCCCCCCTTCGTGGTGCGCCGTACAAACAAATCTCTCCTTCCTCTAGTGCGGCTCTCAGCGTCTCTCGTCACTTCTCATAGCCATGCCCCCGACATGTTTCGTCATAGATCAGACTTATTCATGGGATCCCATGAATAAGTCTGATCTATGATGAAACATGTCGGGGGCGTGGCTATGAGAAGTGACGAGAGACGCTGAGAGCCGCACTAGAGGAAGGAGAGATTTGTTTGTACGGCGCACCACGAAGGGGGGCGAGAAAGACCGTGAGTCTGGGCATTAGCACACCTCGGGTCCGCCGTGACCACTTGTTGTTTGGAGTGTTTTCCACTGAATTTGAAGTTGCTGTGAGCTGCACTGGTTTTTCATTGCTGGCATTTATCTTTTAAAATGTGAGTGCTTTTATGGAAGTTTGTAGTGGTTTTAAATAAACTTGCCGTGCTGGTTTACACTATGTGAGTCTTCAAATTCTTTTACATGTGGATTGATCCAAAACATTGGGAAGTAATTGCATATCGGATCACTCTGGAGTGTGGTTCAGAAGCGCTTTTTGCCGTGCATGAGAGTGCTGGCAAAAATATTTGGTGAGTGAGTTTCCATTGGGAGTGGATTCACGTTTTCACAGGGGTGAGGTGAAAGACACATGGAATTTATCAAGATCACTGCACCTTAGAAGATTTTCGTTGATTTTTTTGTCACCAATTAAATCACGCATTTTTTGTCACAAAAGATTTAAGGACTGATTTTTATATTTTGGACTGTTTTCTCATATTTTGCACCATTTTTTATCCTGTATGTCACATTTTTTGGTGATTGATTTGCTATTAGATTGGTGTAATTAATATAATCATTTTTCACTGTCACATAGAAATTATTTGTGTATGGTAATATTGCACTATTCAGTCCATTTATGTATATACACTTAGATGGTTTTCATCATTTGATGGTAATTTAGCACATTTTATCTTCCACTATTGGGGATATGAGCGCCTCTTATTTGGTCCTATGTATCTAGAAGTAGGTTCTGGTGGGTATGTGGATATATAAGATCAGATAATTTGTCAGAGAAAATGGATGGCTTCAACGACCAAAATTTCCTGCCCCTGTTCATAGACAAGTACAGGGAGCTGCCCTGTCTGTGGCAAGTGAGACACCCCCACTATAACCACAAACAGAAGAGGCAGGCAGTGCTGGAGAAACTGCTGGAGTTGGTGAAGCCGGTGGCCCCACAGCAACCATCCCCTATTTAAAAGCTAAAATTGGGGGCCTGAGGAGCACTTATCTTAGGGAGCGCAAGAAGGTCACAGATTCCCAGAGGTCCGGAGCTGCAGCAGATGACGTTTATGTGCCCAGGCTGTGGTACTACGAGAGACTGCGATTTCTGTCAGACCACACTGAAGTCAGGGAATCCCTCTCTACTCTTCCTTCCACGCTTCCTTCCATACCAGCTGAGGCTTCCGATGTCCAACCTGGGCCTTCCAGCCAGGAAGAAGTGGAGGAGCCCAGCTGGAGTCAGGTATAGCATTCTTCTACAGATTTCTGGTCAATAAATAAATGATGTTTATTAGATGTTATTATTGATCACTAATTGCTGATTAAAAAAAGTGTTTTACATATCAATAGACAGTAGTGGGCACCCAAAATTGGGACAAGAATGCAAAATGCTGGGCTCAGAATGATAGTCTGTTATATTTGTTAACATTCAATTTGCAGCAGTCAGGAGGTGAAAATTGTGTGTGATTGATGACTAAAATACTAAAACTATGTCCCTTTTTCATACACAGGAAGACCTCAGTCAGGAGGAGGTTGTGGAATGTGGCAGCCAGGAGGAGGCTGTGGAATGTGGCAGCCAGGAGGAGGCGGGGATTATTAGTGTCAGCCAGGAGGAGGCGGGGATTAGTGGCAGCCAGGAGGAGGCGGGGCTAAGTATCAGCCAAGAGAAGCCTGGGACAAGTCGCGGCCTGACTGAGTCTCAGGTTCTTCCCCTCCGCCTGCCACATAAACGAGCCAGGAAGGGCACTCCCAGTCCTGTGCAGGATTCAGTGTACAGGCTGATCCAGGAGGCTTCGTCGTCCCTCAGAGCCTTCCCCAGTCCTGCAGAGGCCTTTGCCTGCATGGCTGCCACCAAATTGCTGGGCATGCAGGAGGGCCAACGCAAGATCTCTGAGGACCTGATTTATAAAGTCCTACGTAAGGTGGAGAGTGGGGAACTGACACACAAGACGGATGTCATTGAGATGGACGATCCTCCTCCTCCTCCTGCTGCCACAACTCCACCACCACAGCCAAAGGCTGGAAGGAAGCGTGGAAGGAAGACCTGAGAGTGATGACCCTGGGTTCAGTCTGGTCTGACAGAAGATGCAGTCTCTTGTATGACCACAGCCTGGGGACACAGTGTTATATTCTTAATATCTAAATTTTAATTGGCTTTATTGAAAAGAATATGCATTTTCCATATTTGTTTGAATGACAGGACTTTGAGCTAGTGATACCCAAATGGCCATTCATTGACTGAAAATGCAGGTCAAGACCCTGTCAGAATGTGATGGATTTTGTAAATATATGTATGGGTCTTCCTATGTAACCGATACTTTGTTTGATTTATGCGTTTATGTTTCAAGAGGTCTGCTGAAAGCCTCTCACATATATCTGGTTTCATGTTTAAAAGGTTTGGTCCAGTTAAAAACAGATGTTGCTCTCTGTTAGAAGGTAGAGAAAAAGGGAGTGTATGGGAGGGATTTGTGTTTGGGCGCGAATTTGAAAGACTGAGTTCATATAGACACAAGGAATCCAGTCTTCTGGCTCACTCTTCATACACATCTTCCTCCCAAGACATACACCTATTCAAGCCAGGACACAAGAGGTTAATCGGCCATTTTTAATAGGCCATGACAAAGGAAGCACATGTCTATTGAATTTAAGAATTCTTTTCAGATCTTTGAAACGAATGAACTATATTTGAACATTTTTTGCATATATGAAACAACACTAATTCTGAATATGAATGTACTATTTTTGTAAGTATTTTCCAAGTTTATGTGTGTACAATAAAACACAGAGTTTGATTTAAGCTGACTCAAGCAGAAATAATTCCAAAATTCGTCTCACGAGAATCATCATTATTGAAGGCTTTTTATACAATATTAAGCCATTTATTTCATTGGCGGACGCCAGCCAGTTTCAATCGTCAGAAGTTTTTGTGTCACTTTTCCTTTGTTCAGAGGGGAAATGTGATGAACAGGAGAAAACTTTGCAATTATTGAAAGAACCTAGAATCGCTTGATGTTTTTGATGATTGTGTGAAGACCAGAGGATTTTGGATACAGAAGTCTTGACAGACGGTTTAATTAGAGTCCAGCGGAAAACGGAAAAGTTTTATATTCGGTGAGTACCAAAATATGGAATTTGTAAATGTTATAGCTGAAGAAAGTAATTTAGAATTTGAAGGTTTAGCCAGCTATATTTCAGACACTAAGTTATGGCAATCAATGTATAATCAATGCCTACAGGCAAATAAAGCAATTGAGAAGAATAGATTTTCATTAGCTAAATCTAAGAGAAAATTAAGCAATGTGATGAAATTAGTCTCAGTCTTCAATGCCATGGTTTTTGATATGCCAGGAAAACAAAGGCAAAGTGTAACAGAAATTGCACAAACACAGGAGAATTTACATATTGAACAATTAATGATTGAAAAAGATGCATTAGAACATAAAATGAATGCATTATTGGAATCAGTTAAAGAAAAAGAAAGTTGTATTGCTTTTTTAACTCAGAAAGAAATTGAACAGGAGAATGTTATAAGTTTGCTTAAAACGCAATTATTGCAAGCTCAGTCTTCTGCACATGCTCAGTGTTTAGCTTATGAACACGTGACAAAGTCAGAGGCGAGGGATAATGATGCTGATTCTGGAGTTGACACAGTGGAGTCATTTGAGGAGGTTAATGTTTCCTCAGACAATGAAAGCGTGAAGTCTGTTGATTTGAATAATAGTAATATTCAACAGAAATTTAAATTTTCATCGCCATATACTCAAAGAAAGGTATATGCAAAAAAAACAACTCTTAAATGTTTAGTTTGCAAAAGAGAGGGTCACATAGCTAGGTTTTGTGTGATGGCTAATAATAATGATATACAAAAGAGGTTGTATTATCCGAAAACGATGCCAAGACGCTATGAAGTGTATTCTGTGCGATGGTGTAGTAATTTGAGGTATAGAGGCCATAATAATCAAACTAATTTCCCTTTTAAGACCCAAATGCAAAGATTGCAAACTGCAAATAGTCCATTAAGACAGGAAAGGTATCGTTATGTACCATATAACACTGTGAAAAACAATGTTAGCAGTCCTTAAATGAACTGCATGGATGGTAAGGATTTTCTGGTTATTGATTCTTTGCTATGGATAATAAGGTTATGATTTGAGGTTCAGAGATTTGGTTTTTATTTGATATATTTTTAGTATTTAAGGATAATCCTTTGGATTATTAATTTTTTATTAATTTTTCCCAGTTATGATTATTATGATTTTAATTTTTCATGTTTTGTACAGATAGAACATTGAGAGGTTTAGTTCATCTGATAAGGGGGTAATTAACAGCTTTGTACTCAATTAGCTAGGGATGCAAATTTGTATGGAGAATTAGTGATTTTAACCTGAATATGGTCAAAATTATGTTGTGGAAAAAACAAATATAAGATTTTCTTTCGTTTTCAGAGGTTTAAAAGGTAAATCAATCTTTTATTCCTCATCGGTTGTTATTAGATCTATATTTTTGTTAATGATAACAGGATCTAATTTAATGACTTAGATGGATTTTCTATATTTTAATGTACCACAACACCTACAGGTGGAATTCACTAAATTTAACTATGACAGTTTAGATCACTTTGGTAAGCAAAAATTGCTTGAAGTGCTTAAAGAGAAATTCTATTGGGACAAAATGGAAGAGACGGTAGACAGAGTAATTAAATATTGTATAATCTGTGTATTAAGATATTTTAATTACTGACAGGATATGGATTAATCATGTTTTTCTAGTTTGAGGTATACTAGCAAATCTCAGTAGTGGCAGAGGATTCCATTTTATAGGTAAAATCATGCAGGTAATGTGTAAAATCTTGGAAATAGGACAGAGATTTTATGTATCATATCATTCACAGTTTGCAAGTACAGTTTGTTCAGTTATGGAGTATTCTTCATTTGATTTAATGACAGAAAGAATTATTCTGTCACTTGTGTTTCACAATGAACGTTTGGTTGGCAATATACAGCAAGGATTGTTAGTGTAATGCTTGTGATTTGAGTAGGGATATTAGGATGTTATTTAAAGGTATTGAATGTCATTCAGAAAATGATATTTAGATGATACAGGACAATTTGAACAGAATTGTGTTACATGTAGTTGCTTGTATGAAAAATGGTCCCTCCACACAGTTTTAAGTTTGAGTTAAAAGATCATACTTTCCTTACTTTACAATATTCTTTGTTTAGGAGATTATTAAAAGACAATTTGTATATATACTGATATGTAGTATTTGTTTTAGAAGTTTAAAGAAACTTGTATTGTATAAGTTAAATGGTTACTCACAGAGCACATAGCCCCATCCTTAGGAATTTGAGAGTGAAATGACACCATCCTTTTTAAAAAGGAGGGGGGGACTACTCATTGAGAGTCTGCATCTGTGGGACTACAAGACAAAAAAGAACCTTTCTGAATAAGAAAGGAGGGGGTTTGTTTTTTTAGGAGTAGAATGCTTGTAACAGAGTTTTTTGGCAGACATGCATTCCAGTAGATGTTGCAACAGACATTCACTCCAGTATACACAAGACACATATACAGTATGAGAATTGCTGTTACATCCACACACACATATCTGATTCTTGTAACATTTTGTTATTTTATTATTAAAACCAAAATTATCTTTTATTCTAGATAAACGGTTTATCAAGATTGATAATTAAGAACGGAAAGATTTATTTAAATCAAAAATTAGATGTTATTAGCATTAGTTTATACAGAAAGAAATATGGTGATTAAAGAGTTGCCATGTGTAAGGTCACACCCAGAGATGGTGAGATACACGTCACAGGCGGAACTAAAGGTTCAGGAGAACTGGACCATGGCAAAGTAATTGGGAAGGTCCATTTGACATCTTGGATGTTCAAGGGACAATGGTATTAGTTCAAGGATTTCTCAATTTAGTGAAAAAGCATGTATAAATAAAAATGTGGGTATAACAAATGTAATATTCTAAGATAAATGATGCTGCTTTTATTTTTCCTAGGAATGAATTATATTTCATTAACCTGGAGGAATCATGGATTCCAAAAAAGAAGAAATATGACAGTTCAACAAAAGAAAGTGTTAAAGAGAGAAGATTTATCATCATCATCACAGGATGCATCTTTTCCCTAGTGACAATTTTATCTGTGGTAAAATATATCACAAACTGTTCCAGCTATGCAGAGGTTAACAGGATTGAAGAATTACACAACAAAGACATTACATTATTCAGAGACAAAAGAGATCTAGACACTGATATCAATATAGATGACAAAAGTGATAAAGACATTGATATTAATACAGAGGACAAGAGTGATAAAGATGTTGATCTTAATACAAATGACAGAATATAATTCTAGATACGTTGATATTATTACAGCTGAAGAATTGTATGGATATGTATTTGTAGGACAGGGATATGATTGCTGTATGGAATTATATTTAATTCATAGCAATAATATCGAAGTCAACGTTAAAATAGAATCCAAAACGAATTTTGTTAAAATGCTGGGATCTTATAGGTTAAACAACAGAACCCGGAACTTTTGAATGTAATATTTTGGGAAGGAGTTTTTGGTCAGTATTTGTAAAAGGTAACAATCTTTGAACATTTTTGAAGATAATGATAGTTTGCATTTGATATGTAAAACAAAAATATATGTACCTCAAGATTCATTGGTAACTTGGAAAAGGAACGATTAATTTTTGGGAAGTTTTCTTCACAGTTCTACTATGATAATTCATAAAGGAATTTATGGTAGTGTGAAGTGGATCAATAATACATTTGTTTATAAACAAATGAGAGTATCTTTGAATGATACTGGTATATATGAATGTTGCATATCAATAGTAAATTATCCAATGAAATGTGCGAAGGCAAGTGTTGTTGTAAGGTCTCCTAGGAAAACTCCATGTGTTGGTAAGAAAAGTGTCTCAGCAAATCCATTTCAGATTAACCATTTCCAATCCAGAACTCTTTTGAGAGAGGGAAATTTTGTCATTATATTGTGGAACTTTAATGTTTCAGAATGGAAAATTTCTACAAGGTTTCCACAATGTCAAGGACATTTGGTTAATATGGAATTGGGTATTGAAAGATGGTTTGGAATTAATAATAGAAATCATAACAGAAATAAGCGTGGTATTGTTGAAGGTATTTTAGGAGGGATTGGCACAATTGGGAGTATTACTAATAGTATGGACATTAATACTTTAAAGTCTGATCCTGAGACAGCTGGTTTAGTGGGTAGTAACGGGATTAAAATACAGAGAAATTTAAATGAAATTTTAGAAAATATGGTTATTAAAACAGCTAATATAATGGGTCCATCTATTTTACATCTTCAAAATATTACTCTTGATTTAATGTTAAGTGAACAACATTCTCATATTGCCAGGGCATGTTTAGAGATCCAGACTGAATATTCCACTAATTTTAAAATAATTGCACAAGCATTTCAGAGTGGAATAACCCCTCTTGGCATTTTACAGAATTTACCCAGAGAATATGTATATGCTATAAATCATACAGATTTATGGGTAAATAAATGGATAGGATGTAAACAGGATGTTTGTTATAGTTCTTCTATGATTCCGATAGCAGGACAAGAACAAATTTTGGTTCCAATCACTGTCTTGGGATTACCCGTCAGCAATACACAATTATTGTATTATAAATTACAGTATACAGATTTTGCATTTAACAATGAAAATTCTGAATTAGAACAATTAGATTTGTCATCATGTTTACAATTTCAGTCTAAAGTTATCTGTTCACCTAATCAAGATAAAAGTATTTTTCATTCTTGTTATCATAATCATACATTATGTTCAGCAAGAATAGAAAAAGTTGAAACAATTTCTGAATTAATTACTCGTGTAGATAAAAAGAAGGTTTGTTTTCAGATCATGTCAGATACAGAAAGGGTTAAAACTTTTTTCTTTTTTCTGTGTGTTTCGAAACACACAAGGATTTCTTCAGAATAACAGAAGCACGACTTCACATATTATCCAATACTTCACTCTGCGTGTAGCCTTTGTTTAATCTTTAGGGGAAAAGCTTGGAAGCAGCAATTTCTATAAATGGCAGGAAAAGCATTTTTTCATCATCTAGAGGACCCCTTGAGAGGTGATACTTTTGGTATCCGCTTCCAGCAGAGACCCTAGGCTGGGGGAGACAGCCATACGCTCATACGATCTCCCTAACAAGAGATAACACGATCTGGTAAGGGGCAGTTTGTCTTAAGGTGGGGGGACTTTCCTGTCATCACGCTCCTCAGGGTGAAAAAATCGCATGTCTCACACCGCTTGGATGACTGTTATATTCCCCCTCTGAAAGACTTTTCCACCAATGAACTTTTTATTCTATGAACTTCTCTTGCTCCATCAATCTTTGAATTGGACTGCTCATGTTCAGTTTTTTAGTTTCATTTTATTTGATTCATGATGATCATTTAATTTTAATTTTTCTTTCACTGTTTATTTATGGTATAGGGGTGCACAACCTGTAGATATCAAGGTGATTGATTTTTGTATTCACTTTTAAGTGGCAGCGCAGCTATTTTTTTGTATATAGTGTTTAGTAAGTGGATGTGTCTCACATTTATGGTTGCAGCTGCACAAACCACCTTTTTTTCACAATATATACCACATATCTTCATAGATTGGATTTTGGGATAGCGCAGTCATTTTTCCTGTTTGATGAAAATATATATGTAGACAGGTCTGTCAGGGCTGCCACCGATGGGACCAGAAGCAAGGTCCAAAAAAAGGCTGAGAAGAAACAAGGAAAGAGGAGCCTCTAAATATGTATCAATATAGCATTATAAAAAACAATATCCACTCACATGGAAGACTGCACATCTGCGTTCAAGCATGTCTCTGGATGGGAATAGAGGAGGGGGACTGCAAGTCTCAGCAAGTCTATAAACGGCTGGCAACACATCAAATCCAATGAGGATGTTGTGAGGTGGTGGGGCACAGCGGTTTCTCCTTAAGCTCATAAAGCGTGGTGCGGAGCCATGACGTCACAAATGTGTGACGTGCCATGCTTGACAAAGGAGTGCTGCTATGTTTACCATACATAGCGTGAAACGCGTCACAAATTTGTGACGCCACGGCTCCGCACCATGCTTTGCTGTGCTTGCCAAGCCTCGTTCTGGCTCCCCTCTCACGGCCGTGTTATCTCCACATCTTGGATACCAGATGGGACGAACGTATATCACGGCACAGCCTGTGACAGGACCCGGCGTCTTTTTTCCCCTTCTCCTGGAACCCACACCTGGCCAGATGATCTCATCAGTCACCTCATCTCTGCTCTGTGTGTCACCTTTATGGAGGTTAAGGAGAAACCGCTGTGCCCCACCACCTCACACCATCCTCATTGGATTTGATGTGTTGCCAGCCCTTTATGGATTTGCTGAGGCTTGCAGTCGCCCTCCTCTCCTCCCATCCAGAGACATGCTTGAAGGCAGATGTGCAGTCTTCCATGTGAGTGGATATTGTTTTTTATAATGCTATATTGATACATATTCAGAGGCTCCCCTTTCCTTGTTTCTTCTCAACCTCCCATTACCATGTTGCTTAATAAAGTTAGAAATATAGGAATTATGGAAGATCTAGTGCTTACAGCGCAAGATAGAAAGGAACAATATATAGAAACATGGACCTCATGGGGGGTATTTGTATATTCCGAAGAAGGAAGGAGGCTATTGGGGAGCGGGGGAGGGGAGTGAGGACATTCCTGCAATATGGCGGTGGAGCACAAATGGATTGTTATTCCCTGGGGTAAGGAGGGGGGTTTATATAATACGGGAGTCGTTTTTTATTTATTTTTTTCTCTCTTTTTTTTGTTTTGTTTGTGCTGTTTTTTTTTTTTTTACTTTTGGGATTAAAATAGGAGAACTAAAGTCTGGAAATATGGTTTATATATAATAGATGGTAATGGATATGGTTTGACGGAGATACGGGGTAAAGTGAATGTATGTTTGAAATATATGCATTTTTCTCCGTATTTTCACTATTATGGAATATGCAAGATGTAATGGATTTATGGTTTCTCTGAAAAAAAGATACCTAAATAAAGAATAAAAAAAAAAAAAAAAGGGGAATGACACACTTATCATATCCAAACCCAGGAAAATATCAACTAATCAAACTTTATTTTTTTTCTATATTATGGGACACAGATATTTCCAGTACTCACAGAATCTTCCCAGTGTCCAGGTGATGGGTTTTGGTCTCGATAGACTGACATGCTGAACCTGACATCGGAATTTCTTCCCCAGATCCGTCATTGTTGGGGTGTAACTGGAAGTGCTGGTCACATGATATAGTCCTTCATTATCCGGGAGGGGGGAAGTGGTGTGTGATGGTAGCATGTCATTTTCCCTGTACCATGTGACTTGTATGTCCGACGGGTAGAATAAATGAATCCTACAGGAGAGATCCAAATTCTCACCGAAACGAACAACTTCCTGATTCTTCGTTATGGGGTCCAGCATGGGAACCGCTGAAAGAACACAGAAGACAGTCAGATGTATTAAAATTATGCTTTTATACAGACCTTATGAAAGCCTCTTTCCCCATCCCATTCTATCTCTTCTCCCATCTCCCCCATATATCTCATCTTCCTTTTCCTCCTTAATCCACCTTCTACCTCTCCCCCTTTCCCCTCCTCCATCCTCTCCATCTTCTTTTTCTTCCTCCATCCTCCTCTATTCTTCCATCCAATACCACCATTTACGTTTGCTCTCCTGTGACCCAGAGTCCGCTATTCCCCGCACTCATCTGATGTAGCAGAGCCACTGCAGGCTCCGGAAGGAAACAATATTGTCCGTATCCACCTGGATTCCTGATCGGCGGATGGCCCAGCCTCTCAAGGTGCCACTGAGAGCCAGAGCCGGTGGAGCAGACTGGTCATGTGATCGCTCAGTTCCTGCTCTTAAAGCTAATGTGGGGCAGCTGCAGCATGGAGGCTATGTGTTTGTATTTTTTGTAAATCCTACACTTCTCCTTTAACCACTTGGTCTCCGGAAGATTTACCCCCCTTCATGACCAGGCCATTTTTTGCGATTCGGCACTGCGTCGCTTTAACTGACAATTGCGCGGTCGTGCAACACTGTACACAAATAAAATTGATGCCCTTTTTTTCCCACAAAAAGGGCTTTCTTTTGGTGGTATTTGATCACCTCTGCGGTTTTTATTGTTTGTGCTATAAACAAAAAATATATATTTTTAACTTTGTGCTATAAAATATTTAATAAAAACATTAAATAAATCTAATTTCTACATAAATTTAGGCCGATATGTATTCTGCTTCATATTTTTGGCAAAAGAAATCCCAATATGCGTATATATTGATCGGTTTGCACAAAAGTTATATATAGTGTCAAAAAACTATGGGATATACTGTATATTGGAATTTTTTATTTTTTCTACTACTAATGGCGGTGATCAGCGGCTTATAGCTGGACTGCGATATTGAAGCGGACAATCTCACACGAACTGACACTTTGTGGGAACCAGGGACACCAATACAGTAATCAGTGCTAAAAATATGTACTGTCACTGTACTAATGACACTGGCTGAGAAGAGGTTAACATCAGGGACAATCAAAGGGTTAAATGTATGCCTAGCCAAAGTTTTTGTGTGTACAGTGTTAGGTGTTTTTACTAAGCTATGTGATGGATTTTATTCCCTGCTTTGCACGTCCCCACTGACTGGATGTAGCTCTGTCCTGTCTGTCTCCTCGGCGATCAGCAGGTGCCGGCAGACATCCATTGGCTGGCACCTGCTGATCGGCTTCTGCTGTAACTAATCACAGCAGAAGCGGAGCGCCCCCCACCAAGAAGGGCAGAATCACATATATACATATGATTCTGCACAGAGCCACCCCCTTGAAGCAATAGGGTGGTCGGCAAGTGGTTAAAGGTACAGGGGTAACAAAGTATATTTGTTACTGCGAGTGTAGAAATATTATGTCCAATTCATTGTATATTTTCCATCACTCACCGGTCACATTCAGGATCTGCTCTCTTTTCTCCCGGTGATCTGTAGCGGGGTGGAAGGTTCTACAGATATATGTCACTCCATCATCTTCTCTTATAGTTGGTTTCATGGTCAGAGCACTTATATAGCTGTAGGATTTATCTTCATGCTCATGCTCCTTTACTCTATGGAAATATTTCTCACTGTGAATGGTTTGGCTCCTAGAATTCCATGTTACCAGTTCAGTCTCTCGGAGGTTCCTCTCCCTCCTCAGCCAGGTGATGGACAAAGCTCGCGGTTTAAACCCATTTATTGGACAGGTGAGAGTCAGCTGCTCCTCATGGATGACACGTTCCGGGCTCATGATGGACAATAACTTTGGAGGAACTAAATAAGAGAAATTATAAATGTTATATATGAATTTATTGAGTAAAAATATAAAGCAATGATGTACATTACTGGTGTAGTGACCTCTCTTTTGTTGGGGCAATTTAACCTCTAACATCCCTCTGAACACCATCACACTTATGCCGTGTACACACGACCGGACAATTCGACCTTGTGTGGGCTTTATCGGACCTTCAGCGGACCTTTTCGGTCAAAAATCAGATGGACTTTAGATTTAAAACATGTTTCAAATCTTTCTGACAGACTCAAGTCCGGTCGAAAAATCTGTTCGTCTGTAAGCTAGTCCGACAGACGAAAACCGAAGCTAGGGCAACTATTGGCTACTGACTATGAACTTCCTTATTCTAGTCCAGTGTACGTCATCACATTCAAATCCATTGGACTTTGCTGTGATCGTGTGTAGGCAAGTCCGATTCGACGGATTCAGTCCGTCAAAAGTCCGGTTGTGTGTACACGGCATAACACACAGGGGTCTTCATCAATGTGGGGTAAAGAAAACTGACCTCCTGTGCCCAGTGGCATCACCAAGATTGGTGTCACCCGGTGTGGAAAAAAACATGGTGTCACCCCCCTCCACGAACTATAGTCCATCCTCAAAACAGACCACCTCCTTCAGTGCAGACCGCCCCGTTCAGGGCAGACTGCCCCCTTCAGGGCAGACTGCCCCCTTCAGGGCAGACCAGCCTTCAGTGCAGAGAACCCCTTCAGTGCAGACCCCCCCTTCAGTAAAGACCCCCCCTTCAGTGAAGACCCTCTTCAATACAGACCCCTGACTTCAGTGCAGACCCCCACCTCTGTGCAGACCCCCCTTAGTGCAGACCACCCCCTCCAGTGCAGACCCCCCTCTTCGGTGCAGACCCCCCTTCAGTACAGACCTTTCCCTCCAGTACAAACTACCCTTCAGTACAGACCTCCCCCCTTCAGTGCAGACCACATTTCAGTACAGACCTCTCTCCCTTCACCTTCAGTACAGACCTCCCTCCCCCTTTAGTGCAGATGACCCTTCAGTACAGACCACCTCCCTCCCCCCTTCAGTGCAGACCACCCTTCAGTACAGACCTTCCCCCTTCAGTGCAGACACCCTTCAGTACAGAATTCCCTCCCTCCCCCCTTCAGTGCAGACCACCCCTTCAGCGTAGACCGCCCCCTTCAGTGTAGACCAGCCTTCAGGGCAGACCGCACCCTTCAGGGAAGGCACCCTTCAGTGCAGACCCACCCTTCAGTGAAGACCGCTCCCTTCAGTGAAAACCACCCTTCAGTATAGGCCTCCCTCCCAGCTTCAGTGCAGACCACCCTTCAGTACAGACCTACCCCCCCTTCAGTGCAGACCACCCTTCAGTACAGACCTCCCCCTTCAGTGCAGACCACCCTTCAGTATAGACCTCCCCCTCCCCCTTCAGTAAAGACCACCCTTCAGTATAGACCTCCCCCTTCTCCTTCAGTGCAGACCACCCTTCAGTATAGACCTTCACTTCCCCCTTCAGTGAAGACCACCCTTCAGTACAGACCCCTGACTTCAGTGCAGACCCCCACTTCAGTGCAGACCCCCCACTTCAGTGCAGACCCCCCCGTCAATACAGAACTCCCTCCCCCTTCAGTGCAGACCGCCCCTTTAGAGCAGACCGCCCCTTCAGTGCAGACCACCCATCAGGGCAAACCGCACCCTTCAGGGCAGACCGCACCCTCCAGTGCAGACCGCCCCCCTCAGTGCAGATCACCCCCTTCAGTATAGACCTCCCCCTCCCCCTTCAGTGCAGACCACCCTTCAGTATAGACCTCCACCTCCCCCTTCAGTGAAGACCACCCTTCAGTACAGACCCCTAACTTCAGAGCAGACCCCCCACTTTAGTTGCAGACCACCCTTCAGTACAGACCTCCCCCTTCAGTGCAGACCACCCTTCAGTACAGACCTCCCCCTTCAGTGCAGACCACCCTTCAGTACAGACCTCCCCCTTCAGTGTAGACCACCCATCAGGGCAGACCACCCCCTACAGACCTCTCCCCCTTCAGTGCAGACTTCCCCTTCAGTGCAGACTGCCCCCTCTAGTGCAGACCGCCCCCTCCAGTGCAGACCACCCCCTCCAGTGCAGACCACCCTTCAGTACAGACCCCCCCTTCAGTGCAGACCACCCTTCAGTGCAAGTGGAGGTAAATTGGGTATCTGGCGCTCCAGGAGGCAATGCCCTTAGATTGTAATAATGTAAATCGATTAGTCAGTCTTTAGGTAAAAACAAAGTTGAACCAGGGTAAGGGGGTGATTTAAAAAGAGGCAGCCATCCTCAGAGTGTGTCCAGCAACTCTGAAAAACATATAAAAGATACAAGGGGGGGGGGGTGGCGCCTCTAAGTGTAGTATTAACCACTTCTGGACCGCTCACCATCGTTATACGTCGGCTCTTTGAAGAGGTGTATTGTTGTTACGGCAGCAGCTACCATAACCCCGGTATCTTCTTCTTCAGTGAGCGGTCCAGTTTAAGATAAAAGTGGTTTCTGCAGTGGATTCGCTGCAAGATAACTTTTATCGGTGGTGGGAGAGGGCCCTCCTTCTACTGGCCTCTAAGCTGTGAGCTCCGTGCGCGTAAACTTTAATTCCACAGAGACAGTCCTGACCCCTTTTTAATCTTGTGCAATAAATAATAATGTTTTAATACTATATTTAGAGGCACCCCTCCTTGTTCCTTCAATGCAGACGCCCCCTTCAGTGCAAACCCGCCCCCTTCAGTGCAGACCCGCCCCTTCAGTGCAGACCCACCCCATTCAGTGCAGACCCGCCCCATTCAGTACAGACCCCCTTCAGTACAGACGGCTCCCTTCAGTGCAGACCATCCTTCAGTGCAGACCACCCTTCAGTACAGACCACTCCCCTTCAGTGTACGGCCCCCTGTAGTGCAGATGGCCCCATTCAGTGCAGAGCCCCTTCAGTGCCGGACCCCCTCTTCAGTGCAGACCACCCTTCAGTACAGACCCCCCCTTTCAGTACAGACCCCTCTTTCAGTACAGACCCCCCCTTCAGTGCCGGACCGCCTCTTCAGTACAGACCTCCCCCTTCAGTACAGACCTCCCCCCTTCAGTACAGACCTTCCCCCTTCAGTACAGACCTTCCCCCTTCAGTACAGACCTTCCCCCTTCAGTACAGACCTTCCCCCTTCAGTACAGACATCCCCCCTTCAGTACAGACCTCCCCCCTTCAGTACAGACCTTCCCCCTTCAGTACAGACCTCCCCCTTCAGTACAGACCTTCCCCCTTCAGTACAGATCTTCCCCCTTCAGTACAGACCTCCCGCCTTCAGTACAGACCTTCCCCCTTCAGTACAGACCTCCCCCTTCAGTACAGACCTCCCCTCTTCAGTACAGACCTCCCCTCTTCAGTACAGACCACCCCCTTCACTGCAGACCCCCCCTTCAGTGCCGGAACGCCCCTTCAGTGCAGAACACTCTTCAGTACAGACCTTCTCCCTTCAGTACAGACCTTCCCCCTTCAGTACAGACCTTCCCCATTCAGTACAGACCTCCCCCCTTCAGTACAGACCTCCCCCCTTCAGTACAGACCTCCCCTCTTCAGTACAGACCACCCCCTTCAGTGCAGACCCCCCCTTCAGTGCCAGACCGCCCCTTCAGTGCAGAACACCCTTCAGTACAGACCTTTTCCCTTCAGTACAGACCTTCTCCCTTCAGTACAGACCTCCCCCCTTCAGTACAGACCTTCCCCCTTCAGTACAGACCTCCCCCCTTCAGTACAGACCTCACCTTTTCAGTACAGACCTCCCCTTTTAAAGTACAGACCACCCCCCTTCAGTACAGGCCACCCCCCTTCAGTACAGACCACCCCCCTTCAGTACAGACCACCCCCTTCAGTGCAGACCACCCCCTTTAGTACAGACCACCCTCTTCAGTGCAGACCACCCCCTTCAGTACAGACCACCCCCCTTCAGTACAGACCACCCCCCCTTCAGTGCAGACCCCCCCTTCAGTACAGACCCGCCCCTTCAGTGCAGACCCCCTTCAGTACAGACCTCCCTCTTCAGTACAGACCTCCCCCCACAGCTCCATGCTGTCCAGCTTGAACCGGAAGAGGAAATGTCACCAGCAGCACGGGGGAAGGGGTCAGGACTGTCTCTGTGGAATGAAAGGCTACGCGCTCGGAGCTCACAGCTCCTTCTACTGGCCTCTAAGCTGTGAGCTCTGAGCGCATAGCCTTTAATTCCACAGAGACAGTCCTGACCCCTTCCTCCCGCCCTGTGCTGGTGACATTTACTCTTCCGGTTCAAGCTGGACAGCATGGAGCTGACTACCACCTGGTTTTTCTGAATGTGCAGCTATTCAGCACAACATCACACCAGAACCTCTCCCAGCTACCCGGATCGTGCGAGGAGCCTGTAGGGTGCATTAGAACTGCCAGGCCTACATACTTATGACGAGCATGACTCCCACTTATATCTTGTAAGTATTTTTAATCTTGTGCAATAAATAATAACGTTTTAATATACATTTAGAGGTGCCTCCCCCCTTGTTCCTTCTGTGAAGACGGCCCCCTTCAGTGCAGACCCACCCCCTTCAGTGCAGACCCGCCCCCTTCAGTGCAGACCCACCCCATTCAGTGCAGACCCGCCCCATTCAGTGCAGGCCACCCCTTCAGTACAGACCACCTCCTTCAGTACAGACCACCCTTCAGTGCAGACCACCCCCTTTAGTGCCGGACCCCCTCTTCAGTGCAGACCACCCTTCAGTACAGACCTTCCCCACTTTATTGCAGACCACCCCCTTTCAGTGCAGACCACCCTTCAGTGCAGACTGCCCCCTTTAGTGCAGACCCCCTTCAGTACAGACCCCCCTTCAGTGCAGACCCCCCCAGTGCAGACCCCCCTTCAGTACAGACCCCTTTCAGTGCAGACCACCCCCTTCAGTGCCGGACCCCCTCCAGTGCAGACCGCCCCCTTTCAGTGCAGACCACCCTTCAATACATACCTCCCCTTTTCAATGCAGACCACCCTTCAGTGCAGACCACCCCCTTCAGTGCAGACCACCCTTCAGTACATACCTCCCCTCTTCAGTGCAGACCACCCTTCAGTGCCGGACCCCCCCTTCAGTGCAAACCACTCTTCAGTACAGACCTCCCCCTTCAGTACAGACCACCCCCCTTCAGTGCAGACCACGCTTAAGTACAGAACCCCCCTTTCAGTATAGACCCCCCTTTCAGTACAGACCACCCCCCTTCAGTGCAGACCACGCTTAAGTACAGAACCCCCCTTTCAGTATAGACCCCCCTTTCAGTACAGACCCCCCCTTTCAGTACAGACCCCCCCTTTCAGTACAGACCCCCCCTTCAGTACAGACGCCCCCTTCAGTACAAACCTCCCTTCAGTGCAGAGCTCCCCCTCTTTCAGTACAGACCCCGCCTTCAGTGCAGACCACCCCCCTTCAGTACAGACCACCCTTCAGTGCAGTCCCCCTTCAGTACAGAACCCCCCTTCAGTACAGAACCTCCATTTAGTGCAGACCGCCCCTTCAGTGCAGACCCGCCCCATTCAGTACAGATGGCCCCCTTTAGTGCAGTCAGCCCCATTTAGTGCAGACCACCCCATTCAGTGCACACCCCCCTTCAATGCAGACCCCCCCTTCAGTGCCTGACCCCCTCTTGAGTGCACACCACCCTTCAGTACAGACCTCCCCCTTCAGTGCAGACCACCCTGCAGTACAGAACCCCCTTCAGTACAGACCCAACCCCTTCAGTACAGACCCCCCCTTCAGTGCAGACCCCCCCTTCAGTGCAGACTGCCCCCTTCAGTGCAGACTGCCCCCTTCAGTGCAAACCACCCTTCAGTGCCGGACCCCCTCTTCAGTGCAGACCACCCTTCAGTACCGACCTTCTCTCTTCAGTGCAGACCACACTTCAGTGCCGCCCCCCTTCAGTGCAGACCACCCTTCAGTACAGACCTCCCCCCTTCAGTGCAGACCTTCCCCTTCAGTACAGAACCCCCTTTAGACCGTCCCCTTCAGTGTAGAACCCCCCTTCAGTGCAGACCGCCCCCTACAGTACAGACCCCCTTCAGTACAGAACCTCCATTCAGTGCAGACTGCCCCTTCAGTGCAGACCTGCCCCATTCAGTACAGACGACCCCCTTTAGTGCAGACGGCCCCATTCAGTGCAGACCACCCCATTCAGTGCAGACCCCTCTTCAGTGCCTGACCCCCCTTCAGTGCCTGACCCCCTCTTCAGTACAGACCTCCCCCTTCAGTGCAGACCACCCTGCAGTACAGAACCCCCCTTCAGTGCAGACCCACCCCATTTAGTGCAGACCCGCCCCATTTAGTGCAGACCCGCCCCATTCAGTGCAGACCCGCCCCATTCAGTACAGACCCACCCCCTTCAGTGCAGACCCACCCCTTCAGTGAAGACCCACCCCCTTCAGTGAAGACCCCCCTCAGTGCAAACTGCCCCCTTCAGTGCAGACCCCCCTTCAGTGCAGACTGCCCTCTTCAGTGCAAACCACCCTTCAGTATTGGACCCCCTCTTCAGTGCAGGCCACCCTTCAGTACCGACCTCCCATCTTCAGTGCAGACCACCCTTCAGTGCAGACCGCCCCCTTCAGTGCCGGACCCCCGCCTTCAGTGCAGACCACCCTTCAGTGCAGCCCCCCCTTCAGTGCAAACCTCCCCCTTCAGTACAGAACCCCCCTTTCAGTACAGAAACCCCCTTTCAGTACAGAAACCCCCTTCAGTACAGACCTCACATCACAGAACATCCTCAGCAGTGTCCCTCCTCCTGCTCAGGTGTGTGAGACGGCGTCAACAGCCAGCTCAGACAGCCCGCAACGCGACAGATGCGGAGATTAGTGCAGGTGTCGACAGGTGTCACCCGGGTGCAGCCTGCACCCACCGCTCCCCCTAGCAACACCACTGCCTCTGCCCACACCCACCAAAGCTTCATCCAAAGTGGATGTTAAGTCCAAGAGCCCATTTACATTTTGATGTTGCGCTAACATTCATTAATGTTGCAGATTAACATGTATTACTTAACCAGTTCTGGACCAGCTGCCGCAGTTATACTGCGGCAGGTTGGCCCAGCTGGGCGAAGCGTCGTAGCAATACGTCGGGCGCACACGCCCCCTAGGCAGCCGCGACAATCTGATTTGCTTCAGAACCGATCGATCCCCAGGCCCAGGCCAATGATTTCTGGCCTGGACCTGGTGATCGCTCCTGGCGAATGAGGTCCTTCCCCTGTCTGTGTAAGTGTAAACACAGCAGGGGAAGTGATGTCATCTCTCCTTGTGGAAGTCTTTTCATTCCAGAGAGAGGAGAGAAGAAATCTCAGAGTAAGTGCACCAACACTACACTGACACCAGTTCACATAGGTACACTTGTCACCCCCCCAGTTAACCCCTTCACCCCCTGTCACTGTGTCACCCAGTGCAGTGTTCATATTTTTTTTTATCGCTGTACTGGTGTCATTAGTGACACTAATTAGTGTTGGGGTAATTAGTGTAGGCCCAGATAGGTCTAGGGACCCCCTAACCGCCCCTAATAAAGGTTTAACCCCTTGATCACCCCGTCACCTGTGATCACTGTAAAACTGTTACAGGTCCGATCCGCATTGTGTCTCCCAGGGCCCCAGCTGAGCTCTGCAATCCAGTCTGGAGCTTCTAGTTTGCCTTCTCCCCAGACCACACCCCTACCCCGCTCTCATTTGCTGGAGGAGAGAAGTCTGAGTTCCCCGTATCCTGGATCGTGAATTAGCAACCAAGATGCTTGCTGCTGGAAGTGTGCTCACACTGCTAAGGCCTCCTGTACACGACTGCTGGTAAACGGACGTTCAGAGGCAGTTGGCTGCTTTTTTTCAGCTGCCCCTGAACTTATCCAATGTTATCTTATGTGACCATGTACACAGGTTTGTTGAGGCTTGATGTACACGGGACGCTGAGGCAACCTCCTCTGAACAAATTTTTTGACAGCTTCAAACCGGCGTTTAAAAACACCCGTTTTGTGGCGTTTGCATGCCGCGTTTGTGTCTAGGGGCATTTATTTAAGATAACATCATAGGACCCTCCCAAAGCCCAAAAAACTGTATTATTTAACTATTTCAGCCATTCTGTGAGACCAGAGTGAGGAGCAGCAGCTGAGAGAGCCACAGTGTACTTGTATCTACCTCAATTTCGGTGCTTTTACTATGAATCCAATAATGAGTATATGTGAGGAAAAAATACTATTTTTTTAATATATTTAATTTCTAAATTGCAATTGATTAGTATATTTTTTTGTTTATTTTTTTAATAAGCTGTATATGTAATTTCATTTTTTTTATTTATTTTGTTTTTTTATGCAAATTTTAATTGCAATTTTTTAAATACTTTTAATTAACCGAACCCTAACTGGAAACCCTAACCCTAACCCTAACTTGTTCTTCAAGGGGAAAACCCCAACCATAACCCCCTAACCCTAACCAGAAACCCTAAGCCTAACTTGTTCTTCAAGGAGAAAACCCTAACCCTAATGGAAAACCCTAACTCCCTAACCAGAAACCCTAACCCTAACTGGAAACCCTAACCCTAACTTGTTCTTCAAGGGGAAAACCCTAACCATAACCCCCCTAACCCTAATGGGAAACCCTAACCGGAAACCCTAATCTTAACCCTAACCGGAAACCATAACCCTTACCATAACCCAAAACTTGTTCTTCAAGGGGAAAGCCCTAACCATAACCCCCTAACCCTAATGGGAAACCCTAACCCTAACCAGAAACCCTAACCGGAAACCATAACCCTTACCATAACCCTAAACTTGTTCTTCAAGGGGAAAATCCTAACCATAACCCCCTAAGCCTGAATTTCATGCAACTATGTTTGATCAAGTCGGGGGTGAAGCTCAATGGTGGGGTCATCTGGTTGAAATCTAACAACATTTAGGTCAAATTCCAATTAAACTTTGGCTAAGCAATGCTAGTGGTGTATTGGATTGGATCGTGGGCTCATTAGGGGTATATAAATGGTCTAAATGAAGCATAGCAAGCAATTACAAGTTTTTAAAATATTTTTTAGTGTTTTTTTCATCATTTGCTATAATTTTTAAGTTTTGTAATGTTAAAAAATAGGGCAGCTGTAAAAAACGCTTATAAAACGAAATTGCGGCAAAACGCCAGTACCGTGCTTAGCAGCGTTCTGGGTCAGAAACGTTGGCGTCTGAACTAATTTTTTTGCCTTCAAAGAAAAGCCTATAAATGCAATTGCCTAAAAACGGCATTAACCGAACCTGTGTACATGTACACATAAGATAACATTGGATGAGTTCAGGAGCGGCTGAAAAAAGCATCCAACTGCCTCTGAACGTCCGTTTACCAGCAGTCGTGTACAGGAGGCCTTGAAGTGGAGTTCCACCCCCCAAAAAAAAAAATTACTGTGTGTGACAGACTAGCCGGGATAGAGGCTGTTGGAGGATGCAAGTGTTGCCTTGTTTTGTGCTCAGAGTGGTTGGAATACCTGATATCTGTATACAGACTGGGAGGAAGTGCTATATGACGTAAGCACTCAAGCGGAGTGTGGGACGTTCCGTGACACTGTGCTTAAAAAAAAATAAAAAAAAAACATTTGGAGAAAAATTTTTTTTACTCACCTCTAAATGCCTGTTGCTAGGGGGTCTCTCGCAGTCTTCCTCCTTCTGTGCCTGGCTCCTGATGTCACTTCCCTCAGGCGCAGGAAGGGAGATCAGCCCTGCCCCTCCCTCTTGTCAATCATCTGGGACACATTACAGGTCCCAGATGATTGAGCAGCCAATCACGGCGTGCGGCGCCGCCTGCGCATGGCAGCGCAGTGGGTGCCCGGCTGTGAAGCCACAGCCAGGTGCCCACAGTTACTATACCGGCGGAGGGGGAGACGAGCAGGGCTTCGATCCCCTGCATCGCTGGACCCTGGGACAGGTAAGTGTCCGATTATTAAAAAGCCAGCAGCTGCAGTATTTGTAGCTGCTGACTTTAATTTTTTATTTTTTTTATAATGGGAACTCCTCTTTAATGTCGTTTTTAGGCAGTTGTGTTTATAGGCTTTTCTTTGAAGGCAAAACAATGAGTTCAGATGCCAACGTTTCCAATGTTTCAGATGCTAAAAGCGGCAAAAAGCGGCAAAACGCGGTACTGGCGTTTTGCCGCAATTTCGTTTATAAGCGTTTTTACAGCTGCCCTATTTTTTTAACATTACAAAACTTAAAAATTATAGCAAATGATGAAAAAACACTAAAAAATATTTAAAAACTTGTAATTGCTTTCTATGCTTCATAGACCATTTATATACCCCTAATGAGCTCTTGATCCAATCCAATACACCACTAGCATTGCTTAGCCAAAGTAGAATTGGAATTTGACCTATATGTTGTTAGATTTCAACCAGATGACCCCACCATTGAGCTTCACCCCGACTTGATCAAACATAGTTGCATGAAATTTAGGGTTTAGGGTTTCCCATTAGGTTAGGGTTTTCCCCTTGAAGAACAAGTTTAGGGTTAGGGTTTACGGTTAGGGTTAGGGTTAATTAAAAATATTTTAAAAATTGCAATTAAAATTTGCATAAAAAAAAACAAAATAAATTAATAAAATTAAATTACACATACAGCTTTTAAAATAAAAAAAGGTAACAAAAAATTATAATAATCAATTGCAATTTAAAAATGAAATATGTTTAAAAAATTGCAATTAAATAAAAAAGACAAAATAAATAAATAAAAAAAATGAAATTACATATACAGCTTATAAAAAAAATAAACAAAAAAATATACTAATCAATTGCAATTTAAAAATTAAATATATAACAAAATAAGCATTTTTTCCTCACATGTGCTCATTATTGGATCCATAGTAAAAGCACGGAAATTGAGGTAGATACAAGTACACTGCGGCTCTCTCAGCTGCCGCTACTCACTCTGGTCTCACAGTATGGCTGAAATAGTTAAATAATTCTGTTTTGGGGGCTTTGGGAGGGTCCTATGATGTTATCTTAAATGCTCCTAGACACAAACGCGTCAAAACGGGCGTTTTTAAACAATGGTTTTAAGCTGTCAAAATATCATTCTGAGGAGGTTGCCTCAGTGTCCCGTGTACATTAAGCCTAACAATGGCAGGGGACAGTGAGCTGCCTCTCTACTGCCATGGTCCACACAGACACACAGCGAGGACAGGAGGAGAGAGCCGGGACAGGACTTCAGTAAGTCAGATAAGAGACATGCTGCTGTGCGAGGAGGAGTGTTCTCTGATGTGGGGACAGGTACAGTACACACACTTTTTTCATAATCAATAACTTACATATAAATAGATGTAAAACAGCATAGGAAGATCACAATAGGGCACCACAATCCTGAAGCTTCCAGTCTTTACCATATAATACTACACCATGAGGATTGTTCTTATTGCATATGACCATTGATGAGCGGATGAGAGGAGGATATCTAAAGATCTACTGGAAGGAATTACTGGATATCAAGTGCTGCGAGATCTCCCCTATCCTGTGCATGAGATCCGAGGAATTGCTGTGAGGAGTGATTTTTTTTAATACAGGCACTGTCAGACCTTTTTGGCCTTCTATTAAAGAGGAGTTCCCATTAAAAAAAAAAAAAAAAAAAATTAAAAATCAGCAGCTACAAATACTGCAGCTGCTGACTTTTAATTGGACACTTACCTGTCCCTGGGTCCAGCGATGCGGGGGATCGAAGCCCCGTTCGTCTCCCCCTCCGTTCGGCAGCGCCAGCATTGCAACTGTGGGCGCCAGGCTGTGGCTTCACAGCCGGGCACCCACTGCGCATGCGCGAGCGGCTCCGCACGCCGTTATTGGCCGCTCAGCTGGGACCTGTAATGGGTCCCAGATGATTGACAGGAGGGAGGGAGCAGAGCTAAGCCCTTCCTGTGCCGAGGGGGAAGTGATGTCACCAGCCCAGGCACTGAAAGAGGCAGACTACGAGGGACCCCCTAGCAACAGCCATTTAGAGGTGAGGTGAGTAAAAAAAAAAAAAAAAATCCAAATTTTTTGTTTTTTTGTTTTTTAGGAATTTTCATGCATTTTTTTTTTTTGGGTGGAACACCACTTTAAAGCAGAGTTTCACCCAAAAGTGAAAGCTCCGCTTATCGCCCCCCCCCCCACATCGGCTGCCACATTTGCCACCTTTCGGGAGCACATGCGCAGTAGGGAACCGGCTGTGAAGCCACAGGGTTTAACTGCCAGTTTCCCTTAGAAACAGTAGCAATGGCAGCACCTGAGACCCAATGGAAAAAATCACCTGGGGTGCTGCCATTGCGGGACCCCTGGACAGGTAAGTGTCCATATAATAACAGTCACCAGCTACAGTATTTGTAGCAGCTGACTTTTAATTTTTTTCTGAATGAGCCTGGAGCTCCGCTTTAAGGTGAGCTGCTAGAACACACAGAGTGGATCTCGGATGGTGCTAGGGAGTTTGATCACAGTGCACCAAGGGTTTGTTTGCCAGAGCACCTGGAACATCACCAGATCTTATTATTTATTTATTTCAGGTACTTATATAGCGCCGTCAGTTTACGCAGCGCTTTACATATACATTGTGCATTCACATCAGTCCCTACCCTCAAGGAGCTTACAATCCTAAGGTCCCTAACTCACATTCATACATACTAGGGACAATTTAGACAGGATCTACCAGCATGTCTTTGGATTGTGGGAGGAAACCCACACAGGCACAGGGAGAACATGCAGGCAGGTAGTGTCGTGGTTGGGATTCAAACCAGCGACCCTTCTTACTGCTAGGTGAAAGTGCTATCCACTACACCACTGAGTTATCTGATCATGTTTCTACACTTTTCTAACTATTACTGGACACTTCTTGCTAGTAAATATGAACACTTTAAAGGAATATTTATCCTTAGATTGATTGACTTTCACCTCCTACATGTAATTGTAAAAATACATTTTTACCATTTGCAAATATTACACTATTGTTACATTTGGGATCTGGATTCACAATCCATTAAGGTCATCTATGAAATTGCTATTTATATATTGCTTGTTTGCACATTTTTTTATTTTTTTTGTAGTACCGGGGATCTGGGTTTCACTACCCAGTAGGGTTATTTATTTTTATGTCTTTTTAATATTTTATTGCTGCTTTCGTTGATTTATTTAATTGCCTTTTTCTGTGGTTTTCTATTAACTATTGAATAATTATTGACACATGACATCACTTTTTTCCCTTGTTACAGCACTGTTAATATGGGCCCCCAACCCAGGAGGGTTATTTATACATTGAATCTTTGATTTGATGCTAACATTAGCCACTTGGAGTATCCTGGCAGGTGGTAGTGGGGGGGGGCCCAGGTCAACTTTTGCATCGGGACCCAAAAGCTGCAAGCTAAGCCTCTGACTAAACATATAACTACAGCGTTCGCAGAGTCAGGCCTGATCCCTGCGATCGCTAACAGTTTTTTTGGTAGCATTTGATACAGTCGCTGACAGTCAGGAGCTTTTTTTCCTGTGAGTCTCACTAGTGTACCAGTAAATTTAGAGCCCAAAATGGCAAATCGAAGGTACACTAGTGAAGAGGCCTACACGTTTCTGAGCATGACAGATAGTGAAGAGGAAGTCACTCATCTGTCAGATTCAGGCTCAGAATACGATCCTGTAGAGGACAGCGGCTCCATGACAGATAGCTCTGACGACGGAGTTGTGGTCCCTGCCAAGGTCAGGCATACCAGACCCCAATCTTCTTCTACTGTCATTGAGGTGCAAGAACCGCGGGGCTCTCGTATGGAGCAGAGAAGTACTAGTGCCGCTATTCCTTCTGGTGAACTGGCAAGCACCAGCAGCCTAGTACACCCCGGTCGTACATCCAGCACTGCAGTAACACTTGGTGACGTGGCGAATCCCATAAGTGCAGTTCAAGCTGGCGAGGTGGCAAGCACTAGTAGTGTCCCGCTGCCACCAAGAAGACAAACACAGGCCCATCGTGCCCATAGTGCCCTTCCTGCTGCATTCGCCAATCCTAATTGGGAGCCCACCACTTGCTGGGGGAGCACATTGCAATGGCTTCTATCCTTAAGGCTTCTATCTCTAAGTGATTCTTTCTACAAGTGATATGCACTTCAATCTCTGCTTCAAAGTTCTGCCTCACCTGATCATTCCTTCTCTGTCTCTTTACAGGTATGTGTCAGCTCAACCACATCTTCCACCGTTAAATGAAATTGGGATCTGCTTGCTGTCTCTGTGTGTGTGCCTTTGGTATGTGGCCTTCTCTATCTGTTGCCCTGTGTGCATAACCATGACGTTGTTTTTTGTTGCTCTGGACTGTCTTACCTAAGTTTTATGTGTTAACGAACTTCAACCCCACCCTTATAAGAGTATGAATTTGAGCATCCTTAAGGGGTCAGCACATTGCTGGGGGAGCACATTGCAATGGCTTCTATCCTTAAGGCTTCTATCTCTAATGGGGCGTACACACGGTCGGACTTTTCAGCTACAAAAGTCCGACAGCCTGTCCGACAGACTTCCGGCGGACTTTCGGCAGACTTTCTAACGAACGGACTTGCCTACACACGACCACACAAAAGTTTGACAGCCTAGTACGCGGTGACGTACACCAAGTCCGGCGAGACTATAAAACGGAAGTTCAATAGCCCGTACGACACCCTTTGGGCTCCTTCTGCTAATCTCGTGTTTATCTCGTGTTAGTAGAAGTTTGGTGAGAGACGATTCGCGCTTGTGAGACTCGTATTTTTCAGTTAGTTTTAACTGTTGTTCAGTCTGTGCTTGTGAGGTTTGTATCTGCTTTTCAGTGCGTTTGGTCAGTTGGCATTGAGAAACCTTTGTTTTATTGTCCGCTCGTTCCTGATTTTCAGGTCGCTCTTCACAGGGCTTGCTGTTCTTCAGTGCGTTCTGTTTAGTGCGTTCTGACCAGCCGACCCTTTTGAAACCATGTTACCTGTACGTACTCGTCGTCGAGCTCGTGCATTGTATGTGTTTGGTGCTGTAGTTTATTCTTCAGACCAAGACCAGTCCATGAACAGGGCGAGGAGGAGTTCATGGACCAAGAATTGGTTGCTCCAGCGTGACCAGTTCTCTCATATGCCATTTCTCCATGAGATCCGTGAGAATAATCCTGAGGATTTCAGGAACTTTCTCCGGATGACGGACCCTGTTTTTGACCGTTTGTTGGCTTTGCTGACCCCCTATATCAGCAGGCAGGATACCTGCATGAGGCAGTCCCCCCTCCTCCTCCTCCTCCTGCCACAACTGAAACACCAGAGCCACAGCCTCGAAAGAAGGCTACAGGGAAGGCTGCAGGGAAGGCTGCAGGGCAGCATGGAGGAAAGGCTGCAGGGAAGAGAAGAAAGTGATGACTTGGGTTCAGTCTGGTCTGACAGAAGACGCAGGCTGTTGTAGGACCACAGTCTGGGGACATCTATATCATCTGCTGGTGCTGTTGATCTCTGGGATTCTTGGACCAGATTGTGCTCCCTCTTATATGGACTCCTCAAGATCCCCATTTTCTTGTCCACAGACTTTTTCCAGCGTTGACTTCCTCTTTATTTTATTTAGACCATGAATAAATGGATCTTTTTTGAGTTTAGGTTTTTTATTTTAAATCATAGATTTTAGACACAATGTTTTAAATTAACAAGGGACAACAATCTCATTGATTTTGCAAAAACACAACAAAAATAGATTAAAATAATGTTAATAATGTTCGAGTGGTAAGTATTTAAAAAAAAAAGATACATAACCAAAAACGGTTCTTTGGGTTAACTTTATATAAAAAAAATAACAAATCACTATAAAAACAAAAATTATAAAGGGTTCTTTGTGGTAACTTTACAAACATTAAAAAAAATTTTAAAAATATATATAAAAATGGGTTCCCTGTGGTAACTTTACAAAAAAATTTATAGATAAACAGAAAAAAAGTTCCACAACAATCATAAAATAAATATCTGGATAAAAATTACAAGAAAAGATGACTCCACCAAAAAAAAAAAAGTTTAAAAAGTATTATTAGTAAGGAAACATTGTTTTGAAAAAGCATACCATGTCATTCATGAGATCAAAGAGAAAAAGAATCCAGAAATCTGTTTGGGAGAACTCTGTTTGAATATGAACAGCAAAACATCTTCGTTCTTTATAGCATTCGTAAAGAAGACATTAAATGCGCTGCATTCAACGATCACAGATTTTGCAGGGTGAGGAATGTGCTACCTACAATACGAACACTAGTTTTACTAGACTGAGTGCTTCCGTTTAGTTTTTGCTTATGAGCATGCATCGTTTTTTTGTCCATCGGACTAGCATACAGACGAGCGGATTTCGGGGTCCGTCGTAGTTACGACGTAAAGATTTGAAGCATGTTTCAAATCTAAAGTCCGTCGGATTTGAGGCTAAAAAAGTCTGTTGAAAGTCCGGAGAAGCCCACACACGATCGGATTACCAGCCAGCTTTAGTCCGTCAGCATCCGTTGGACTTTTGTAGACGAAAAGTCAGACCGTGTGTACGCGGCATAAGTGATTCTTTCTACAAGTGATAAGCTCTCCTTCCACTCTGTAACATGCACTCTCTACCACTTCTTCTGACACTCGTGTCCTCTCTCCTGAAACTCTCTTACCTTCACCCCTCTTTTCCACCCGCCTGCTTATACATATCACCCTGCCTTCTGTCCTCTCCCTACTACTGCTCCTACCAACTCTTGCTCATTCTACATCCATATACTGATAAAACCTCCAGTTCTCTGAGACATGACCCTTCATATAAATCAGATTCCCACATTACCTCCCTCACCCTCCTGCTTCTCCTAATCTCTGGTGACATATCCCCAAACCCTGGGCCACCATCATCTGTCTTTGCCCAATGCTCCCATCCCCCTACACCCTCTGGCAGGAGCCGCAACCCACAGGACTTGGTCTCTATTCCTCTTTCCAAAACCAGCCCCCCCTTTTCCTGTGCCCTGTGGAACGCACGTTCTGTCTGCAACAAACTCACCGCCCTCCACGACCTCTTCATCACAAATTCCTTTAACCTACTTGCCATTACTGAAACCTGGCTTCATGAATCAGATACTATTTCTCCTGCTTCCATCTCCCATGGGGGCCTTCTCTGGACTCACTCCCCCAGACCAAGTGGACGGAAGGGAGGTGGAGTGGGAATCCTTCTAGCCCCATGCAGCACCTATCAGGTACTTCACCCACCTCCCTCTCTGACACTCTCCTCTTTTGAGGCACATTGCATTCGTCTATTCTCTCCCATTTCTCTAAGAATCGCTGTCATCTACCGGCCCCCTGGACCAGTATCAGCCTTTCTTGATGACTTCTCCGCCTGGCTACCCTACTTTCTCTCTTCTAAAATCCCCACAATTATTCTTGGGGACTTCAATATCCCTGTTAACATGAACACTACTATTACTTCTAAACTTCTCAGTCTAACCTCATCGATTGATCTGAAGCAATGGATACAGGCTCCTACCCACTCCAACGGCAACACCCTTGACCTTGTCTTCTCCTATCTGTGCACTCCGTGCAACCTTTCCAACAATCCACTCCCACTCTCTGATCACCACCTTATTAGTTTTGCTCTCTCCCTGTCTTCCACCTCCTCTCCCTAACAGTTACCCGTAGAAACCTTCGTCACCTCAACCCTTCTCTTCTCTACTCTGCTACTGATCACCTCTATGACAAAATCTCACCTCTGTCCTGCCTCAACCTAGCTACTTTCATCTACAACAGCTCACTGTCTTCCTCCCTAGACAAGCTTGCCCCCCTCACTACACGCAGAATTAGGCCCCGACTGCTACAACCCTGGCAAACAGATGACACCAGAAGTCTCAGAAAACGTAGCCGCGCTCTTGAGCGTCTGTGGCATAAGACTAAGTTCCAGGAAGACTTCACACAATATAAATCTGCCCTCCTAAAATACTATTCCTGCCTTCACACTGCCAAACAGACCTACTTTATCACACTCATTAACACCTTCTCATCCAGTCCATGTCAACTCTTCTCTACCTTCAACACTCTACTCTGTCCTCCACTGCCTCCACCCACCAACTCACTGCTCAGGAGAGATCGCCAATCACTTCAAAACTAAGATTGATAACAATTCATGAGGAGATCGCCAACGTACAGAAACCCCCCCCCCACGCAACACCCCATGTCCACAGACACAATCATTACTTCCCTCATTCAACCCTGCTACTATTAATGAGGTTGCTAAACTTTTATTTAACACTCATCTAACCACCTGCCCCCTGGATCCTGCTCCCTCGCAAATGCTACGCTCACCCTCTGACTCGATTCTACACTCTCTAACTCACATTTTCAACCTCTCCCTCTCCTGTGGCATCTTCCCAAACTCTCTAAAACATGCGCTAGTCACCCCCATACTTAAAAAGCCCTCATTGGACCCCACCAATCTCAACAACTTACATCCCATCTCCTTACTCTCCTTTTCCTCCAAACTTCTTGAAAGACTGGTCTACAACTGACTAAGCGACCATCTGACCATGAACAAACTTCTTGATCCCCTTCAGTCTGGATTTCGCCCTCAACACTCCACGGAAACTGCTCTCCTTAAACTCTCAAATGACCTACTAATGGCAAAACCAGTGGACACTATTCTGTACTACTTCTCCTGGATCTCTCTGCTGCCTTTGACACAGTGGACCACCCGCTCCTCCTCAAAAAACTCCACTCCTTTGGTCTCCGTGACTGTACTCTTCGCTGGTTCTCATCCTACCTATCACACCGCTCCTTCAGTGTCACTTACAACTCTACTTCTTCCTCTCCTCTTCCTTTCTCCGTTGGGCTCCCCCAAGGTTCTGTTCTTGGACCTCTCCTCTCAATCTACACCACCTCCTTGGGTCAGTTGATTGCCTCCCACGGCTTTAAATATCATCTCTACGCTGATGACACCCAAATCTATCTCTCCACCCCCCAGCTCTCTCCATCTGTCTCCTTACGCATTACCAATTTACTAGCAGACATATCAGCCTGGATGTCACATCACTTCCTCAAACTCAACCTATCCAAAACCAAGCTCAAGATATTTCCTCCCTCAGGTGCCACTTCCCATGATTTCCCTGTCAATATCAACGGCTCAACCATCAACCCATCTCCCCACGCCAGGGTCCTAGGTGTAATCCTGGACTCTGAACTAACCTTTCGACCCCACATTCTATCACTATCCAAAACTTGCCGCCTCACTCTCCGCAACATCTCCAAGATACGCCCTTTCCTAACCAATGTCACCACAAAGCTTCTAATCCACTCCCTGGTCATCTCTCGCCTCGACTACTGCAACTCCCTCCTCATTGGTTTACCTCTAAATAGGCTATCCCCACTTCAGTCCATCATGAATGCTGCTGCCAGGCTCATCCACCTCTCAAACCGCTCAGCGTCTGCTACACCCCTCTGCCAATCTCTCCATTGGCTGCCACTCAGTCACCGAATTAAATTCAAGATACTAACTATAACTTACAAAGCCATCCATAATCTGGTCCCCAGCTACATCTCTAACCTAGTCACAAAATACCAACCTAACCGTTCTCTTCGCTCCTCCCAAGACCTCCTGCTCTCAAACTCCCTTGTCACCTCATCCCATGCTCGCCTTCAGGACTTCTCCAGAGCCTCCCCCATCCTCTGGAATGCTCTACCCCAATCCGTCCAATTTTCTCCTACTTTATCCACTTTCAGACGATCCCTGAAAACTCATCTCTTCAGAGAAGCCTATCTGGCCCCCACCTAACAACTGTACATTTACCTTCTCAATCAGCACATCACCCACAGTTATTACCTCTTGTATCTCTTGACCTTCCCTCTTAGATTGTAAGCTCTAAGTAGCAGGGCCCTCTGATTCCTACTGTATTAAAGTGTATTGTATTTGTACTGTCTACCCTCAAGTTGTAAAGCGCTACGTAAACTGTTGGCGCTATATAAATCCTGTATAATAATAATAATAGTGCCCTTCCTGCTGCATTCGCCAATCCTAATTGGGAGCCCACCACTTCTGCAGCACCCGTACTTCCCCCATTCACTGGCCAACCCGGCATTCAGGTGGAAACAGTTGATTTTACGTCACTTGATTTTTATTCGCTGTTTTTCACGGAAGATCTCTATAGATCTATTGTGGACCAAAGCAATTTGTATGCTGGTCAATTCATCGCTGCTAATCTCCAGTCCTCCCTTGCCAGAGATTGGAGACCAATTACGGTAAAAACTTAAAAAGAGTGAGTTGAGGACATATTGGTTCATTGACCCAATTCACCATATGCCCGTGTTCTCTGCCTCCATGACCAGGACACGATACGAGCAGATCTTGCGGTTCATACACTTCAATGATAATGAACTCTGTCATCCTCGGGTGACCCTGGATTTGATCGGCTCTACAAAATTCAACCCCTCGTAAACCACTTCAACCAGCAGTTTGCAGCCGTGTTTACTCCCAATCAAGTTATCTGCGTTGATGAGTCCCTGATTATGTTTTCTGGCCGCTTGTCTATCAAACAGTATCTTCCCAGCAGGTGTGCCAGATACGGGGTCAAGATGTATAAGCTCTGTGACAGGGCCACAGGCTATACATGTAATTTTATGGTTTACGAGGGAAGAGATAGTCACGTTGAACCGGAGAACTGCCCAGATTACATAGGGAGTGCTGGTAAGATTGTGTGGGACTTGGTGTCACCCTTATTCGGAAAGGGGTACCACTTGTATGTGGACAATTATTACACGAGCGTGCCACTTTTTAGTCACCTTTTTGATTATGGAATTGGCGCATGTGGCACCGTGCAATCTAATCGCCGGGGCTTACCCCAATGGCTTGTAGAATCCTGACTTAGACGGGGGAGAGAGCCTGCTTGAGATGTAATAATTTGCTCGCTATGAAGTGGAGGGATAATCGGAATGTTTTAGTTCTGTCCTCCCTTCATGCAGACACGACGGTCCAAATTCCTACGGCGACTGGTGTTATGGAGAAACCCCTCTGTGTCCACGAATATAACCTCAATATGGGAGGGGTGGACCTCACCGACCAGTTGTTGGCGCCGTACTTAATTACCCGTAAGGCCAGACGCTGGTACAAAAAAGTGTCTGTATACTTATTTCAATTGGCTCAGCTGAACGCTCATGTGCTATACAGAGCTTCAGTACGAATTCGATCCTTCCTTAAATTTCAGGAAGAGATCATCAGAGCCCTTCTGTTTCCAGACGGTGCTGTGGCCCAACTTCTCAATCCAAATGCAGTAAGCCGGCTGCGTGAGAGGCATTTTCCGTATGTCCTCCCTGATACACCTACCCAAAGAACACCCCAAAGAAGATGTCGTGTCTGCAAAAAATGTGGATTTAGGCTTGACACCCATTTTTATTGTCCCTCCCAGGGCTGCCATCAGGGGGTACAGGCAGTACTTAAGTAAGGGGCCCGCTCCCCATACAGCAGCACGAGAAATAAATTGATCACCTGCCCTGCCACTAGCCTGCACGGTGCCTGGCCGCTATATAGCCTTCTTGCACTAGCACAACACGCGCCCGCGCTGGTAGGGAAGTGGAGAGAAGCTTTACATGAAGCCCGAGCCACCGCCGCCTTTCTGACTAACAACACCGCAGCCAGCACTTGTTCCTCTTTCTTCCCAGCGGAGGCGGAGCCTGCTGGCTGCTACTAGGTTGGTTTACAATGTGATTGGCTGGGACACGGGCAGGGGGAGTGGTCAGCTCGTCAGCATCTACAGTAGGTGACTGCGATATTGTGTCAATTATTGTTGACTGCGAGATTTGACACAATTATTGTTGACGGCGAGATTATCGGCGAGATTTGACACTTGCGAGCCCCGTCGCGGGAGCCAGCGCCAAGCTGGCTCGCTCATCGGGAAAGAAAAAATATGTTTTTTCCTTTTGCGATGAACGACGAGTATTGCTGACAGGTGTCTGGTATGAATCATGAGGGGGAACGCCGAGCCAAATTTCTAATAAAAAACCGGCATTGGTTTCCCCCCAGGGGCATACCGGGCAATTAGGTCTGGTGCGGATTTTAAAGGGAACCCCCTACACCGAAAAAACGGCATGGGGGTCCCCCCAAAATCCATACCAGACCCTTATCCGAGCACGCAGCCCGGCCGGTCAGAAAAGGGTGTGGGAACGAGCGAGCACCCTCCCTCCTGAACCGTACCAGGCCCCATGCCCTCAACATGGGGGGTGGGCTCTTTGGGGCAGGGGGCACCCTGCAGCCCCCCACCCAAAAGCACCTTGTCCCCATGTTGATGAGGACAAGGGCCTCTTCCCGACAACTCTGGCCATTGGTTGTCAGGGTCTGCGGGCGGAGGGCTTATCGGAATCCGGGAGCCCCCTTTAATAAGGGGGCCCCCAGATCCCGCCCCCCACCCTATGTGAATGAGTATGGGGTACATCTTACCCCTACCCATTCACTTGGGGGAAAAAGTGTCAATAAAAAAAAACACACTAGACAGGTTTTTAAAGAAATTTATTAGTCAGCTCCGGGGGTCTTCTTCCGACTTCGGGGGTCCCTTCCTTCTTCTCCGCGCTCTCCGGCCTCTTATCCACGCTCCCCGGTCTCTTCCTGCTGAGCTCCTCCGCTATCTTCTGCCCTTTTGCCGCTCTTTTGCTAGCGGTGGCCCGGTCTTCCCCATCGTCTTCTCTTCTTCCGATGTTGACACGACACTCTCTCCCGCTGTAATGCTTTGTGTGAGGTGCGCAACGACTTATATAGGCATGGGGCATGGCCACCGGGTGAGGTCACCCGGTGACCCCACCCCTTATGACGTCACAGTCCCATCATACCCCAGGATTGTGACGTCATAAGGGGCAGGTCAACGGGTAAGGAGGAGCCCGGCAGAGGAACCGGAGAGCGGAGAAGAGGCCGGAGAGCGGGAGAAGAACCGGACACCGGAAGAAGAGGCCAGAGAGAGCGGAGAAGTCGGAAGAAGACCCCCGAAGTCGGAAGAAGGCCCCCGGAGCTGACTAATAAATTACTTTAAAAACCTGTCTAGTGTGTTTTTTTATTGACACTTTTTCCACCAGGTGGATGGGTAGGGGTACGATGTACCCTATACTCATTCACATAGGGTGGGGGGCCCCCTTATTAATTTCCGATTCCGATAAGCCCTTCGCCCGCAGACCCCAACAACCAATGGCCAGGGTTGTCGGGAAGAGGCCCTTGTCCTCATCAACATGGGGACAAGGTGCTTTGGGGTGGGGGGCCGCAGGGCATCCCCCTGCCCCAAAGCGCCTACCCCCCCATGTTGAAGGCATGCAGCCTGGTACGGTTCAGGGGGAGGGCTCGCTCGTCCTCACCCCCTTTCCTGACCGGCCAGGCTGTGTGCTCGGATAAGGGCCTGGTATGTATTGCGGGGGGACCCCCAAACCGTTTTTTCGGCGTAGGGGTTTCCCCATAAAATCCATACCAGACCTAAGGACCTGGTATGCCCCTGGGGGGGAACCCATGTCAGTTTTTTATTTAAAATTTGGCGCGGCGTTCCCCCTCATGATTCATACCAGACACCTGTCAGCAATGCTTACCACAGTTTTCCTTTCCCGATGAGCGAGCCAGCGCGAAATGTACAGTACCCTGTCGCCGAGAACCAGCGCAATGGGATCGCGCTGGAAACACATTCTCGCGATCAGGTACTGTATCTGCATGCACCCAGCCCTATCAGGTGCATGCAGTTAAATACCAGAGAGCAGCCTGAAGGGTAGGTCACAAAAGTTTAGTGTGTGCTGCTATGCCCCATATGCTGCCTGTATATTTATATATACAATGCATCCCCATCCCAGCCCAGCACCATCCATCCCTCTCCACAATGCATCCCCACCCAGCACCATCCATCCATCCCTCTCCACAATGCATCCCCATCCCCGCCTAGCACCATCCATCCATCCCTTTCCACAATGCATCCCCACCCAGCACCATCCATCCCTCTCCACAATACATCCCCATCCCCACCCAGCACCATCCATCCCTCTCCACAATGCATCCCCATCCTTGCCCAGCACTATCCATCCATCCCTCTCCACAATGCATCCCCATCCCCACCCAGCACCATGCATCCATCCATCCCTCTCCAAAATGCATCCATCCCTCTCCACAATGCATACATTGTGGAGAGGGATGGATGGATGGTGCTTGGCGTGGATGGGGATAAATTGTGGAGAGGGATGGATGATGCTGGGCGTGGATGGGGATACATTGTAGAGAGGGATGGATGATGCTGGTCATGGATGGGGACTCGGTGGGATGGCCAGTGGGTGGATTTGGTGGGACGGCCAGTGGGACGGCCCTAGGGAATGTTGGTGGTCAGACCGGGGGGGGGGCAGGCCTAAATGTGTGTTAGGGGCTCCAAAATTTCTGATGGCTGCCCTGGTCCCTCCTGCCCTGACCAACCTGGTCTTTACATCGGTGACTGTTTCAAACGCTACCACACACTAGTGGAGTATTAGCATAGGGTACAGCATTGCACAGTCCTAGGGCACACTAACACAGGGTCTCCAAAGATGAGATGGCCATCACATTTTGAGAGACCCTAATCTGGAACGTTTACAGTTTACAGTTTTTATAAAAAGTGCAAACATTAAAAACAACACACAAAAAAATATAAAATAAAAAAGCCAAAAATAGTTGTGGTTTTCATTTTCTTCTCTTTCTCTTGTTCTCTCTCTTATGTTTGCTCTCTATTGTTCGCTCACTATTGTTCTATATCTATTGTTCTATATCTATTGTTCTCTCTCTGTTGTTACTGTATTTTAGAACTGTAATGTTTTATTTTTACTGTGTTTTATTGTATTTGCTTTGCAGGTATGGTAAGTCTTATGCCCCGTACACACGGTCGGATTTTCCGACGGAAAATGTGTGATAGGACCTTGTTGTCGGAAATTCCGACCGTGTGTGGGCTCCATCGGACATTTTCCATCGGATTTTCCGACACATAAAGTTTGAGAGCAGGATATAAAATTTTCCGACAACAAAATCTGTTGTCGGAAATTCCGATCGTGTGTACACAAATCCGACGGACAAAGTGCCACGCATGCTCAGAATAAATAAAGAGATGAAAGCTATTGGCCACTGCCCCGTTTATAGTCCCGACGTACGTGTTTTACGTCACTGCGTTCAGAATGATCGGATTTTCCGACAACTTTGTGTGACCGTGTGTATGCAAGACAAGTTTGAGCATCCGTCGGAAAAAATCCATGGATTTTGTTGTCGAAATGTCCGATCAATGTCCGACCGTGTGTACGGGGCATTACTGTTATATTGTAATGTTACTTTGTTTTATTGTTAACCATCATTTGCTTAGCAGGTACGCCATTCAGCTGCAGCACTGATTTATCTTGACAGCAACCGCGTTTACTCCCACGATACATAAAGCGGTGACTCCAGCGCTGTAGGAGTTCATTTCACCACCACAGTTAAAAAAATAAATGGTGCATGTATGCCTATAATTAGAAGTGGGTGGATGAAGGGAGGTATTCTAATGGTGGGCATACCCACCGATCAATCTCTTTTGTTCAGCCCACAGGCTGCATGAAAAAAAGAACATTACAATATATGCCCAACAAGTACCAGCAACGTACTGGTATGTTGCTGGACTTTGAGTGGTTATGCCAGAATGATGCCTGCGGGTTTAGGTATCATCTTGGTATCATTCTTTTCAGCCAGCGGTCGGCTTTCATGTAAAAGCAATTCTAGAGGCTATTTAGCCTCTAGACTGGTTTTACAAGCAGTGGAAGGGAATGTTGTCCCCCCTCCCTCTGTCTTCCATGGTTTTCTCGGGCTCTCCTGTCCAAACCAGGAACCTGAGAATGCAACCAGTGGTTCCGCCAGATGACTATAGAGCTGATCAGAGACCAGAATGGCTCCAATCATCTCTATGGCCTAAGAAACCGGAAGCTACGAGCATTTCATGACTTAGATTTCGCCGGATATAAACAGCGCCATTGGGAAATTGGGGAAGCATTTTATCACACCGATCTTGGTGTGGTCAGATGCTTTGAGGGCAGAGGAGAGATCTAGGGTCTAATAGACCCCAATTTTTTCAAAAAAGAGTACCTGTCACTACCTATTGCTATCATAGGGGATATTTACATTCTCTGAGATAAAAAATAATAAAATAAAATAAAAAAATGAAAGGAGCAATTTAAAAATAAAATAAAAAAGCAAAATTAATTTTAAAAAAAAAGCACCCCGTGCTTACGCGCAAAGGCGAACGCAAGCGTCGGTCGGGTGTCATATGTAAACAGTAATTGCACCATGCATGTGAGGTATCACGGCGAAGGTCAGATTGAGGGCAGTAATTTTAGCAGTAGACCTCCTCTGTAAATCTAAACTGGTAACCTTTTTAAAGGCCTTTAAAAATGTATGTAGTTTGTTGCCGCTGCATGTTTGTGCGCAATTTTAAAGCATGTCATGTTTGGTATCCATGTACTCGGCCTAAGATCATCTTTTTTATTTCATCAAACATTTGGGCAATATAGTGTGTTTTAGTGCATTAAAAAAAGTGTGTTTTTTCAAAAAAAATTGGGTTTGAAAAATCGCTGTGCAAATATTGTGTGAAAAAAAAATTGCAACACCCACCATTTTAATCTGTAGGGCATTTGCTTTAAAAAATATATAATGTTTGGGGGTTCAAAGTAATTTTCTTGCAAAAAAAAACATTTTTTTCATGTAAACAAAAAGTGTCAGAAAGGGCTTTGTCTTCAAGTGGTTAGAAGAGTGGGTGATGTGTGACATAAGCTTCTAAATGTTGTGCATAAAATGCCAGGACAGTTCAAAACCCCCCCAAATGACCCCATTTTGGAAAGTAGACACCCCAAGCTATTTGCTGAGAGGCATGTCGAGTCCATGGAATATTTTATATTGTGACACAAGTTTCAGGAAAATTACAAACTTTTTTTTATTTTATTTTTTTGCACAAAGTTGTCACTAAATGATATATTGCTCAAACATGCCATGGAAATATGTGAAATTACACCCCAAAATACATTCTGTTGCTTCTCCTGAGTATGGGGATACCACATGTGTGAGACTTTTTGAGAGCCTAGCCGCGTACGAGACCCCGATCTTGCTTTTTGTCACAAAGTTTTGAAAAAATTGAAAAAAGAAAAAAAAAAAAAGGTCCTTTTCTTCATTTTCAAAAACAAATGAGAGCTGCAAAATACTCACCATGCCTCTCAGCAAATAGCTTGGGGTGTCTACTTTCCAAAATGGGGTCATTTGAGGGGGGGTTGTGCTATCTTGGCATTTCATGGCCTCTGAAACTGTGATAGGCAGTGTAGAGTAAAATCACCATTTTACACCCTTAGAAAGCCTGAAGGCAGTGATTGATTTTGGGGGTCCCGTACGCGGCTAGGCTCCTAAAAAGTCTCACACATGAGGTATCCCCATACTCAGGAGAAGCAGCAGAATGTATTTTGGGGTGTAATTCCACCTATAACCATGGCATGTGTGAGCAATAAATCATCATTTAATGACAACTTTGTGTAATTATTTTTTTTTGTCATTTTTCAATCACTTGTGATAAAAATATTCAATGGGTTCAACAAGCCTCTTAGCAATTTCCTTTGGGTGTCTACTTTCCAAAATGGGGTCATTTGGGGGGGTTGTACTGCCCTGCCATTTTGGCACCTCAAGAAATGAGATGGGCAGTCATAAACTAAAAGCTCTGTAAATTCCAGAAAATGTACCCTAGTTTGTAGACGTTCCACTCAGAACAGGCCTCGTCATGGTCCATCAAAGAAGTTGAGGTCACGTGCTCAGCGTCATATCCAGAGGTTGTCTTTGGGAAATAGACGTATGAGTGCTGCCAGCATTGCTGCAGAGGTTGTAGGGGTGGGGGGTCAGCCTGTCAGTGCTCAGACCATACGCCGCACACTGCATCAAATTGGTCTGCATGTCGTCCCAGAAGGAAGCCTCTTCTAAAGATGATGGCACAAGAAAGCCCACAAACAGTTTGCTGAAGACAAGCAGACTAAGGACATGGATTACTGGAACCATGTCCTGTGGTCTGATGAGACCAAGATCAACTTATTTGGTTCAGATGGTGACAAGCGTGTGTGGGGGCAACCAGGTGAGGAGGACAAAGACAAGTGTGTCTTGTCTACAGGCAAGCATGGTGGTGGGAGTGTCATGGTCTGGGGCTGCATGAGTGCTGGGGGGCTACAGATCATTGAGGGACCCATGAATGCCAACATGTACTGTGACCTACTGAAGCAGAGCATGATCCCCTCCCTTCAGAGACTGGGCCGCAGGGCAGTATTTCAACATGATAAATGTACAGATTTTAACAGCGCTAGTGGAGTATAAGTGCTAACATATAATAAATATAAACACAATTTAAACACAAAGTACAATAATCTAATACTGAATAGTGATACAATGATGTAAAGTGCCAAGTGCTTCCAACGGCAATTCAAGCATCCAGGTTGAAAGGAATCTCGGAGAACACACTCCCCTCTTATGACCCCACTCACCAGAGCTTATGGACCCTCAGCTTTGCAGTCAAGGGGTCAGAAATGCTTTGTGAAGTTATGGTACATAGATCCAAAGTCAGAGAGGCTTCCACAAACGATTTTCATGCGGACCGAAGAAGATGCATATTTAAAAATAGAGAAAAAAGTATATAGTGAAGTACTGCCGGAACTGAATTACTGCGCATTTACAAAAACGCCACTCATGAGACGGCTTGAAAAAACAGGCATCAGTTTGTGCCGGGTTTGCATTTGCAGCGTGCGTTCCACAGATACCGGAATTTGCATCACTGGTACGTAAAACCGGAAATGCATTGACACGTTTTGCCCCTCCTCCAGGGCGTCATCAAGGACATCACTTCCGGTTTTGCAAGGCAGAATTTATATGCAAGGGAGCGGGTATCTCCAAGCTAAATAGCCAATTGTGTGCGGGGAAAAACCAAAGCTGAGGGTCCATAAGCCCCGGATGAGTGGGGTCATAAGAGGGGAGTGTGTCCTCCGAGATTCCTTTTAACCTGAATGCTTGAATTGCCGTTGGAAGCACTTGGCACTTTACTTCATTGTATCACTATTCAGTATTAGATTATTGCACTTTCTGCTTAAATTGTATTTATATTTATTATATGTTAGCACTTATACTCCACTAGCGCTGTTAAAATCTGTACATTTATCCTTTAAGGTTTTAGCACCTTTGCAATAGCTGCTGTGGTCTTCATATTATTTCATTATTGTTTCACTATTTTTGTTTACTATTCCATCAGCGTGAGTTTTAGTTTGTATTGAGTATTCCAACATGATAACGACCCCAAACACATCTCCAAGACCACCACTGCCTTGCTAAAGAAGCTGAGGGTAAAGGTGATGGACTGGCCAAGCATGTCTCCAGACCTAAACCCTATTGATCATCTGTGGGACATCCTCAAACGGAAGGTGGAGGAGCGCAAGGTCTCTAACATCCACCAGCTCTGTGATGTCATCATGGAGGAGGGGAAGAGGACTCCAGTGACAACCTGTGAAGCTCTGGTGACCTCCATGCCCAAGAGGGTTAAGGCATTGCTGGAAAATAATGGTGGCCACACAAAATATTGACACTTTGGGCCCAATTTGGACATTTTCACTTAGGGGTGTACTCACTTTTGTTGCCAGCGGTTTAGACATTAATGGCTGTGTGTTGAGTTATTTTGAGGGGACAGCAAATTTACACTGTTATACATGCTGTTGACAAGGGGTGTTGGAAGAACAGCAACAAGTAATGCAAAGTTGCAGTATAATGTGAACTATATATACGCTGTATGCATTTTACCTATCTATGCAGCAGGTGGTGCTGTAGTATTCTAGTGTGTATCTATGGTAATATAATCAGAGAAAGTGTTTGCTTTCCTCAATGTTCTCTTATACTTCTGCTTCCTGTTCCATGTTATATGTTCAGTTCCTGTCTCCATGATGTAAAGACATGCTTTGTAATTCTCCATGAAAATACAGTTATTTTCTGCAAACAAGAAGCTCCCAGCACATCATTTCAATACTCTGCACAACAGGTACGAGGTCATAGTGGTAGCTGAGGTCAGTAGTAGGCGGGCAACGAGGTAATAAGGACGCGTAGACGGAAGCGTAGCCAGGAACGTAGCCAAAGCTGGAAATAGGTGGACAGAGGTACAAGCAGAATCCAGGATCAAATCAGTAACAAGCCAGGTCATCAAGAGATGTCAGATACAGGGTAGACTCATGTAGCGGTCCCCCCGTAGGGGCTGCTAGTAGTAGTAATAGTATGCTAATTATACTTGAATATTCCAGAATTTTAATTAATCCAAATGATTAAAATTACATGGATTTGATCAATGGCTGATACATGGCCTTGAGTATATTCCACAGTTACATCATGGCCAGCTTCTGAAGGATTTTTGTACTTTACAAGAGGAATTTGGCCTACTTACTAAATGTTTTTTTCAATGCTAGAAGTGCACCGAATGGAATTTTGGTGCAAAAACCAAAACCGAAATTGCTGGATGCACTTGGCTGAAAACTGAAACTGAAAATGACAGTTTAAAAAAAAAAAAATTCTTTTAGATATAAATTGTATAATATTGGACTTTTTAATTAATATTATCTTTTTAACCACTTCAGCCCTGGAAGGATTTTCCTCCTTCCTGACCAGGCCATTTTTTGCGATACGGCACTGCGTCGCTTTAGCTGACAATTGCACAGTCCTGCGACATTGCACCCAAATAAAATTGATGTACTTTTCCCACAAATAGAGCTTTCTTTTGGTGGTATTTGATCACTTCTGTGGTTTTTATTTTTCGCCCTATGAACAAAAAAAAAAAACAATATTTTTTAACTTTTTGCTATAATGAGAGAGAGAGAGTATAAGGAGAGAAGGTAATGCCACCATCCAGTCACCCAACCATGTCTGGGGGAAACCTCATGAGTAGGGATGAGCTTCGAGTTAGAGTTGAACCGATGTTCGACTCGAATATCGCCTGTTCGACCTTTCGTCGAATTGCAAACGATATGGGCCATATCGGGCCATATTCAAATGCCACGTCATGACCCATAATTCACTGCGGCATCGCAGTGCATTGCTGGCTGATGATTGGCCAAGCGTGCACTATGACCCGCATGCTTGGCCAATCACAGCGCCGTCTGTACAGAGAGCTTTGGTACAGGGTGGCTTTGGCCAATTATGGCTCAGGGGGTTTAGTACACGCCCCACACTATATAAGGCTGCCTGCATGGCCGCCCTGTGTATTGTGTTCCGGCGTTGAGAGAGAGATAGAGAGAGAGACAGTGTCATTTGATTTAAGTTAAATAGAGTAGGCAGGCGAGTCAGTTAGCTGCACTTACAGTGTATTGTGTATATATATGCATCCTAGGTGTTATATATATATATATATATATATATATATATATATATACACACACACTGTATTCAGTTTAGCTAGATACGTTCCTGTTATTCTCTTCCTACTGACAGGCAGGCCTTTTTACAGTATTTATAGCTACCTGAAGAAAATTGATTGTGTTCTTCTGATCCTATTAGTCCTATTAGCTACAGTATTTACAGTTAGTGTACTGTGTCCTCTGCACAGTGCGCATCTAAAGCTACCTGAAGAAAATTGCTGGTAATCTTCTGATCCAATAATACCACAGGCAGACAGCTACAATATTTACAGTTAGTGTACTGTGTCCTCTGCATAGTGTGCACCTAAAGCTACCTAAATAAAATTGTTGTTGTTCTTCTGATCCTATTAATACCACAGGCAGGCAGCTACAGTATTTACAGTTAGTGTACTGTGTCCTCTGCACAGTGTGCACCTAAAGCTACCTCTAGACAATTGCTGTTGTTCTGCTCCTATTAATACCAGAGGCAGGCAGCTGCATTATTTAAAGTTAGTGTACTGTGTCCTCTGCACAGTGTGCACCTAAAGCTACCTCTAGACAATTTCTGTTGTTCTGCTCCTATTAATACCAGAGGCAGGCAGCTGCAGTATTTACAGTTAGTGTACTGTGTCCTCTGCACAGTGTGCACCTAAAGCTACCTCTAGACAATTGCTGGTGTTCTCATACTAATAATACTACAGGCAGGAAGTTGATTCTGCTAGCTGCAGTATCAGTATATATATGTATACGTTAATGCCTTCCTCTAGCTGGGTACCATCATCAGAGCCTTTAAAACACTGGGCATCCTCCTGGAGCATGTACCCAACACTGTGGTCAAACAGTTCGGGGGACTCCTCAGGAGGACATGGTGGGGCTAGGGAAGGAGTGACTGATGCCATTGAGCCGAGTGAAGAGGCCGCGTTGGCAGCTGCTTTACCAGACAAAGTACCCTGAGCCTGGGTGAGAGAGGATGAGAAGGATGAGGACTGCTTGGTCATCCACTCTACCAAGTCTTTGGCATGTTGTGGCTCAACACGGCCAGCTGCCAAAAAAAAGGACAAGCGTGTCCCACGGCCACGTGCTGATGAGGATGCACCGTCTCCACGACCAGCACTGTTGCCTCTAGACACAGAGCCTGCTTGCTCTCTTTTAATGGCTTGTGACTGCCTGCCTCTCCTTGTTGGCCTTCCAGACATACTAATGGCCTGCAGTGAAATGTATCTGCACAAAGCTGGGATGTACAGTTGCAATAAAAAGTATGTGAACTCTTTTGAAATAATATGGCTTTCTGCACAAATTGGTCATAAAATGTGATCTGATCTTCATCTAAGTCACAACAATAGACAATCACAGTCTGCTTAAACTAATAACACACAAAGAATTAAATGTTATCATGTTTTTATTGAACACACCATGTAAACATTCACAGTGCCGGTGGAAAAAGTATGTGAACCCTTGGATTTAATAACTGGTTGAACCTCCTTTGGCAGCAATAACTTCAACCAAACGTTTCCTGTAGTTGCAGATCAGACGTGCACAACGGTCAGGAGTAATTCTTGACCATTCCTCTTTACAGAATTGTTTTGGTTCAGCAATATTCTTGGGATGTCTGGTGTGAATCGCTTCCTTGAGGTCATGCCACAGCATCTCAATCGGGTTGAGGTCAGGACTCTGACTGGGCCACTCCAGAAGGCGTATTTTCTTCTGTTTAAGCCATTCTGTTGTCGATTTACTTCTATGCTTTGGGTCATTGTCCTGTTGCAACACCCATCTTCTGTTGAGCTTCAGCTGGTGGACAGATGGCCTTAAAGTGGATGTAAACCCGAATGTTTTTTTTTATATATCATACTGTAGAGTATAAGATTTCGTATCATTTGAGCCCAGTCTTGCCACACAGAGTTAATCCATCTCTGAGCAATCCTCTTTTATTGTTCAGTGAGAAAAATCTTGACAAACCGAGAAAAACTTTGTCAAATCCTCCCCCTTGCTGTGAGTGACAGGTGATTTACATCTCCTGCACTAGCCTAAGACATGCATTATTTTTTAATTCCCTCCCACTCCTTTCTTCTGCTGCTCTGCAAGGATTGGCTGTTCCACACCTCAGCATGATTTGGCATGCTGAAGTCATGTGGTTACTTTCCTGTCTTTTCACTGGATGTTAGAGATCATAGCAGAAGTTTAGCAGAAGTTCAGTGTTAGAAATACACAGGAGAAAATGCATATTGATAAGGGGAGTGTAGAGGTGGGCGGGGAGTCTACTGACATCACGACTCCACCCACCGAGCTCCAGGCAACAGACCCACCCACAGAATCTGCAGTTTTTCAGGTCTCATAACAGACAGAGGGGAGACATTTGACAGGTGAAGATACATGCAGGAGGCCTGTATATCCTTATAGATAACCCCTATGGCAGTAGTTTAGAAACATGACATTGGGTTTACATCTACTTTAAGTTCTCCTGCAAAATGTCTTCATAAACTTGGGAATTCATTTTTCCTTCGATTATAGCAATCCGTTCAGGCCCTGACGCAGCAAAGCAGCCCCAAACCATGATGCCCCCACCACCATACTTCACAGTTGGGATGAGGTTTTGATGTCGCTGTGCCTCTTTTTCTCCACACATAGTGTTGTGTGTTTCTTCCAAAAAACTCAACTTTGGTTTCATCTGTCTACAGAATATTTTGCCAGTACTGCTGTGGAACATCCAGGTGCTCTTGTGCAAACTGTAAACGTGCAGCAAAGTTTTTTTTGGACAGCAGTGGCTTCCTCTGTGGTATCCTCCCATGAAATCAATTCTTGTTTAGTGTTTTACGTATCGTAGATTCGCTAACAGGGATGTTAGCATATGCCAGAGACTTTTGTAAGTCTTTAGCTGACACTCTAGGATTCTTCTTCACCTCATTGAGCAGTCTGCGCTGTACTCTTGCAGTCATCTTTACAGGACGCCCACTCCTCGGGAGAGTAGCAGCAGTGCTGAACTTTCTCCATTTATAGACAATTTGTCTTACCATGGACTGATGAACAGCAAGGCTTTTAGAGATACTTTTATAACCCTTTCCAGCTTTATGCAAGTCAACAATTCTTAATCGTAGGTCTTCTGAGAGCTCTTTTGTGTGAGGCATCATTCACATCAGGTAATGTTTCTTGTGAAAAGCAAACCCAGAACTGGTGTGTGTTTTTTATAGGGCAGGGCAGCTGTAACCAACACCTCCAATCTCATCTCATTGATTGGACTCCAGTTGGCTGACACCTCACTCCGATTAGCTCTTGGAAACCTCATTAGTCTAGGGGTTCACAAACTTTTTCCACCGGCACTGTGAATGTTTACATGGTGTGTTCAATAAAAACATGGTAACATTTAATTCTTTGTGTGTTATTAGTTTAAGCAGACTGTGATTGTCTATTGTTGTGACTTAGATGAAGATCAGATTACATTTTCTGACCAATTTGTGCAGAAATCCATATTATTCCAAAGGGGTTCACATACTTTTTATTGCAACTGTACATCCCAGCTTTGTGCAGATACATTTCACTGCAGGCCATTAGTATGTCTGGAAGGCCAACAAGGAGAGGCAGGCAGTCACAAGCCATTAAAAGAGAGCAAGCAGGCTCTGTGTCTAGAGGCAACAGTGCTGGTCGTGGAGACGGTGCATCCTCATCAGCACGTGGCCGTGGGACACGCTTGTCCTTTTTTTTGGCAGCTGGCCGTGTTGAGCCACAACATGCCAAAGACTTGGTAGAGTGGATGACCAAGCAGTCCTCATCCTTCTCATCCTCTCTCACCCAGGCTCAGGGTACTTTGTCTGGTAAAGCAGCTGCCAACGCGGCCTCTTCACTCGGCTCAATGGCATCAGTCACTCCTTCCCTAGCCCCACCATGTCCTCCTGAGGAGTCCCCCGAACTGTTTGACCACAGTGTTGGGTACATGCTCCAGGAGGATGCCCAGCGTTTTGAAGGCTCTGATGATGGTACCCAGCTAGAGGAAGGCATTAACGTGAGTCCAGAGAGAGGGGGTGCCCAAGAAGGACAGCAATCTGTTCCCCCAGCTGCAGCATACTGCCAGGTTTGCTCCAGTGATGAGGAGGAAGGGAATGATGAGGAAGTCACCGACTCCCCATGGGTGCCTGATAGCAGAGAGGAGGAGGAGGCACATCACCAACGAGGTAGGATGCCCTCCAGGGGCCAGCTTAAGGGCAGCACACCGACTGCATCACACCGCAGAGCTTCACATGTGCAGGGCGCTGCTGTCTCTGCGCATTATTCCAAAAGTTCTTTGGTGTGGGCCTTTTTTGAGAGGAGTGCATTAGATCCCACCGCTGTTATTTGCAACATATGTCTCAAGCGTATATCGCGTGGCCAAAACATCACCCGCTTGGGCACCACATGCTTGACCAGACATATGTCGACCTGCCATGCAGTTCCTTGGCAAGCGTACCTAAAAGACCCACACAAAAGAACAAAGAGGACCTCTCCTTGCTCCTGATCAGCTGGGATCTCCAATCCCACTATACCTTCAGTCCTCTCTGAGACCTGCACTGAGAGGAATGAAGGTGTAGAATTAGGTGTGTCACAGCCAAGTACTTGCGGGCAATCTGCTATCGGTACACCGACGTCAGATTGTACCAGGCAAATTTCCCTGCCCCAGCTGCTGCACCGCCGAAAGAAGTTCACTCCTAGCCATCCACATGCCCAGCGGTTGAATGCTAGCTTGGCTAAATTGCTAGCACTTCAACTGCTGCCTTTTCAGTTGGTAGACTCTGCCCCTTCTGTGAGTTTGTGGAATGTGCAGTTCCTCACTGGCAGGTTCCCAAACGCCACTTTTTCTCACAGAAGGCGATTCCGGCTCTCTACCGGCATGTGGAATGCAATGTCTTGGCCTCGCTGGACAGGGCGGTCAGCGGTAAGGTGCATATTACTGCTGACTCATGGTCCAGCAGGTATGGACAGGGACGTTACCTATCTTTCACTGCGCACTGGGTGACTCTTCTGGCAGCTGGGAAGGATGCAGGACAGGGTGCAGTAGTGTTGGAGGTTGTTCCGCCACCACACCACCAAAATTCTACTAGTGGTGATTCTGCCACACCTCTTTCCTCCACCCCCTCCTCTTCTTCCTCCATGGCCTCTTCCTGTGCTGATTTGTCTTTGAAATCAGCGGTGCTCTGTAGGCATTCAAGAGGCTACGCAAGTATGCAGGCAAAAAGATGCCATGCGGGGCTTGAGCTGGTGTGCATGGGGGACAGGAGCCACACTGGGGCAGAGATTCTGTCAGCTCTGCAGGGGCAGGTTCAGAGGTGGTTGATGCCACGCCAGCTTAAGGCAGGTATGGTGGTTTGCGACAATGGCACCAATCTCCTCTCCACCCTCCAACAGGGACAATTGACCCATGTGCCCTGTTTGGCTCACGTACTTATCTTGGTGGTGCAGCGGTTCTTGGGCAGGTACCCAGGCTTACAGGATGTCCTGAGGGAGGCCAGGAAAGTCTATGTGCATTTCCGCAGGTCATATAATTCCAGTGCTCGGCTGGCTGACCTCCAAAAGGAATTTAACCTGCCCAAGAACCGCTTAATCTGTGACATGCCCACCTGGTGGAACTCAACGTTGGCCATGCTGCAGCGGCTGCACACGCAGCAGAGGGCCCTTAATGAGTACCTATGCGACTATGGCACCAGGACAGGGTCAGGGGACCTTGGGTTTTTTTTCCCCATGCCAGTGGGCTATGACCAGGGATGCATGCACTGTCCTGTCACCATTTGTGGTGGCCACGAGGATGGTGAGCAGTGACAGTGCATGCATTAGTGACACTGTACCTCTTACCAGCTGTTGGAGCACACGCTGCATGGAATAATGGACAGGGCACTTGAGGCAGAACAGGGGGAGGAAGAGGAGGACTTCCTTACCTCTCAAGGCCCCCTTTATCCAGACAGTGTTCCTGCGTGCCCGCTGATCACACAGGAAGAGGACAAGGAGGAGGGGGAGGAGGAGGAGGATTTTGTCAGCCTGGAGGGGGAGTCTGGCACTCAGCATCAGCAGCGGTCTTCAAGGGATCATTTACAGTCTGAAGAAACCCATGGACTTGTACGTGGCTGGGAGGAGGTCGCTGCGAATAATGTCGTCCTTAGTGACCCAGAGGACTCTGGACCGAATGCCTCAGCAAACCTATGCTGCATGGCCTCCCTGATCCTGCAAAGCCTGCGGAAGGATCCTCGTATTCGTGATATCAAGGGGAGGGATGATTACTGCCTGGCAACCCTCCTTGATCCATGTTACAAGGGTAAGGTTGCGGACCTTATCTTGCCATTGCAGAGGGAGCAGAGGATGAAACATCTTCGGGAGGCCTTGCAGAAAGGTTTGTGCAACGCGTTTCCAGAGCCTGGGAGGTTACAATTTCCTGGTCCTCCTGGACAACATGTTGCTGAGGCTTCGATCAGTCACAGAAGGAGCGGTGGAGAAGGTGGCCGTCTGACTGATGGGTTCCGACAATTTTTTAGTCCGTAGCCCCATGGTTCCAGCAACCATCGCCAGCATCTGATTCACATAGTGCAAGATTACCTAGGGGCAAGATCAGACTTGGACACCTTTCCCACCGAAAATCCTCTGGGTTACTGGGTCTTGAGGATGGATCACTGGCCAGAGCTTACACAGTATGCAATTGAGCTACTGGACTGTCCTGCATCCAGCGTTCCTTCGGGACGCACATTCAGTGCTGCTGGAGGCTTTGTAACCAATCACAGGGTTCGCCTGTCCACCAACTCAGTCGATCGACTGACCTTCATAAAAATAAATCAGCCTTGGGTCACCACCAGCTACCAAGCACCTGATGCTGATGTAACCAATTTTTTTTTTTGAAATGTCAGATCCCTTCAAGACTGCCTATGCTGATGCTGAGTGACTATCCTGTTATTCTGAGTGATTATCCTCTTCCTCCTGAATGATCATGCTGAAAAGAACATTTTTGGTTCTGGGCGCCGCCACCAGTGCCTAAGGCCCAATTTTTCAGCCCCTGTTTAACAGGGGCGTGTAATTACAATTTTTGATGCAATACTTTGCAGCAGGGCTCATTCCTGCGCTCCAACTAGAGTATCTGTGAGGGGTTGCAGTGTTGTTGCACCATCACCAGTGCCTAAGGCCCAATTTTTCTGCCCCTGTTCAACAGGTGCGTGTAATTACAATTCTTGATCTAATATTTCACAGCAGGGCCCATTCCTGCGCCCACCAAGAGTAACTGTGAGGGCTTACAGTGTTGTGGCAACACCAACACCTAAGGCCCCAATTTCTGCAGAACATATAAACAAAGGAGAAAAAATGACCTAAGACCCAGCCTGCTTGCTAAAGGTGAATATAAGTATCAATGGGGCTTACCTGCTGCCCACTCAAATTTAAAACACCTGTATGTTTCATCAACCCCGGTAATGAACGGTAAGAATATCACCGGACATGGGGTGATTGTCTTCTGAACTAATCAAACATTACACAAAAAAAGCAGAAAAAAGATTCTGCAAAGCAGTTCTTCAACAAGGACCAACTGACGTGTTTAATTACAAATCTTTATTAGTTATCAAAAATTAGACAAAAATAGAAAAGGCAAATTATGTTACAGATAACTCCTCCACATCAGATTACAACTACCAACAACATATGATTAAAATAAGACTGACGTCTTAGGGGACTTGGGTGGCCACCGAGCCTAATACACACATCTCACACAATCATCTACCATTCACATGCAGACATAGATCTTAGACCCGGGTCCGATGCATATTCATTAGTCCAGAAAAGCTCTAATTAAAGCGGACATAGTGAAGACATCACATGGGCTTGTAATAGAAACACTTGCCTGCATGAGTTGGATTCATGAGATGGACCACTTGCAAGTGTTATTCCCGGTTCAATATATGCACAATGCGGTACCGATGTTTACAGGCAAAAAGCAATTTATAATCTGAAGATTCAGGTATCCCCAGTGCAATTTAAATGTCACTGATCCTGATGCATTCGTTCCCAAATAATGGGATATACTTAAAGCTCACCATTAAGGAATCCTATAGTAGTTGATTCTCACTCCTGCAGACTCCCGTCCGTTCGCGGTCTCCTCACTCCGAAGGAATACACGCTGAAAGACACTGCACTTGCGTCCGTGTTGATTGGTTCAAACTCACAGTGTATGGTGAGCGGCAGAGTTCATGTCCTCAGACCAAGCAGTGTTCAGGGGCTGTATGGAGCGTAGAATGGAGAGCAATATCCAGATTTGGTGGATAATCAGTGAGTAGGGAGGATACCTTCAGAATTACTTCAGGCTGTGCGGCTACTAGCAATAGCGCGATATGGGAATATGTGGAGATGGTTCAAGGTATAGGTGGACATTCAGAGGTCCCTGTCACCAACAGCACGGTGGCACGATGCTTACGCGTTTCACCTGATCACAGGCTTCCTCAGAGCATGTGTAATAGGTCAGGATACGTGCTTTAAATAGCTAGGCTAATGAAACAATCAGCAATTAAAACCTAACACACCTGAACACCAATCAAAACGTCATTCACCATTAGTGCAACTCTAATTTCCAAACCAGTTGCGATCCCTAAAGGGTAAGGGGCCAGTAAAGTTTAATGAAGCAAAATATCCAATTTTTAGGTAGCTTAGACCCCAGCACAGGCCAGTATGGATAGTTATGTTGGTACTTCATTAATACATTATCTGAATAATAGCAAACAAGAAGAAAAGGAAGGAAAAATTTAATAAAAATAGAAATAAAAATTAGAAATAAAAATTAGTTAACCAAGGAATATATTAAAGGTCATTTTGTGAGTACATACAGTCCCCATCTCCCCATAATTTTTTATATGATTATTTTGTTCAAACAACCTATTAATGTTCCAAGAATACAGAAAGGTTGCACTCATTATTTAGGCCAAGGGGCTGCATACTGTCCAAATAGAAAATCCACATTTTTTCCTTCTGGTACAGGACCCTATCAAAGTCCCCCCTCCTAGAAGGTAGGTTCAGTTTATAAATGCCTTTGCATTTCAGGCCCTTTGGATCTCCCTCATGCTCCCACAGGAAATGCAGTGCTATAGGACTATCGTCCTCTTTGTTGGTAATACTCTGAACATGCTCGCCAACTCTAATCTTCAGCTGTCTCTTAGTTTTGCCAACATAAATTAGTCCACGGGGACAGGTTAACATATAGATTACACGTGTTGTGGTGCAATTAATGAAACTATTGATTTTGAATTGCTTGTTACCATTAGAGCTGGCGAACATGTCAGTCCTATCAACGTACTTGCAGATGTGGCACCTTCCACGTGGATACATGCCCTTCAGGGGTGGAAGACTAGTAAGCCAGTCCCGTTTTTCGGGTCTATTGTATTCGGAGTGTACTGGAGGCCCTATTCCTTTCCTTTTTTTAATTTGGGTGCGGGGTTCCCCTTAATATCCATACAAGACCCAAAGGGCCTGGTAATGGACTGGGGGGTACCCATGCCGTTTGTCTCACTGATTTTCATCCATATTGCCGGGACCCGACATTACATTAAAGCCGCAAGCAGTTTTAAATGACTTTCATTCCTTTAAAAATGTAATTTTGTGCAGGGACTGTTCTAAGCACGGGAAACATGCGCCACTTTACAGGCATACTATAGACACCCCCCAGGTACCATATTTAAAGGAATATTTCACTTTTTTTTCACTTTAATTATTATTAAAATCACTGCTCCCGAAAAAACTGAAGTTTTTAAAACTTTTTTTGCATTGATACAATGGTCCGTTCGTAGGTTCTGGTACGAACCGAACCGGGGGGTGTTCGGCTCATCCCTACTTATGAGACAGCCCATAACCAGCGTACTCCTCGGAATAGACAAATTTGCGCCAATAGAAATATTTAATGAGACATTTCTCACAAAGACACTTCTCTGTGGCCAAGTCCTCCATTGCATAAATGTCTGCCACTTTTTTCAACCAACCAGCGACTGATGGTGGTTGCGTCTGCTTTTAAAGCAGCATGATGCAGCTTTTCGGCGCTGTGAGCAGGAGAGGCAATATGGATCTCCTGTAAATCTTGGTCGGAATCTTGTGGTGATGCAGAAGAAAGAACCCGGGAGTCCATGGTAACTTTCTTTCGGTGAACTTCTGGACTATGCGATGGACCTCCTTCCAGAAGGGTTGAAGGGGGTGGCAGGACCAGAAGATAAGGAAAAGTGTACCAATGTCCTCCCCACATCCCCAGCAGAGGTCTGAGCTCTGGGGAAACATCCTATGTATCCTCTCCGGTGTGTAGTACCACCGGGTTAGCACCTTAAATCCCGACTCTTGATGTCTGGCACAGATGGAAGTTTTGTAGGAGAAGTCTATAGACCCCTTTCTCCGTGAATTGTATTCCCAACTCCTGTTCCCATTTGGCAACATACGGAGGTCTAAAGTCTAGGAGGTTGAGATAGCAACAGTTGGCAAGTCTGGGATATCGCATGACGCATTGGGGATTTCTCAAGGCAGAGTAATTCAAAAAGGGTCAATTGCCGCTGGAAGGCCACCGGGGCAGTTAGAGATCCTATAAAATGAGCTATCTGTAGTTTTTGCCAAAATGGGAAAACCTCTAGGGCCGGGTCGTCAATGATTTGTTGCCTAGTCTTCCACCGGCCATTAGTAAGAAAATGTTGTGCCTGTGATTGCTCGACCACTTTCTGTAAGGATATTTTAGCTCTCTGTCCACCATTTTAAAAGACTGTATGCATTTTACAATAATATGTATATGTGACGTTTATGAGAAGTTAAGTTTCAATTTCTTATAAATGGTTTGATTTCCCCAAAATGATGTACGAAGCTTTTTCCTGTTGTTAGTTTCTATATGAGTTATTAGTATTCTATTTTTGCTTGTTTTAAACATCCTGTATGTCTGTAACTTTACCATATATTAATGAAAGGGTTGGACTTTTGTTGTGATGTCCTTTTGGTTATATAAGTGGAAACACGGAAGTAAATGACCAGATCATTCTGAACTGCATGCCTTGTATGTGTGTCATAATTTCCATCGGAATGATCTCCAGATCTGAATGGGTTTGAAGGAACACTCTAGGCAGGATATCATACGAGGGTTCACTTGCTTTTAGAACATACTTACACCCCATCAATTTCAATTCCTGGAATCTAGGGTCGTCGATCCCAGGACTAAAAGTCGGGTTACCCACTATTGGGGTGAGTGGCAACGGAACAGGTGCTATAGGAAAGTCACGGAAGGCCTTCTGAGCCAGCCGCCACATCTCCCCCACCGTAGGCTGATCAATCAGCTGGCGCGGTAAGGACCTTTGGCACCACAGGACCAAATCCAGCTGGGCCCCTGCAAGGTATTATTCAACCTGGACCCACTGTTTCAAAGCAATATGGCGACACAAATCTAGGACACGGGTCAGATGGCAAGCCAGGTGATAAAGGTTTGCATCCGGCAAAGCCATGCCACCTAGCAATTTCGGTAGTCACAGGATAGATTGGGCTAGCGAGGGAATTCTGTGCCCAAAGAAAGGTGACCAGAGCTCTGTTTACTGATCTAAGGAAAAAGCTAGGTATCCAGATGGGGAGCGCCTGAAAGTGGTAAAGCAGCTGAGGCATGATGTTCATTTTAACTATGCCGCAGCGCCCAAACCAGGAGAACAAGCCATGCTGCCAGTCCTGAAGGTCTACCTTTATAGCTGTCAAAAGGGGAAGGAAATTCAGAGGAAAGATCACCTCCACCCTGCGGGGCAGAAGGATACCCAAGTACTTAATGTACGATGAAGCCCACTTAAAAGGCAAAGTCCACTCGGAGCAGTACGGCTAGGGAAGTCGGTAGAGACACATCTAGAGCCTCCGATTTCTGATAGTTGATGCAGAAGAAAGAGTTCCTCATAGGTCTTTAGTTCCAAAAGTAAGTTTGGGATTGATATCAAGGGGTCGGTTAGGAAGAACAGGTCATCTGCAAACACCACGATTTTGGGGGACAAAGCAGCGTCTACTTGCAGACCCAAAATATTTTGGTTGTCCCTGATGAAGCAGAGAAAGGGTTCAAGGGTCAAGATAAAGATCAGAGGAGACAGGGGGCATCCCTTTCTGGTCCAGTTTGCTGAATGAATGAATGAATGGATTTGTAAAGCGCTGCAAATGCGAACTGAATCGCCTCAAGGCGCTAATCCGTTTTGTTTCTGAGCAGCTTCTTAGAAGAGGAAGGTTTTTAGTTTTTTCCTAAAGGCCAGATGGTTTTCTTCCATGCGGATGTGAGTCGGAAGAGTATTCCATAGCCGAGGTCCCTGGACTGTGAATCTTCTTTCTCCCCTTGCTTTGTAGCTTTATTTGGGAACGAGGAGGAGGTTTTGGTTGGATGATCGCAGATTGCGATTGGGTGTGTAGTGTTTTATTTTCTTTCGGAGGTATTGAGGGGGGTTTACTTGTATGCATTTGTGGGTGAGGCAGAGGGTCTTGAATGTGATCCGATTCTTTATTGTTAGCCAATGTAGGCTCCTCAGGGATGGGGAGATGGACTCCCAGGGTTTTTTTCCTGTTAGCAGTCTTGCCGCTGCGTTTTGAATGGCCTGTAGGCGCGCAACCTGATATTGGGATAAGCCTATGTAGAGTGAGTTTGCGTAGTCAAGACGTGAGATTGATGATTGTTCCAACTACTGCTGCTTTGTCCTTTTCTGGGATAAAGGGAATGAGTCTGCGTAGCAGGCGGAGGAGATGGTGATATCCGCTGACTACTGATGCTATTTGTGCATCCATTGTCATTTCTGAGTCAAAGATAACTCCGAGACTCTTGGCTTTGGTGCTCGGGGAGATGGTCTGTCCAAAGATGGTGGGAGGTATCCATGGAGTCTTGGTTTTGGGATTTTGGTTAGCGTTTAGGAGGAGAAGTTCTGTTTTTGACCTGTTGAGTTTGAGGGAACTGATGGTCATCCAGTCATCTATCAAAGTGAGACATTGCTCTAGTTGATGATGGTGGTCTTTTTGTCCGGTGATGCGAAACAATACTATGCGGAACAACGCGGAGAGATAGCCATTGACTTTGACTTGGGCCGAACAACAGGAGTAAATGGCCTGGACCCAATTCAGCATCTGTTCCCTCAGGCCTATGCAGTGGAGAGTCTCGATCAAGAAAGGCCAGCTCACCCTATCGAACATTGTATAAAAATACTAAAGTGCTGATGTAAATGATTGTATAAAATTGTGAACCAAAAAAATATATTAAGATGAACAAATGATAGTGACTGCTATTATTGTGTTATGTGCTGATATCACAAAAAAGTAAATATATAAAAAGTTATTAAAGCGCTACCATCAACCTTAATATAGCACAGTGATCCAATAAATAATGTGATCCAATAAAGGATGTGATCCTATAAAAATAAATATACTAATCATATATATATGTCCAGTAAACCACACTAAATATAAATTAATTACAGTTCTTCCAAAATGCTTGTAGATTTCTGGAGATGCTGGAAAAAAATTCAAATACCACTCATTTGCAAGATAAAACACAGAAGGACAACGATATCCAAATGATCAGGTGTGTAGTCTCTGATGATGTTCAATGGTGGATTGCTTTCAAACCTTCATTGCTTTCAATCCTTCATAGATATTGCTCAAACAAAAGAAAAGACATACCGTATATACTCGAGCATAAGCCGACCCAAATATAAGTCGAGGCACCTAATTTTACCACAAAAAATGGGAAAACTTATTGACCCGAGTATAAGCCTAGGGTGAGAAATGCGCAGCTACTGTAAGTGGAAAAGAGGGTCAACAATGCCCATTTGCAGCCTCACTGTGCCCATTTGCAGCCTCACTGTGCCCATTTACAGCCATAGGCAGGGCCGCCATCAGGGGGGGTACAGCCCATACACCTGTAAGGGGCCCCGGCACCCCTAGGGGCCCTGAGCGGGGGGCCGCTTCTTTGGCCACTTTCATATTCTCTGAGGACCGGTGTTGTGCCGAGAATGGATTTCTGATCTCAGCCGAGAGACAGGGGGAACAGATTTCGATGGGAAACCATTCTTGGCACAACACCGGCGGTGGTGCTGCAATGAAGCACTCTGACATGTGTCGGCTGCTTATCATAACAGCACAGCTAGCCTATGGAGTCTAGGCTCCTCCATTCTGACCAGGGGTGGACTGGGGACCCAGGGTAAGTGTGGTTGGGGGGAATACTTGACACTGAGGGGACAGAAGCAGTGTCATTGCTTCTAAATACATACACTTGGCTGGTGTGTATGTATTTAGAATCTCCACAGCTCCTTTCTGCCCCCCCCTGCACTGTGAGATCTGACTCAACCCCCCTCCTTCCGATCAGTGCTGGGACAAGGCCATTTGGTGCCCAGGGCAAAGATCCAAACTGCGCCCCCCCCCCCCGGTCTTTCCTAAAGGTAGTCGGTGCCGAATACAAAATATTCATATAAATATGAAAAGTGCACAAAAACAAGAACAGACACACATATTTTAAACAACATACAGGGCCTTCAGCCAAAAAGAACACCTTAGTACAAAATATTCATTTAAAAAAGTGCAAAATAGAAATCAAGGCAATAAATGAAAATTTACGTAAACTTGCTGAAGACAGTTGCTGAAGACAGTTGCAAAAATGTCAAGTACAGTGGTGACGGAAAGTATTCAGACCCCTTAAATTTCTCACTCTTTGTTATATTGCAGCCATTTGCTAAAATCATTTAAGTTCATTTTTTTTCCTCATTAATGTACACACAGCACCCCATATTGTACACACAGCCCCCCATATTGTACACACAGCACCCCATATTGTGCACAAAGCACCCCATATTGACAGAAAAACACAGAATTGTTGACATTTTTGCAGATTTATTAAAAAAGAAAAACTGAAATATCACATGCTCCTAAGTATTCAGACCCTTTGCTGTGACACTCATATATATAACTCAGGTGCTGTCCATTTCTTCTGATCATCCTTGAGATGGTTCTACACCTTCATTTGAGTCATGCTGTGTTTGATTATACTGATTGAACTTGATTAGGAAAGCCACACACCTGTCTATATAAGACCTTACAGCTCACAGTGCATGTCAGAGCAAATGAGAATCATGAGGTCAAAGGAACTGCCTGAAGAGCTCAGAGACAGAATTGTGGCAAGGCACAGATCTGGCCAAGGTTACAAAAAATTTCTGCTGCACTTAAGGTTCCTAAGAGCACAGTGGCCTCCATAATCCTTAAATGGAAGACATTTGGGACGACCAGAACCCTTCCTAGAGCTGGCCGTCCGGCCAAACTGAGCTATCGGGGGAGAAGAGCCTTAGTGAGAGAGGTAAAGAAGAACCCAAAGATCACTGTGGCTGAGCTCCAGAGATGGGAGAAAGTTGTAGAAAGTCAACCACCACTGCAGCCCTCCACTAGTCGGGGCTTTGTGGCAGAGTGGCCCGACGGAAGCCTCTCCTCAGTGCAAGACACATGAAAGCTCACATGGAGTTTACTAAAATACACCTGAAGGACTCCAAGATGGTGAGAAATAAGATTCTCTGGTCTGATGAGAGAAGGAAAGAAAGAGGGGGACCGAGAAAGAAGGAAGGAAAGAGAAAGAAATAAAGACAAAAAGAATAGAAAGAAAGAAAGAAAGAAAGAAAGAAAGAAAGAAAGAAAGAAAGAAAGAAAGAAAGAAAGAAAGAAAGAAAGAGAGAAAGAAAGAAAGAAAGAAAGAAAGAAAGAAAGAAAGAAAGAAAGAAAGAAAGAAAGAAAGAAAGAAAGAAAGAAAGAAAGAAAGAAAGAGAAATGGGGATGGAGAAAGAAGGAAAGAGAAAGAAAGAGAAGAAAGAGAAGGAAGAAAGAGAGAGAGAAGAAGGAAGGAGAGAAAGAAAAAAGAATGGTAAGAAGGAAGGAAGGAGAAAAAGAAAGAAAGCGAGGGGGCCTGTAGCTGCACCCATCATTCAGATATCCCCGCACAAAGTCAAGGACGTCGTATGACAACCGGCGGGCAGGAAGTGGTTAAAACGCATTTTTTTTTAAACACAAAGTTGTCAATTTATACAATATTTCTAACACATAACATGTACATACCAAAAATGACACCCCAAAATAGATTCTCCTACTCCTTCTGAGTACGGCGATACCACATATGTGAGACTTCCACAGCCTGGCCACATACAGAGGCCGAGTACAGCCGAGTATGGCAGAGCATGGCAGAGTATGGCTGAGTATGGCTGGGTATTGCAGAGTATGGCTGGGTATCACCGAGTATTGCAGAGTATGGCTGGGTATCACCGAGTATTGCAGAGTATGGCTGGGTATCACCGAGTATTACAGGGTATTGCGGAGTATTGCAGAGTATGGCAGGGTATTGCAGAGTATGGCAGGGTATCGCCGAGTATCACAGAGTATGGCTGGGTATTGCACAGTATTGTGGGGTATTGCAGAGTATTACGGGGTATTGCAGAGTATTGCACAGTATTGTGGGGTATTGCAGAGTATTGCACAGTGTTGCGGGGTATTGCAGAGTATTGCGGGGTATTGCAGAGTATTGCACAGTACTGTGGAGTATTGCAGAGTATTGCACAGTATTGCGGGGTATTGCAGAGTATTGCACAGTATTGTGGGGTATTGCAGAGTATTGCACAGTGTTGCGGGGTATTGCAGAGTATTGCGGGGTATTGCAGAGTATTGCACAGTACTGTGGAGTATTGCAGAGTATTGCACAGTATTGCGGGGTATTGCAGAGTATTGCGCAGTATTGTGGGGTATTGCACAGTGTTGCTGGGTATCGCACAGTGTTGCGGTGTATTGCAGAGTGTTGCACAGTGTTGCCGGGTATTGCAGAGTATTGCACAGTATTGTGGGGTATTGCAGAGTATTGTACAGTATTGTGGGGTATTGCAGAGTATTGCACAGTATTGTGGGGTATTGCAGAGTATTGCACAGTGTTGTGGGGTATTGCAGAGTATTGCACAGTGTTGCGGGGTATTGCAGAGTATTGCACAGTATTGTGGGGTATTGCAGAGTATTGCAGAGTATTGTGGGGTATTGCAGAGTATTGCACAGTGTTGCGGGGTATTGCAGAGTATTGCGGGGTATTGCAGAGTATTGCACAGTGTTGCGGGGTATTGCAGAGTATTGCACAGTGTTGTGGGATATTGCAGAGTGTTGCGGAGTATTGCAGAGTATTGCACAGTGTTGCGGGGTATTGCAGAGTATTGCACAGTGTTGCGGGGTATTGCAGAATATTGCACAGTGTTGTGGGGTATTGCAGAGTATTGCAGGGTATTGCAGAGTGTTGCGGGGTATTGTAGAGTATTGCACAGTGTTGCGGGGTATTGCAGAGTATTGCACAGTATTGTGGGGTATTACAGTGTATTGCGGGGTATTGCAGAGTATTGCGGGGTATTGCAGAGTATTGCGGGGTATTGCAGAGTATTGCGGGGTATTGCACAGTGTTGCAGAGTATTGCACAGTATTGCAGAGTATTGCACAGTATTGCAGGGTATTGCAGAGTATTGCAGGGTATTGCACAGTATTGCAGAGTATTGCAGAGTATTGCACAGTATTGCGGGGTATTGCAGAGTATTGCGGGGTATTGCACAGTGTTGCGGGGTATTGCACAGTATTGCAGAGTATTGCACAGTATTGCACAGTATTGCGGGGTATTGCACAGTATTGCGGGGTATTGCAGAGTATTGCACAGTATTGCAGGGTATTGCAGAGTATTGTGGGGTATTGCAGAGTGTTGCAGAGTATTGTGGGGTATTCAGCAGTGGTGGTCACTGGTCATTAACCTCGCCTCAGCCTCCTCCCCTCCCCCAATCCAGCCATTTATTAATCTGTTTTTTAAGTGTTTACTTACACAAGTTCAGACTCAGAAGTTCTGAGTCTGAACTTGTGTAAGTAAGCACTAAAAAACAGATTAATAAATGGCTGGATTGGGAGGGGAGGAGGCTGAGGCGAGGTTAATGACCAGTGACCACCACTGCTGAAGATCTGAGTGAGAACACTGGCACTGCGCTCTTCTACCTTCCAAAATGAATCCAGCCAGCCAGCCAGGCAGTAGCTCCTCAGCTCGGCTGCGCTTGATAACAGACAGCGCGCCGACACGACACAGCTCAGCTCTCAGTTCACAGCTCCCGCCTCCCTGCGCTCCTCTCTGCGTCCTCCCACCTCGCCTCCGGCCGTGAGTGACTTCACGGCGCTGGCAGAGACTACGGGACTCCTCCGTAGGGGAGTAAACAGTGTAGTTGTGTGCTGAGGGAAGGGAGGATCATGCAGGAGCGCACAGCTGCACCCCCCCTATACCAAATGGTACCGCCCAGGGCACGTGCCCCCTCCGCCCCTGCCTTGTACCGGCCCTGCCTCCGATCACCAGTGCTGAGGAGGAGGAGGATCACTGTAGCTGTGCTGGCCCTGTGATGTCTTCTCACACTAGGAGGAGGTGAGATTTGTTTTTTCTTTAGCAAAATCTCCTTGGAAGAAAAGCTGCAAAAAGTTTCTGTAGGTCTTGTATGTATTGCAGTGATAAGGAGACACTGAGAATGTAGAGAGATATCTCCCCAGCTATCACACAAACATCCTCCCACCACTCTGTCCAGATAATGTGAATATCATTTATAATTATAACCATTAATGTAACCCTGTGTTTGTTGTGAGTTTACACTTCTGATGTTGCAAACTCAGAGCTTGGATAACATATGAATTGTCATAAATTAGTTTCACATAATCTGGATGTACACAGAGTACTAGGGGTTGGATTATATAAATATACATTTACATTTTATAACAGGAAAATGTTTTCTTTGAGTACCAGTTTTGTATTATGTAACTTTTATATATTAGTAGATAGATGAGCACAATAGTTTTTTTATTATAAACATGACATGATCTGACCACATCCCAGCCCCCTACTCCCCCAGCTTGCATCACCCCCCAGACCACTTCATACATCCAGCTGATGAACATCACTCAGACCCTTCTCTACCCAACATCACTCCCTGGTCACCCCACAGACTGCCATTAAAATAAATCCTTCCCCATTCTGCCACTGTCATACCCTCCACACTCCTCTCCTCTACATACTGGAGAGATTACACCGACTGGATCTGGGCTGTACTGATGGCACAGAAGGGATAGAAGGACTACAGAGGGAGGACACTGCGAGAAAGGACCGACATAGAGGGGTGATGAGACTGGAGAAGGAGGACATCGGATGGGGTAGGAGAACCTAGAATGAAGGAAGAGGAGGACATGGGATGGCGAAGATGGGACTGCAAAAGGAGGATGATGTGGGATGGAGGATATGGAACTGGAGGAGGAAGAGGACATGGGATGGGGGACAAGGGACTGGAAGAGGAGCACATGGGATGGAAAAGGAGGACATGGGATGGAAGATTTGGGAGTGTAGGAGGAAGAGGACATGGGATTGAGGAGATGGTAGTGGAGAAGGAAGAGGACATGGGATGGGGGAGATTGTAGTTGAGAAAGAAGAGGACATGGGATGGAGGAGATGGTAGTGGAGAAGGAAGAGGACATGGGATGGAGGAGATGGTAGTGGAGAAGGAAGAGGACATGGGATGGAGGAGATGGTAGTGGAGAAGGAAGAGAGAAAGAAGAGGACATGGGATGGGGGAGATTGTAGTGGAGGAGGAAGAGGACATGGGATGGAGGAGATGGTAGTGGAGAAGGAAGAGAGAAAGAAGAGGACATGGGATGGGGGAGATTGTAGTGGAGGAGGAAGAGGACATGGGATGGAGGAGATGGTAGTGGAGAAGGAAGAGGACATGGGATGGAGGAGATGGTAGTGGAGAAGGAAGAGGACATGGGATGGAGGAGAAGGGACTGAAAGAGGAAGATGAGCACATGGGATGGAGAAGAATGTGAGATGAAGGATATGGGATTGGAGGAGGAAGAGGACATGAGATGGAGGATATATTGGGTCGTAAGAGTATTAAAATAAAAGTAGGTGCACTGAAGGAGTTGGTGGGATGGCTAGTGGGTGGATTTGGTGGGACAGACAGTGGCCTTGAGGAATGTTTGTGGTCAGGCCCAGGGGGCCCAGACCTAAAGCTGTGTAAGGGGGGGGCGTGGCCTGCTACAGCATGGAGTAGGACGTGGAAGACCCGAGCTCCGTCCAATACTCCTGCATCCGAATTAATCCTGCCTTTCAGCAACCTCCTGAGCAGCCAGATATACCTCCTGGGGACCCTAGCAGGAGAACAGACCTGAATCAGCGGGCTTTTGATCAGACGGGAGCTCCGAACGTCACGGCGCTCTTCCGCGGCGGCGGCCACAAATATAGGCCGCGGCTTCGGCCTTGTCGACTCCGGCGGCCATCTTGCTCCACCCGGCCCCCTCGTCTGTGCTCCTTCCTGGCTCTCCTGGTGCTAGGACCTCCTGCCGCACATAGACCCTGCTCTGTGAGCTTCCGGGCAAGGATTTAGACGGAGCGGTACCCTCCTGTACGGCGGCAGACTCAAATCCAGGCCGCGGCTTCGGCCTGGTCCTGGGCTCCGGCAGCCATCTTTCTCCTCCCGACCCCTCAAAAAAAAGTGTTGTACTCTGGCCCCCCTGGCACTTGGCTTCTCCATCGAATGCTGATCCTGCTACACCGGATCCTCCCTGGGAGACTGAACAGTGCCCCCACACACAGCGACGGACGCAGACCTGGGCTGTGATCTCGGCCTAGTTTTGGCGGCCATCTTGGTGCTCCTGGCCTCTTCACCAGCACTACAGCCATCCTTCCTGGAATCTGCACCAAGTAAAGTGGATCATTTAGCCTATCTACTGCTCCCTGCAACTTCTCCAGGGACACTAAAGTGCTTGGACATACAGATGATCGCTGCAGCCTCCAGGTGAGTGGCACCTATTTTGGTACTCTGCATTGGACACCCCTGGCCCTTCCATCTCTCCTCTGCCTGCTTTGAACCTCGGCTGATAATCCCAGCTGACAATCCCAGCGCCCTTGCCCGCCAAAACATTGTCTTTGCCCAAGTCTGCTGGGGGTACTTGGACCCATCGGGGGTGAACAGGGTCTCAGGTCCTCTCCTGGGCAATACGAGTGGCGATTAACTTGCTGTTCTTGACCTCCAAACCCCCCCAGCCCACCCTCTGTGTAAACTCCGCAACCACCTAACCAGCTACGTCTGTCGACTCTTACTAGCGGTCATGGCACCGGCGAAACCCAAGCCTGACGCGGTTGCCAAACTGGATAAGTACCGCCGACAGGATAGAGACAATCTGGGGGAAAATGGCGGCACCGCGTCGGAGGGGAGGGAGATGGCAGGTGCAGACACGGATAGAGTGCTGGAAGCCATCTCTGCACTCCAGGCCGCTCTCACAACCAAAATTGAGGAGGTGAAGGTAGATGTCTCCCTGGTCCGACAGGACCTGCATAAGCTCAAGGAGCGTGCTAAGACATCTGAAATCAGACTAGGAGAAGTGGAGGACGCGATCCCGCCATTACAGACTACCTCTGAACGCATGCAATACCAGATCAATCAACTTCTGGCAAAGCAAGATGACATGGAGAACAGGCTTCGTAGGTGCAACCTTCGCTTCATTGGCCTACCGGAGGGGACGGAGGGGAAGGACCCTACAACTTTCCTGGAGCAATTACTAATTACAACGTATGGCAGGGAGGCCTTTTCGCCCACATTTGCTGTCGAGAGAGTGCATCGTATGCCTGCTAGGCCGCCACCACAAGGTGCCCCACCTCGAACATTTATTGCCAAATTGCTAAATTATAAAGACCGCGACACAAAGCTGCGCATGGCAAGATTGAAAGGTAATATACCCATTAACAACGTCAAGGTGGCCATCTTTCCTGATTTTTCCACTGAAGTGCAGAAGCGCAGAAAAAACTTCACTGAAGCCAAGAGGCGCCTACGCATCAAAAATCTTAAATATTCAATGTTATTCCCCGCACGCCTCCGTGTGGAGGATGACGGCCGAGCCGTTTTCTTTGAAACCCCTGAAGATACCATTGCCTGGCTGGAGCGCCGAGATAACAGGAAAGAGAATGAATAATCCAACAAATGCGGCATATGGCCGTGTACTGCGGCAGGGGATCATGGGCCTCTTTTCTTACAACATGAGGGACTTTGCCCCAAATACCTCAGGAGAAACTATATATTACTACTTATTATTTTTTTGATGACCGGAGCCTCGGGTCAGTAATAGTCCTACAGAACGCATGTATGGTGCAGCGTGACTTTGCCCCAAGCACCTTCAGGGAGATTGGTCACCGAGCCTGGAATGAAGCTGTCCAGCTACATGTATACACATTTATCTATCCCAGAGACTACACGCAACTAATTTCTTTATACATGATTTTGTGGGACATGTTTACCCCGGGTTCCAAAACCCAACGGCTACCCTGGTTTTTTCTTTTGTTTCAGGTGCAGCTGACTGTTCTTTCCCGGGTTCCAATCTCAGTTTTGTTTGGGAAGTATGCCCGCACAGGTTGGGGTCAGTGCAGGGCTGGGAGGGAGAGGGGAGGGAAAATGTTCAAGTTACTTTTTAAAATGCAAGAAACACTATATCCACACATTTTGAAGCAATATAGCTTTTTGAATAATATTGAAAATTTGTCTTTGCTGTTTTATTTTGTAGTGCTCTACATACTCATACATAACTTTTGTGTAAGGGTACTTGTGAGGGTCGGGATGCGCACCTTAATACTGAAATTGATTTGGAATGTGAGGGGCTTGCGTGAACCGCTTAAGAGGTCGGCAACCCTTGCATTCCTTAAGAAACAGGGGGCTGATATAATAGCACTGGTGGAAACCCATATAGATGGCAAGCTACAGATGGCCCTACGTCGCCCCTGGGTAGGATGGGCATTTCACTCGACGTTTACATCCCATTCCAGAGGTGTATCTATTTTGATTGCAAAATCCATGCACTTTGAGCCAGGAGAGATATACACAGACCCTCAGGGCAGATATGTTTTTATATCTGCTAAATTATACGGTGAACCCTTCTTAATCCTAGCTTTCTATGTCCCCCCTCCATTCACTGTTACTATAATACTGGAGGGTGTCTCCTTTATGGCAAGATACCCCACAGTGCAAGCAATATGGATGGGGGATTTTAATTCCACAATGAATGATACCCTAGACAGACTCCGCCCACTGACAGCAGCCGCAATGAGCACAAATGACACTAAACTACATAAAATAACCTCATCCATTCATCTAATTGATACGTGGAGAAATAAATTTCCACATACTAACGCTTATTCATGTTTCTCCTCCACGCATAACTCGATGTCCCGAATAGATTTCATTTTGATTTCTAAACAACTATTACCTAGATTATTGGCAGTGTCCTTTGGACCTAGACTGTTGTCTGATCATAGCTTTTACTCTATTACTCTTGGCGTGTCCCTTGCTAAGCAGAAGCGGGCATGGCGCTTGAACCCATTTTGGTTGTCCTTGCTGCCAGAAGATGATACGCTTGAGGTGGAATGGACTCGGTTTTTTACTGACAATGAACATTCTGCTCCCGCGCCAATAGTGTGGGACACGTTTAAGTTGCATGCCCGTGCTATCTTGACCTCACGCATTAATCAGATTAAAATAAACTCAGCGGAAGCCATAGATAAAGCAATCATAGAACTATCCTCATCAGAACAGGCATATATAGCTGACCCATCCATAACAAATGCCAATACTCTTAAACTACAGACAAGAGTGGTGTCTCAGATGCAATATGTAAAAGCCAAGCAGAAATTTTTCTTCAATAGACAGCGGTGGTTTGAACATGGAGAAAAAGCAGGTAAATTACTTGCATACCTTGTTCATAGTGAAGACAAACCCCCAATTGTAATTACGCTTCATGATAAGGATAGACAGCCGATCACGGATCCTTTTGTCGTGTCCTCTAAGTTTAGTGATTTTTTTTACGGAACTTTACACATCGACAGTCTCGGAGGATACGACAATAATGGATCAGTTTTTGAGCAACATTATACTTCCACAACTCTCGGAGAGTCAAATTGAACTTCTTGAGGCACCCCTCACGGTGGAGGAAATCAAGATTGCTATTGCAGACTTTGCCAGGTCCAAATCCCCGGGGTCTGATGGTTTGCCCATTGAATTTTATGCACACTTTTCTGAGATACTTATACCCAAACTGCTGACTCTATACAACACTATGTTCGAAACCTCAACACTACCTGCATCCATGAGAGAGGCCACGATAGTACTTATACCCAAACCAGGGAAAGATTTAGGATACCCTGAGTCGTACCGCCCCATATCTTTACTCCAAGTAGATGTCAAAATATTGGCCAAAGTGCTCTCCAGGCGTCTAAACCAAGTGATATTATCCCTTATACATGTGGATCAGTCAGGGTTTATGCCTGGCCGAAACACTTCCTTTAATTTAAGGAAGCTATTTATCAATCTCCAGGCCAAGCATGATAATGTGGGCACAAGAGTGATAGTAACATTAGATACAGCCAAGGCATTTGATTCGGTTGAATGGAAATATCTCTGGAGATGCATGGAGGGATACGGATTTGGGCCCAAGTTTATCAGATGGGTGCAACTGTTATACCAACAACCAACTGCTCGAGTGGTGGCCAATGGATGCCCCTCTCGGGAATTTGGCCTAAGCAGAGGAACGAGGCAGGGATGCCCGCTCTCGCCTTTGCTGTATGCTCTGGCATCGGAACCCCTCGCCGTGTCCATCCGTACTAACCAGGAGATAATAGGTTTGACATTTGGATCCCTTACCGAGAAAATTAGCCTCTATGCAGATGACACCCTCCTCTACCTGGCAGACCCTGGCCTCTCCCTACACACAGCTCTTAACATAATTGAACAATTCGGGAAATTCTCGGGCTTGAGGATTAATTGGGGAAAGTCACAGATATTACCAATTGATAGTTTCCCGCCTACAGAATCACAGTCTAATTTACCCCTTCAACGGGTGGATATAATAAAATACCTTGGCGTTAAAATATCCAAGAATCCAGTAGACTATATTTTCTTGAATATTGAACCATTATTTTCCCTAATCAAATCTAAGATCCAGGTCTGGTCCCGCCTCCCTTTGGGAATATGGGGTCGGGTCAACTTAATAAAGATGGTACTACTGCCCAAGGTACTGTACGTCTTATGGCATACTCCAGTATATCTACCCCTCAAGTATTTTAAACTCTTAGAAGCACTACTTAAACCATTTATATGGGGGAAATCTAGACACAAACTCTCATGGCAAACACTTAAAAATTCAACGGATATGGGTGGAACAGCACTACCTGATTTTAATCACTATTATATTGCGTCACAACTATCCCAACTATTTCACATTGACAAAACTGACAAGGAACGCTTTCTCATTCTACTAAGCCCCCGCTGGGCCCAGCACACTGGGGACCCAATAAACGGGATAGCAGTGGGTGTAGGGAACACACAGTCAAAAGATTATAGACATTCTCTGCTGTATCATTATAGACGTGTATGGGAATTGGCTTCCTCTAAATTAGAGACACCATCATTTAATGACTATACACCACTTTGGCATAATAACAAGCTGCAGGAACTTAATAGAATCCAGAACTCAGATCTATGGGCGGCCAGGGACATATACTATTTACACCATCTGCTCACAAATGGAACTTTTAAAACGTTTGAAGCACTTAAGATGGAGTTCCAGATTCCGAATCAAATGTTTTTTGTTATCTCCAGATCCGTCATGCGATCCAAACGCAGTTTTCACAGGGTCTTCCACAGCCCACTCCTAACTCTATTATAGCCATAGTCAAAGATACAGACTCAAAAAAACTCATTTCCTGTTTTTACAACATGCTGTCCGCCCCTACCTCTGCAAAATTAGCTTACGCGTTAAAACCAAGATGGGAGAGGGAGGTTGGGAGGATGGAGGATGAAGAGTGGGAGGAGGCTTTGGAAACATGCAAGTTGGCTTCACCCAAACTTTCAGACAGACTGTCCCAGATCTTTATACTTCACCGTGTATACCTCACTCCTATTAGGGTAGCTAGATATAAAAGAAGTCAACCCACCACATGCCCAATGTGTGGAACTGAATCAGGCACATTCTTTCACCTTATATGGTCCTGTCATAAGATACAAGACTACTGGAAACAAATAGTTACCTTCTTACATGACGACATGGGGTCTCCATTAACCCTTGACCCAAAGCAATGCCTTCTGGGGATTTTTCCAGATGTACTAGACAAATTCACACTAATATTCCTACATGAAACTTTATTTTCGGCTAGGAAAATCATTGCCAGACAATGGATGAGATCTGAACCCCCTCATTTGGTGGACTGGAAAAGGGATATTAACACAACCCTTCCATATAAAAAATTCCTGTATATTAACAGAGGTTGTCCAAATAAATATAACAGAGTATGGGATAGATGGTTACAAGAGTCTACGACATGCACATAAACGGTGCTTATCCTGATACTTACTCGGTATGAGTGTGGAAGTGTACAGACTATATTAGAACTTAAAGAACTAACTATATGATAGAAATATATGTGTGTCATGTTCTTTATGTACGGAATATTTTCTGTATGATGTTAAACATGCGTACCAATACTTTCCATGTATTATGTACAATCTTGCAAATAAAAAAGTTTGTTATAACGTAAAAAAAAAAAGCTGTGTAAGGGGCCCCAAAATTTCTGATTGCTGGCCTGGCCATAGGTCCCCCTGAACTTCAAACTCGGTAGTTAAGGGTACCTAGATGCCCCCTAGCTGCAGCCAAAATTAGGGGTCTTTGGACCCAAAGGGTCCTGAAATGACATTGCTGCAGATGGACACAGTTGACTGAATTTGGGGCCCTGTATCTCGGGGCCACTTGGTGTTAGGAACCCCAAATTTGGTGTGCAAACCTAGTTCCTAGCACCAAGTGGCCCCGAGATACGGGGCCCCAAAGTCGGTTCAGAAAATGTCAAGCACTTTTCTGCAGCAGAGAATGACATTTTCCAAACCGACTTTGGGGCCCCGTATCTCCGGGCCACTTGGTGCTAGGAACCCCAGCTTTGGATATGTTGTAGTGCTAGTTCCACTGGGTTTGCACACCAATGCAATGCACTGGGGTTCCTAGCACCAAGTGGCCCCGAGAAACGGGGCCCCAAAGTTGGTTCGGAAAATGTAATTCTCTGCTGCAGAAAAGTGCTTGACATTTTCCGATTTTTCCGAAAGTGATTGTAAGGCTTCGTTTTTTATTTTTTTTAAATAACAAACATGTCATAGGATGCTGTGACAGATCTAGCTGGGACAGAGGCTTTTGGAGGGGACTGAATGCCAGCCTCTTGCCGACCGATTATGGGCCCTGGCATTTGGGGAAACGGTGCTCGTTGTGAGCTGTATGCCTGGGGACCCTAGAAGTAATATTACTTTGGATTCAAGTCCATGTCCCCCAAAACACAAAACTCTGGGAACCCTGTTTGTGCCATATTATAGATAGTGACTGCTTCACAATGTTGTGTGTATATATTGTGTGTTGTCTCATGCTGTTGTGTGCTGTTTGCTGTGCTGGTTTGGGGAGAGGCTGTATTCCAATGTTCTATTGTGTCTGTCTGCCTTGGATCACAGGAAGTGTATCTCTATGGAGGGAGGGGGGATTCCTCCAGCAGCCCCCTGCTGATAAGACTGTGTGCTGATGAGAAGTTTGAACACACCTAACCTGTGTGTCTATTGCCATTGGATGGTTTAACCGCCCTCTTTTCCAAGGGAGAAAGTCTCTGAGTTATTTTATCTGTTGTGTCCATGTGTGAAAATAAAGGAGTTGATTCCTGCTTGACCCTCAAGACAGAGCATCTTGTCTCGTATTTGGGGGAGAATTATTTGTATGGGTTCCTGGTTCGGCTGATTGAAGTGTTCGGTAGCTGTCTTTGTGTTTGGGTATGGAATGTCCTAAACGACTTTAACCCCTTTCATACTCGGGGTGTTGTTACAGATGCATTAAGGTAAAAACATTAGGGTTTACAACCCGCTTTAAGAGAACAACTTGCTGCACTCTGATTTTCTAGAGGCGGGACCCGATTTTAATCAAGAGTCTTCTGGTGTAACCCTTGTGAGCTTCCCAGACCATTAGTGGCGAGCTGTCTGGAATGGCATTGGTGGAGAAAAATTGTCTCAGTTCCCTGGACACCTCCTTTATAACCTCTGGCATTTGGATCAAAGAATCATTGAGCCTCCACATCCACTGTTTGGGTGCAGGAGGGAGCAAGTCTATATATACACCATGACCAATCGAGGCAGACGTGACTCTGGGTAGTAGCGATTGAGGCATCATCAAGAGATCAATTCGGGTATAGGAGTCATGGGGGTGCGAGTAGAATGTGCAGTCTCTATGACTCGGGTGCAGTACCCGCCACACATCCACCTGGTGGAAAGCATAGAAATTTTTCCTTAGGCATTTTAGCACTGCATAGGAGATCTGCAATACACCCCTGGCAGAGTCCAGGGAAGGGTCCATGATGAAATTCATGTCTCCCCCCAGGATCACCGCCCCCTCCATAAAATCTCCTAGTTTGGTCAGAATTGGTTCCAAATAAGTGATCTGATTGGAGTTGGGAAAGTAGAGGTTCACCAGGGTGACTAATGATTATACCAGTTTCCCCTTCACAAAGAGGGCCCGTCCCCCCACATCAGATCACTGGCCCTTCATCAACCATGGGATTGTACCTCGGACCAGAATACTCACCCCCTTCAATTTAGAATCAGAGGAGCATCCATGATACACCGTCGGGAAAAAACGGTCGCGGAGATTTGGTATGTTATCAGCGCGAAAATGTGTCTCCTGCTAGGGAGCAAACATAGGTTTTCATATGTTTCAGGTTGGCAAGCACCATGGAGCAATTCCCTGGGGTGTTTAATCCCTGTATATTGATAGAAATAAGACGGATCATGGGGAAATTGGAGGGGAGAAAGGGGGTAAAAAAAAAGGGAGGAAAGGAGGGAGAAAGAGGGGGGAAAGAATAGAGAGTATAGGCAGACAAGAAAGTGACAAAAAACTAAAACAGTACTAAGCACAGCATGGAAGTCTTGTTACATGAAGCAATACTGAGGGGCACCCCAGGCATGTAGGAGGAGGCGGACCAAGAGTCTAGTGCAGTGGAGGAAGATAGGGGGCGACTGAGCAGCCACATCACGATCGGGGCTGGGAAGGAGAGAATCTCCGGAAACAAGAGCCCAGGCCTGGATAGATAGGTCGAACAGAGGATCAGATCATGCCATGGCTAGCCAAAGGAATGAGCACGAACAGTCACAGCTCAACATAACTCACATTTCTGGCTCATGTATCCGCACAGGTGTCTGGTCTCCTCTCCCCTGTCTAGGGGAGCGACGGGGTAGTCCAGATCTGGGGCCTCGTACAGAGGGCCAAGGATCCCCACTGGGTAGTGTATGCAGCCAATCTGGCAGGGCAATTGGGGCCATTTCCTGGAAGGCAAAGAGGTCATGGAGATCTGTGTGGCGTCGCAGGGTGAATGAGGAGCTGCCCTTGCGAACAATCAGGTGTAAAGAAAATCCCCCAATGGTAAGGCAATGCCACCTGGCACAGGGGCTCCAGTAGGGGCTTCAACATAGCTCTTCTTTGCAGTGTAGCCCTGGACACATCTGGGAAGATAGAGATGGGTGCCCCGTCAAATTTGATCGAGCATTTGGACCATGCAGCTCAGAGAATCAGGTCCTTCTGGCTGTAGCAGTGAACTCGGCAGATCACATCCCTAGGGTGGTCCTGGTCTGAGGGCTTGGGCCCAAGCACCCTGTGCAACCGATCAAATTCCATACTGGTGGGTGGATCAGTATCTAGGACTTTCTGGATGATCGTCAGGACGGTTGCCTGCAGATTTTCAGGGTCAGTTGCCTCCGGCAGCACCGGATCCGCAAATTGTTGCGGCGGCTCCGGTTCTCTAAATCCTCTGCATGGAGCTGTACCTCTGCCAGTTGATCTTGGTAGATCGCGCGGTCTCTCTCCAGCTTGGAGACACGGAGCTCCAGTGCATTTACCTCCGATTCCCCTTTAGCGACTCTGTCCTCTATACCATGGACCTCTGATCTGAGTTGCTGGAAAATGCAGCGATGTTGTTACTCTACCCGCAACACCAGGGTCTCCATGTCCAACTTCCTGGAAAATGCACAAAGTAGGGCCCTAATATCAGCATCTACCGGAGACAGTTGAGTGGAGGCTCCTGAGCTGTGTGGACTGCTGGGTGATGGGTCAAGAAGGGCCGGCACCCCTGCTAGCGAGTTGGGGACAAACTGTTGTGAGGCCGCCATAGCAAGTGAGAGGGAAGCCGCAGGCCATCTGTCGCTACGTGTCTCCTCCATGGGCACCGCCGGGCTAGCTCAGGGTAGATCGTGGAAAAGCACACTGATTAGAGCCATTGTAGAAGCTTTAGCTGAGCCCCTGGTTTTCCTGCGTTTCCTGTAGCTCATGGCAGATGTAATGAAGCTATGGAATAGGCATATCAGCACTGGTAGACGGGTCAGGAGTCGGGATCTCAAATATCGAGCGTCTTCACTTCGCCATGTCCAAGCCACCCTTCGATCTGTGATTTCTATCAGGACTGCGACATTGCGGCAGACAGATCGGAAACTTTTGACACTTTTTTGGGACCAGTGACATTTATACAGCGATCTGATAGCCACTGATTACTATATAAATGTCACTGGCAGGGAAGCGTTAACACTAGGGGAGATCAAGGGGTTAAATGTGTTCCATAGGAGGTGTTTCTAACTGTGGGGGGATGGGACTGACTGGGGGAGGAGACCGATCGCGGTTCCTAACTAGGAACAGACGATCTGTCTCTCCTCCCCTGACAGAACAGAGATCTCCATTCTGTCTCTGTCAGAAGCAATCGCAGGTAGCTGGTGGCCATCGCGGCTGCTGGCCACGCACATTGGCTCCTATGTCACACGGCGGACTGGCCCCTCTACTCCTTAAAGCACCTGCCGTACAGCTACGGCGATTTTCGGCTGGTCGGCAAGTGGTTAAATGAATATGAATTTATTGTCAGCCATTATTGGCACCTTTTAGCGCAAGAAAAACATATCCCTTTAAATTCTCTGTATGTCTGCACACTGGTCCATTGGGTGTTAAAAATCCTGTTTGCTGCATTTTTGGTCAGTAAAAGCACAAAAAACGCACTTCCCAGTTCAAATGCATTGAAAACGCAACAACAACGCATCATTAATGAGCCTATGTCTTTTGTTTTTGATGCCGTTTTTGAGTCACATGACCTATTAAAAACACACCATTAGCACAGAAAAATCATTGCAAAATCGCTGCAAATTTGAGGCAAAATTGCTGTGACTTTGTGGTAAAATCACGTGCGTTTTCGGTGCCATTATCGGCACCTTTTTCTCTTATTGCCTGAATGACATTTTCAGCCAAAATGTTTCGGGGGCTGAAATTTTACACAAAAATTGACACAGTGGGTCTATACCATACGTATAATTCCTAATCAGACTATAACTGCAACTTCTAAGAGAGGTCAGTAGGGATGAGCTTCGAGTTCGAGTTGAACCCATGTTCGACTCGAACATCGTGTGTTCGACCATTCGTCGAATTGCGAACGATATGGGCCGTTCGCGCCAAACTTGAGTGGCGCTTCACGGCCCATAATTTACTGCGGCATCGCAGTGCATTGCTGGCTGATTATTGGCCAAGCATGCACTATGACCCGCATGCTTGGCCAATCACAGCGCCGTCTGTACAGAGAGCCGTAATTGGCCAAAGCCAGGGTGGCTTTAGCCAATTATGGCTCAGGGGGTTTAGTACACACCCCACACTATATAAGGCCGCCTGCACGTCGTGTAGTGTGTTCCGGCGGCAGAGAGAGATAGACAGAGAGAGAGAGAGAGACACAGACAGACAGTGTCATTTGATTTAAGTTAGATAGAGTAGGCAGGTTGAGTCAGTTAGCTATACTTACAGTGTATTGTGTGTGTATATATATATATATATATATATATATATATATATATATATATATATATATACACACACATACACACACACACACACATACATACATACATACACACTGTATTCAGTTTAGCTAGATCCGTTCCTGTTATTCTCTTCCTAATATACTGACAGGCAGGCGTTTTTACAGTATTTACAGTTAGTGTACTGTGTACCCTGCACAGTTGCACCTATAGCTACCTGAAGACAAGTGCTGGTGTGCTTCTTCTGATCCTATTAATACCACAGGCAGGCAATCTGCTAGCTGCTGTATAATCAGTATATACATATACATCCCAGTTTTGTGCAGCTACATCTAACTGCAGGCCATTAGTATGTCTGGAAGGCCAACAAGGAGAGGCAGACAGTCACAAGCCAATAAAAGAGGGCAAGCAGGCTCTGTGTCTAGAGGCAACAGTGCTGGTCGTGGACACGGTGCATCCTCATCGGCACGTGGTCGTGGGAAACTGTCCTTTTTTTCGGCAGCTGGCCGTGTTGAGCAGCAACATGTGGAAGACTTGGTAGAGTGGATGACCAAGCTGTCCTCATCCTCTCTCACCCAGGCTCAGGGTACTTTGTCTGGCAAAGCAGCTGCCAACGCGGCCTCTTCCCTTGGCTCAATGGCATCAGTCACTCCTTCCCTAGCCCCACCATGTCCTCCTGAGTAGTCCCCCGAACTGTTTGACCACAGTGTTGGGTACATGCTCCAGGAGGATGCCCAGCGTTTTGAAGGCTCCGATGATGGTATTCAGCTAGAGGAAGGCAGTAACGTGAGCACGGACAGAGGGGGTGCCCAAGAAGAACAGCAATCTGGCAGTCATGTTCCCCCAGCTGCAGCATACTGCCAGGTTTGCTCCAGTGATGAGGGAGGGAATGATGAGGTCACTGATTCCACGTGGGTGCCTGATAGGAGAGAGGAGGAGGAGGCACATCACCAATGAGGCAGTATGCCCTCCAGGGGCCAGCTTAAGGGCAGCACACTGACTGCATCACACCGCAGAGCTCCGCATGTGCAGGGCACTGCTGACTGTGTGCGTTATTCCAAAAGTTCTTTGTTGTGACGAGTGCATCAGATTGCACCGCTGCTATTTGCAACATATGTCTCAAGCGTATCTCACGTGGCCAAAACATCACCCACTTGGGCACCACATGCTTGACCAGACATATGTTGACCTGCCATGCAGTTCATTGGCAAGCATACCTAAAAGACCCACACCACAGAACAAAGAGGACCTCTCCTTTCTCCTCATCAGCTGGGATCTCCAACCCCACTATACCTTCAGTCTTCTCTGAGACCTGCACTGAGGGGAATGAAGGTGTAGAATTAGGTGTGTCACAGCCAAGTACTTGTGGGCAATCTGCTATCGGTACATCGATGTCAGATTGTACCAGGAAAATTTCTCTACCCCAGCTGCTGCACCGCCGAAAGAAGTTCGCTCCCAGCCATCCACATGCCCAGCGGTTGAATGCTAGCTTGGCTAAATTGCTAGCACTTCAACTGCTGCCTTTTCAGTTGGTAGACTCTGCCCTCTTCCGTGAGTTTGTGGAATGTGCGGTTCCTCAGTAGCAGGTTCCCAAATGCCACCTTTTCTCATGGAAGGCGATTCCGGCTCTCTACTGGCATGTGGAAGGCAATGTCTTGGCCTCGCTGGACAGGGCGGTCAGCGGTAAGGTGCATATTACCGCTGACCCATGGTCCAGCAGGCATGGACAGGGACATTACCTAAGTTTCACAGCGCATTGGGTGACTCTGCTGGCAGCTGGGAAGGATGCAGGACAAGATGCAGTAGTGTTGGAGGTTGTTCCGCCACCACGCCTCCAAAATGCTACTACTGGTGATTCTGACACACCTTTCTCCTCCACCCCCTCCTCCTCTTCTTCCTCCATGGCCTCTTCCTGTGCTTTGTCCTCAGACCCAGCGGTGCTCCGTAGGCGTTCAAGGGGCTACGCAAGTAAGCAGGCCAAAAGATGCCATGCGGTGCTTCAGCTGGTGTGCTTGGGGGACAGGAGCCACACTGGGGCAGAGATTCTGTCAGCTCTGCAGGGGCACGCTCAGAGGTGGTTGACGCCATGCCAGCTTAAGGCAGGATGGTGGTTTGCGACAATGGCACCAACCTCCTCTCCTCTCCGCCCTCCGACAGGAACATCTGACCCATGTGCCCTGTTTGGCTCACGTCCTTAACTTGGTGGTGCAGTGGTTCTTGGGCAGGTACCCGGGCTTACAGGATGTCCTGAGGCAGGCCAGGAAAGTCTATGTGCATTTCCGCCGGTCATATAATGCCAGTGCTCGGCTGGCTGACCTCCAAAAGGAATTCAATCTGCCCAAGAGTCACCTAATCTGTGACATGCCCACCAGGTGGAACTCAACGTTGGCCATACTGTAGCGTCTGCACATGCAGCAGAGGGCCATCAATGAGTACCTGTGCGACTATGGCACCAGGACAGGGTCAGGGGAGCTTGTTTTTTTCCCCACACCAGTGGGCCATGTGGGCAGTGACAGTGCATGCATCAGTGACACTGTCCCCCTTGTCCACCTGTTGGAGCACACGCTGCATGGAATAATGGACAGGACACTTGAGGCAGAACAGAGGCAGGAAGAGGAGGACTTCCTTAGCTCTCAAGGCCCCCTTTATCCAGACAGTGTTCCTGCGTGCCCGCCAATCACACAGGAAGAGGAGGAGGAGGATTGTTTCAGCATGGAGGTGGAGCCTTGCACGCAGCATCAGCAGCAGTCTTTAAGGGATCATTTACAGTCCCAAGAAACCCATGAACTTGTACGTGGTTGGGAGGAGGTGGCTGCGGATAATGTCATCCAGAAAACCTACACTGCATGGCCTCCCTGATCCTGCAAAGCCTGCGGAAGGATCCTCATATTCGTGGTATCAAGGAGGAGAGGGATCATTACTGGCTGGAAACCCTCCTTGATCCACGTTACAAGGGTAAGGTTGCGGACCTTATCTTGCCGTCGCAGAGGGAGCAGAGGATGAAACATCTTCAGGAGGCCTTGCAGAAAGGTCTGTGCAACATGTTCCCAGAGACTGGGAGGTTACAAACTCCTGTTCCTGGACAACGTGTTGCTGAGGCTTCGGTCAGTCAAAGAAGGAGCGGTGGAGAAGGTTGCCATCTGACCGATGCATTCAGACAATTTTTTAGTCCGCAGCCCCAAGGTATGATCGGTTCCAGCAACCATCGCCAGCGTCTGTTTTACATGGTGCAGGAATACCTAGGGACAAGATCTGACTTGGACACCTTTTCCACCAAAAATTCTGGGTTACTGGGTCTTGAGGATGGCTCACTGGCCAGAGCTTGCACAGTATGCAATTGAGCTACTGGCCTGTCCTGCATCCAGCGTTCTTTTGGAACGCACATTCAGTGCTGCTGGAGGCTTTGTAACCGATCACAGGGTGCGTCTGTCCACCGAGTCGGTCGATCGACTGACCTTCATAAAAATGAATCAGTCTTGGATCACCACCAGATACTAAGCACCTGATGCTGATGTAACTGAATATTTTTTTTTGAAATGTGAGATCCCTTCAAGACTGCCTATGCTGATGCTGAGTGACTATCCTGTTATGCTGAGTGATTATCCTCTTCCTCCTCAATGATCATGCTGATAGCTTGGAAGAATATATTTGGTTCTGTGCACCGCCACTAGTGGCTAAGGCCCAACTTTTCAGCCCCTGTTTAACAGGGGCGTGTAATTGCAATTTTTAATGCAATATTTTGCAGGAGGGTTCGTTGCTGCGCTCAGCTAGAATATTTGTGAGGGGTTGCAGTGTTGTAGCACCAGTGCCTAAGGCCCAATTTTTCTGCCCCTGTTCAACAGGGGCATGTAATTACAATTGTTGATCTAATATTTCACAGCAGGGCCCTGTGAGGGCTTACAGTGTTGTGGCCACAACAACACCTAAGGCCCCAGTTTCTGCAGAATATATAGGGCAGGCCCCTACTTTCAAACATCCAACTTACAAACAACTCCTACTTGCAAACGGAAGGTGACAACAGGAAGTGAGATGAAATCTACCCCATAGGAAGGGAAATTCCTTCCTGTAAGAGTTAATATGGGAAAAACTTTTCTCCTTTCCACTGATGCTTTATCACCAATCCTTGCTTCACTAAAAACCCCAAATTTTCAAAAAACATTTGTCATTGAGACAGAAAGTAAGGTAAAATCTTCTGAAGAGGAGCACAGACAGTAAAACAAATATCACAGGGGTGATAACCCTTCCCTATGTTTTCCAAAAAGCTTAAAAATAGATTTTTTGGCTGGAGTTACACTTTAAAAATGTACCAGTTCAAAATTACAAACATATTCTACTTAACAACAAACCTACAGTCCCTGTCTTGTTTGCACCGTCTGTATACTGCTGTTCTGAGTATATAGGGCCTGGGGGCCCCATGCCTTTCCTTTTTTTAATTTGGGTGCGGGGTTCCCCTTAATATCCATACAAGACCCAAAAGGGCCTGGTAATGGACTGGGGGGTACCCATGCCGTTTGTCTCACTGATTTTCATCCATATTGCCAGGACACGACATTACATTAAACCCGCAAGCAGTTTTAAATGACTTTTTTTCCTTTAAAAATGTCATTTTGTGCAGGGACTGTTCTAAGCACGGGAAACACGCGCCACTTTACAGGCATACTATAGACATTCCCCAGGTACGATATTTAAAGGAATATTTCACTTTTTTTTTTCACTTTAAGCATCATTAACCACTTCACGCCTGGCCCATAGCAGATGACAGCCGGGCGGAGGTTGTGTTGTCCTGACTGGGCGTCATATGACGTCCAGCAGGATAACCCCCCAGCCCGCGCCCGCGGGAGCACGCAGATCGGGGACGGCATTTGTGTCCCTCGGACACAACGCTTCCCCGATCACGGTAAACAGCCAGTGAATTTGGCCGTTTACCACATGATCGGCTGTGTCAACACCGCAGCCGATCACATGTCATAACAAACAGCACAGTGCGCGCCGCCGGAGGAGTGCAGGGCAGGGATCGTGGAAGGCGGGTGTCCCTTGGACACAGCGCTTCCCCGATCAAGGTAAACAGCCAATAATTGGTTGTTTACCACGTGACCGGCTGTGTCCAATCACAGCCGGTCACAAATGTAAACACAGAGGAGCAGTTACCATCTGATCTCTGCTCTCTCCTCACACACCGATCGTGTGAGGAAAGAGCAGGGATCAGTAAGTGAGATTGTCTGTTAGTGTGTTATCTGTACCATAGCACAGTGCACAATACGACCCCCCCAATAAAGAGGACCTGTCACACAGCCCAGCCCATCTGTCAATCAGCCCATCTGATCAATCAGCCAATCAATCAGCCTATCTGTCAATCATCTGTCACAGGCCCACCGCTATCAGTACCACCATTGGTACTGCCACACAGGCTACCAATACCGCCATCGGTATCACTGGCAGTCCTGCCATCAGACCCACCATCGGTACCGCCATCAGGCCCACCGCCATTGGTACCGCCACACAGGCTACCAGTACCGCCATCGGTACCACCGCCAGTTCCGCCATCAGGCCCGCCATTGGTACCGCCATCATGCCCACCATCTATACCACCACACAGGCTCGCCACACAGGCCCGCCACACAGGTCTGCTACCAGTACAGCGACCCGTACCGCCATCGGTACCGCCACCACCACACGTACCGCTACCTGTACCGCCATCGGTACCACCACCACCCGTACCGCCATCGGTACCGCCACACAGGCCCGCCACAAATACCACATTGGTACCACAACTACCACCAGCAGTACCATTATATAGGCCCGCCAAAAAGCACTACCATAATGTCACAAAGGGTTTACACACCTGAGGAGGCATATGCCCTTCTTACCATGTCGGATGATGAGAGCAGCGAGGAGCTACCATCATCCAATTCAGGTTCGGAATACGAGCCAGTTGAGGATAGTGGATCAGAGTCCGAGTCCTCGGAGGAAACCGTCCCTCCCAAAAGAATGAGATCAGGACCGAGATCAGGACCAAGATCAAGACCAAGATCAGGAGATCTGCCCACCACCAGCAGCGCCAGACCCCAGGAAGAGGAGCCCAGTACAAGTACTGCAATCACACGCCCAACCCGAAGAACCCAGCCCCAGTCCTACCTTTCCTATGCCCTGGCAAACCCCTAATGGTTGCCTGCCAACTTAGGATCCGCTATCATCCCCCTTTCACTGCCAGGTGTGCAGCCCGACACTACAATTTTTTCTCAATTTGATTATTTTTGTTTATTTTTCCCACAAGATTTGCTGCAGAATATGGTGGATCAAACTAACCTGTACGCATCCCAATTTATTGCTGCCAACCCCAATTCTTCCTATGCCCGCATGTTCCAGTGGCGACGCCTAACACTGGATTCATTTAAATTGTTTTTGGGCCTTACGTTTAATATGGGGCTTACAAAAAAAAGAATGAAGTCCATGCATATTGGTCCACCAACCCCATCCACCACATGCCCATATATTCCGCTGTCATGTCCAGGACAAGATACGACATGATTATGTGTTTTCTCCACTTCAATGACAATTAACAGTGCCCTCCCCGAGATCATCCCAACCATGACAAATTGTACAAGATACGCCTGCTAATCAAAATGGAGTGGGAGCAGGGGACAGTGGCTGATGTTGACCCCATAACATTCCCACCCTTAAGTAGCTGGACTATCTCGGTACTGATTGACAACAATATACAAATTATATTAAAAAAAAAGGTTTATTACAAAAAGGAAAATACATAGTATACTTATTAAAATTGAAAATCAGAAGCTCAGGATTTCCCCAAGAAATATCTGTTGTTATAACATATAGAATGGTCTGTGTCTCGACTAGTTTTGCGGGGTTACTGCTTCGGTAACCCCGATTTGGGTGGGAGAAGCCTCTACCCCTGTCCCTCTGGCCCTAAGCTTGATGGTCCTTCCTGCTGCCTGGAGCAATACTTTGGCTGTGCTGACCATATTGCTGCCTGTAATGACCCATGACATTATGGACCAAGTTTCTTCCTGCTGCTTGGACCAATACTTTGGCTGTGTTGACCATATATCTGCCTGCTGCCTCTACTGACTTTGGACAGTATTTCTGCCAGGACACCTCTGCCTGCGACCTGGACCTGTGCTTTGGCTGTGCTTTGGCTGTGCTCTGGCTGTGCTGACAGTATCTCTGCCTGTACGAACTATGGACAGTATTCCTGCCTGCTGCCTGGATGATTGCTTTTGCTGTCACTGACCTCATTCCTGCCTGCTGCCTGGACCGATGCTCTCCTCTGTGGACCACTGCACTTCTAAAACCACTGGTAATCTTTTGTTATTTGGTATGTACCTGCTATGTGTTAGAAATATGAAGGGCCTTCAAAAATGTGATCGGTAGTCAGAAAATGATATGTGTAATTAATGCTGCTAGAATGCCTGGAGGTGCTACTTGGATGTTGGGCCTTTGTATATGGCCAGGCTGTGTAAAAGTCTCACACATTTGGTATCGCCATACTCAGGAGGAGTAACGGAATGCATTTTGGGGTGTCATTTTTGCTATGTACATGCTATGTGTTAGAAATATCTTATAAATAGACAACTTTGTGTAAAAAAAAAATGCATTTTCATTTTTTTTCCACATTTTCCAAAACCTTCTGGAAAAAAAATGAACCGTTCAAAAGACTTTTTATGCCTCGCAGATTATACGTTGGGGTGTGTGCTTTCCAAAATGGGGTTATTTTGTGGACAATTCCATTGCCCTGGTGCTCCAGGGCCTTCAAAAGTGTAATAGGTGGTTGAGAAAGGATATGTGCAATTTATGCTTGTAGAACGCCTGAAAGTGCTACTTCAATGTTGGGCCTTTGTATGTGGCCAGGCTGTGTAAAAGTCTCACACATGTGGTATCACCATACTCAGGAGGAGTAGCAGAATGTATTTTGGGGTGTAGTTGCAATTATGCATATGCTGTGTGAGAGAAATAACCTGTTAATATGACCAGTTTGTGTAAAAAAAACAAAATCTTCATTTTCCCAAGAATTGTGGGAAAAAAATCACAACTTCAAAAAACTCACCATGCCTCTTAGTAAATACCTTGGACTGTCTACTTTCCAAAAAGGGGTCATTTGGGGGGGTATTTGTACTTTCCTGATTTGTTAGTGTCTCAAGAAATAAGATAGGCTTTCGGTACATCAGATCTGATCAGATGTGACCAATTTTCAATGATTGGCACCATAGTTTGTAGACTCTATAACTTTCGCAAAGACCAAATAATATACATTCATTTGGATTATTTTTACCAAAGATATGTAGCAATATAAATTTTGCCACAAATTTATGAAGAAAAATGACTTATTTGCAAAATTTTACAATAGAAACTAAAAAAAAAAGTGTGTTTTTTTCAAAATTTTCGCAGTTTTTTCGCTTATATCGCAAAAAATAAAAAACCCAGTGGTGATTAAATACCACCAAAAGAAAACTATTTGTGAGAAGAAAATGATAAAAATTTTGTTTGGATACAGTCTAGCATGACTGAGTAATTGTCATTCAAAGTGTGAGAGCGCTAAAAGCTGAAAATTGGTCTGTGCGGGAAGGTGCATAAGTGCCTGGTATTGAAGTGGTTAATATCACTGCTCCTGAAAAAAATGGCCGTTTTTAAAACTTTTTTTTGCATTGATACATGTCCCCTGGGGCAGGACCCGGGTCCCCAAACACTTTTAAGACAATACCATACAAATTATCCTTTATAATTAGCACTTTTGATTTCAAACGTTCGAGTCATATAGACTTCAATGGGGTTCTAAAGTTTGCGCAAATTTTCGGTCCGTTCGCAGGTTCTGGTGCGAACCGAACCGGGGGGTGTTCAGCTCATCCCTAGAGGTCAGATAACAGGTTTATAGGGAATTGTTGCAGAAAAACTCAAAAGCAAGGTCGCTGAGATGTAGAACGCTGTGACAAATGGATATTGGTCATATAAATCAGTGGTCCCCAACCTTTTTGGCACCGGGGACTGGCTGCGTGGAAGAAAATTGTGCAAAGGCGGGGGGGGATGTACGCACATGCGTGGGGGGGTAAGCAAATTTCGCAGGCAATTTATCGGGGCAATAGCTGGTGTTCTGCTGTTGGTACTTCAATCATCACGGCACCATGGTTGATATGGTGTCAGAATGAATGAAGCGCATTATTTCTAATATTACATTTTAGATAGAAATGAAATAGTTCAACTCACCATAATGCAGAATCAGTTGGAGCCCTGAGTGTGTCACTTTCCACGTCCCCTGCCACCAGATGAAGAATGCCACTTGCCGCGCTGCCTGCCCCCAGATGAGGAATGCCACTTGCCACGCTTGCCTGCCACCAGTTGAGTAATGCCAGTTGCCACGTCACCTGCCTGTGTCACCAGATGAGGAATGCCACCTGCCACGCCGCCTGCCTGTGCCACCAGATGAGGAATGCCACTTGCCATGCTGCCTGCCTGTGCCACCAGATGAGGAATGCCACTTGCCATGCTGCCTGCCACCAAATGAGGAATGCCACTTGCCACGCTGCCTGCCTGTGCCACCAGATGAGGAATGCCACTTGCCACGCTGCCTGCCACCAAATGAGGAATGCCACTTGCCACGCTTGCCTGCCACCAGTTGAGGTATGCCACTTGGCACATCACCTGCCTGTGCCACCAGATGAGGAATGCCACTTGCCAAGCTGCCTGCCACCAAATGAGGAATGCCACTTGCCACGCTTGTCTGCCACCAGTTGAGGTATGCCACTTGCCACATCACCTGCCTGTGCCACCAGATGAGGAATGCCACTGGCCACGCTGCCTGCCACCAAATGAGGAATGCCACTTGCCACACTTGTCTGCCACCAGTTGAGGTATGCCACTTGCCACATCACCTGCCTGTGCCACCAGATGAGGAATGCCACTGGCCACGCTGCCTGCCACCAAATGAGGAATGCCACTTGCCACGCCTGTCTGCCACCAGTTGAGGTATGGCACTTGCCACATCACCTGCCTGTGCCACCAGATGAGGAATGCCACTTGCCACACTGCCTGCCACCAAATGAGGAATGCCACTTGCCACGCTGCCTGCCTGTGCCACCAGATGAGGAATGCCACTTGCCACGCTGCCTGCCACCAAATGAGGAATGCCACTTGCCACGCTTGCCTGCCACCAGTTGAGGTATGCCACTTGCCACATCACCTGCCTGTGCCACCAGATGAGGAATGCCACTTGCCACGCTGCCTGCCACCAAATGAGGAATGCCACTTGCCACGCTTGTCTGCCACCAGTTGAGGTATGCCACTTGCCACATCACCTGCCTGTGCCACCAGATGAGGAATGCCACTGGCCACGCTGCCTGCCACCAAATGTGGAATGCCAATTGCCATGTCACGTGCCTGTGCCACCAGCTTAGGAATGCCATTGGCCACATCACCTGCCAGTGCCACCAGATGAGGATTTTCACTGCATTGGTGACACTGGTTCAGTAATTGTTCTTGAGTGAGGGCAGGAGAGCAGAGATGCGGGGCGGGCAGTGAGAGATGATGTCATCTCTCTGCTCCCCGCCGCACCGCTGACATTCCTCACGCTGTGAGGGTGGAAGAGCGGTGATGCTAGGTGGGCGGAGAGAGATGTCATCTCTGTTCGCCAGCCCGCTTCTCTCATTCGCACGCCCGCTTTCCTCACAGATCCACCAGTTAAAATGTCATGCCGAATGCCGCGGCCCCGCTGCAAAGACACTGCGGCATGGTAGAGGCCCGCAGAGGACAGTCTGGCCTGTGATTTGGTATTAGAACAGGAGGGAGAGGATGCTGCGAAAAAGGGAAAGAAATTAGCAAAAGTGTGTGGAATTGACATGCATTTGGGTGGGAGATTACAAGTAGATGAATGGTGTACTGTTTTTTGAAACCTATGATGATAGCTACGCATTACACTCCGTTACAGTCACCCTTCCCCGAGATGCAGCACCGTAGGGCTATAGGGACAGATAGCACCTGGCTACATTTTGCCAGCTGTATCAAGGGGGGTTGTGAGCTAGTCACTGCCCTTTCTCTACATACAGCTTAAAAGAGTTGCAGAGGCAAATGGGCTGGGTGGTTATAGGTGGTTTACTAGTGTTAGGGACAGTTTTTGGGAAATAAGTAAATAAGCATTTCAAGGGGGGACTGTAGTGGATGTGATTATGAGTGCCATGATGAAATGCCTATTTCTAATATAATCGCATAGATATAAGTGCTTATCTCATATAACCAGCTATTAACCTTAACCATGCTCAATTAGATGTCTGCCAGCTTATCCTTTTTGTGGAACAGAATTGCAAGAGTTAAGAGCAAGTTAAAAGAAGATTGCGCCTGTTTTCAAGAACTGGAAACAAGACATCCTATTTAGCTATGATAGTCTGCTATTCCCTTATATAGATATAACCCAGCTAAAAGCTTATACTTTGTCACAATAATGAATATGTATATCTTGTGGTCTGCACACGCTTGTCTTATTTGATATTTGATTTCATAACAAAATATCCGGCTCACGGTATATTAGCCGGGGTCCAGGAAGTAATAAAAGCAGAAGTACCAATTTACTGAACGTTGTATGTGTCAGTGATTTGTGTCGAGTGTGCACACTTTTACATTGAAGGTTAATTTGGCCAGGGGGACAGAAACAAAACTACAGAACGATTCTGGTTCGGTCCAAAACAGTAGTGGGCCGCGGCCCGGGGGTTGACGACCCCTGATATAAATGATGAGGTATGGACTGATGATGTTCTTGATAATGTAGGACAAATGTCCTTGTCTGAGTCACAGAAACGTATCCATGTTGTGTTTATTATACATCAATCATATCAAACTCCCCAAAAACCTTTTAGTTGGCATAGGAGAGATAATCCTCTATTTACATGATGTGAACATGAAGAGGTTACATTAACCACTTGATCTCCGGGAGATTTACCCCCTTTATGACCAGGCAATTTTTTGCGATACAGCACTATGTTATTTTAACTGACAAATGAGCGGTCATGCAACATTTTACACAAATAAAATTAATGTCTTTTTTTCCCCACAAATAGAGCTTTCTTTTGATGGTATTTCATCATTTCTGCAGAATTTATTTTTTGCATTATAAACAAAAAACAAGACAATTTTGAAAGAAAAAAAAAATATTTTTTACTTTCTGCTATAAAACATTAATTTAAAAAAAAAATGTAAAAAAAAATCAAATTTCTTCATCAATTTAGGCCAATATGTATTCACTACATATTTTTCTAAAAAAAATCCTAATAAGTGGATATTGATTGGTTTGCGCCAAGTTATAGAGTTTACAAACTATGTGATATATACTGAAATTTTCTTTTCTTTTCTTAGTAATGGTGATGATCAGTGACTTATAGTGGAAATGCAATATTGTGATGGACAAATTGGACACCAAGTGACACTTTTGACACTTTTTGGGGGACTAGTGACATTATTTCAGTGATCAGTGCTAAAAATATGCACTGTCACTGTACAAATGACTGGCAGGGAATGTTGTTAAAGTGTTTGTCAAGCCATTTCTTTAAGTCTATGCCAGCCCATCTATTAGAGGCTGCGTATGGCGGAGGAACATGCTGACCACGGTGGTCAGGGCTCAGCAGCCCTGATTTTCGTAGTGAGTATAGAGAGGGGGATACAGGAAGTGGCAGATTCAGGGAGGTCTTTACAGTTTAGAGGGGGGCAGATTACACAGAACAAGCACTGTGCTCTGTAATCTGCTTTAAGGGATCAGGATCAGAAATTTTTTTTTTGGATTAACAAAAACTTTGACATCAGGGGCGATCAAAGGGTTAAATGTGACCCTAAAATGTGCTTGGATACTGTGGGGGAGTTGCTTGTACTGTGAGAAGGCAGAGATCTGTGTTTCTTGTTTTGCAGAGACACAGGCTCCATACCTTCCCTACTGACAGAATGAAGATCTGCCTTGTTTACATAGGCTGATCGTCCCAAACGATCAGTGGCTCCCGGGTCCAATCAAAGCGGCACGTGTGCGTGACCCAGACTTTTGAATGCATAATAACGTACAGGTACATGATCCTGTACAGGAGAGATGCCTTGCCATCGTATATGTACTGTATACAGTCGGCAAGCAGTTAATACATGTGATGTGGAGGTGCCGTAAATTAGTCAGGTATTGGACCCTGATTTTGGATACGATTGATAAGACATTTAGGATTAGAGATGGAGATCCAAGACCCCCCCAGCTCACTCCCTGTGGGTTGGGGGGGTTGACACAGTAAACAAAGTCGTACAAAAAGAACATATGATATACTAACATAGAGACAACATAGGTACATTTATAAAAATATAGGACAAATGTTTGAATACTACAGAGGTGGTTCCTCTATAATTCGTTAGAGAGAGGCTACTAGGTATGGGGTAATAACATACAATATATTAGCAATATTTGAATAAAGCGCAAAATTTTATCTGGGGCAAAAGTGTTAAAATGGTCATAGGGGAAATGGAATGGTGCACATACAAATATATCAATAGTATAAATAGAAGATTGAGGGAATGTTTATATATATATATATCTATATCAAAACCATAACTGTAATTGTTTGTGATTGCAAAATGTTTCATAATTGTGTTGTCTAAAAAATAAAAAAAAGGAAACAAAATGTCTAATAAAGAGTATTAAGAAAAAAATAAAAATATCTTATCATAGTCAATGACGGAGGAGAGCAAAAAAAACCCAAGAAATTCTTTAAGTACCGTATATACTCGAGTATAAGTCGTTCCGAGTATAAGTCGAGGCCCTAATTTACCACAAAAAAAATGGGAAAAACTTATTGACCCGAGTATAAGACGAGGGTGAGAAATGCACAGCTACTGTAAGTGGAAAAGAGGGTCAACAATGCCCATTTGTAGCATCACTGTGCCCATTTGCATGCCTCACTGTGCCCATTTGCAGCCAAAGGTCCCCTGAACTTCAAACTCGGTAGTTAAGGGTTCCTAGATGCCCCCTAGCTGCAGCCAAAATTTGAGGTCTCTGAACCCAAAGGGTCCTGAAATGACATTGCTGCAGATGGACACAGTTGACCGAATTTGGGGCCCCGTATCTCGGGGCCAATTAGTGCTAGGAACCCCAAATTTGGTGTGCAAACCCAGTGGAACTAGCACCATAGCATTTCCAAAGCTGGGGTTTCTAGCACTAAGTGGCCCTGAGATACAGGGCCCCAAAAATCAGTTCAGAAAATGTCAAGCACTTTTCTGCAGCAGAGAATGACATTTTCCGAACCAGTTTTGGGGCCCCGTATCTCAGGGCCACTTGGTGCTAGGAACCCCAGCTTTGGATATGTTATGGTATCAGTTCCACTGGGTTAGCACACCAAATTTGCGGTTCCTAGCACCAAGTGGCCCTGAGATATGGGGCCCCAAAGTCGGTTCAGAAAATGTCAAGCACTTTTCAGCAGAGAATGACATTTTCCGAACCGATTTTGGGGCCCCGTATCTCGGGGCCACTTGGTGCTAGGAACTTCATCTTTGGATATGTTGTAGTACCAGTTCCACTGGGTTTGCACACCAAATTTGGGGTTCCTAGCACCAAGTGGCCCTGAGATACGGGGCCCCAAAGTCGGTTTGGAAAATGAAATTTTTGGCTGCAGAAAAGTGCTTGACTCAAGTATAAGTCGAGGGGGGCACTTTCAGCACAAAAAAATGTGCTGAAAAATTCGACTTATACTCGAGTATATACGGTATGTAAACAGTTAAAAAGGGAGGACAGACCATATTGGCCCCATAAAGAATGAGGAAGGACATCTGGTTACAAAGGATGGGGAGATGGCGAAGGTTTTGAATTTATTCTTCTCCTCAGTCTTCACGAGTGAATCGGGGGTCTTCAGTAACCAAAACTGCAGTGTTTATCCTCATGACACAACACAGGAAGCACCTCCATGGTTAACAGAGGACAGAATTAAAATTAGACTTGGGAAACTTAACATTAATAAATCACCGGGACCAGATGGCTTGCATCCGAGAGTACTTAGGGAAGTCAGTCAAGTGATTGTCAGTCAAGTGATTGCCAGACCGTTGTTCCTAATTTTTACAGACAGTCTACTGACTGGAATGGTACCAGGTGATTGGTGAAAAGCCAATGTAGCACCAATATTTAAAAAGGGCCCAAAATACATCCCTGGGAATTACAGACGAGTTAGCCTAACATCAATAGTATGTAAACTCTTGGAGGGGATGATAAGGGACTATATACAAGATTTTAGTAATGAGAACGGTATCATTAGCAGTAATCAGCATGGATTCATGAAGAATCGTTCTTGCCAAACCAATCTATTAACCTTCTATGAGGAGGTGAGTTGCCATCTAGATAAAGGAAGGCCCGTAGACGTGGTGTATCTGGATTTTGCAAAAGCATTTGACACAGTTCCCCATAAACGTTTACTGTACAAAATAAGGTCCATTGGCATGGACCATAGGGTGAGTACATGGATTGAAAACTGGCTACAAGGGCGAGTTCAGAGGGTGGTGATAAATGGGGAGTACTCGGAATGGTCAGGGGTGGGTAGTGGGGTTCCCCAGGGTTCTGTGCTGGGACCAATCCTATTTAATTTGTTCATAAACGATCTGGAGGATGGGATAAACAGTTCAATCTCTGTATTTGCAGACGATACTAAGCTAAGCAGGGCAATAACTTCTCCGCAGGATGTGGAAACCTTGCAAAAAGACCTGAACAAATGAATGGGGGAGGGGCGACTACATGGCAAATGAGGTTCAATGTAGAAAAATGTAAAATAATGCATTTGGGTGGCAAAAATCTGAATGCAATCTATACACTGGGGGGAGAACATCTTCTATGTATGGAAAAGGTGAAGTTATATAGGTTTTTATACTTATGAAAGTTTATGCTGGTATAGGCTTAGTATGCATTTCTTGGGAGAGATTCATCTCACATATGGATACAATTTAGTGTCGACTAATTCACCTCCCCCATCGTAAGAGATAAAGTTACAATCTTTTCCAAAGACACAAAGTTCCAGTATGTTAAGAATAAGCTGTTTCTTTACATTATTATATTTCTTGATTAGGATATTAATAAGAACACTGCATTTTAAATATATGTATACTGATATGTAGGATTTTATATGTTTAAAGGAAATGTATGTATTGTAAGTTAAATGATTCTTAAATGATAGCTATTTTCACATAGTTCATAGCCCCACCCTTAGGAATGTTGGAGTAATTCGAATTTCCCGGTCTTTTAAGCTTTTTGGCTCTTTGGAAAAGGTGGGGGTTAATTGAAGGAGTACAGACAGGCTGCGGGGAGAGGGACAGATGCCCTTCAGGTCTCCATGAAGACACACACACAGACACACATCTCAAGACATACACCCAGACATATCTGATTTAAACTTCATTTTAAGAATAATCTATTTTTGTTTTCTACATTTTGACATAGTTTTTGTAACATTTTGCTAATTGATCATTAAATCAATTTTGGAGTTTTTACACGAGAACTTAACAGATTTTTCTTGGAACTTTTCTCATCAATATGAATTATTGAAATATAGTTATTAATACAGTAACAACTCGAATTTCTACAGTGGCGAGCCTTTGCCAGATTCTTTTTGTCCGAATATCGAATTTTTTTCAATAATTTCTCCTTCAGCTTGTCGAGAGGGAATATCAGCAAAAACAGTGATTATTCAGACAAGCTTTCAGGAGAAATCGAAAAAGTTAATTTTCGGCATCATTGAATTGAACTTGGAAGGAAAAGAAACATCAGAATTGGGGAGACGTTTGCGCACGTGCAAGAAAAATCTGTTTCTTGATGACGTAATTTCCCGCCAAGAGAGGGAACCCGTGTTACATGAAAGAAGCCATCTTACATTGGTAAGGTATGGATTTAAATTATGAATTATCCAGTGAGAGTGATTTAGAATTTAAAAATCTGTCAAAGTTTGTTAAAGATGATGAATTATGGTGTTACATGTTCAATGAATGCTTACAGGCTAATATGAAAATACAAAAGTCAAAATTTACATTTAAGAAATTCAGCAAACAGGTTAGGAATTTGATTAAGTTAATTAAAGTTTATGATACAATGATATCAGGAGTTTTTGAAAGCAATGTAGTTGGTACAAAAGAGGAAACAAAGGACAATAGTTTATGAACTAATTGTCAGATTTTGACTGAAAGGATAGATGATTTGCAGAGTGCAATTCAAATAAAGGATATTCAGTTGTCTGAGTTACAGAATAATGTAACGTTTAAAGCAGAGTCAAGCAAGAGTGTAGAGATTAATGTTAATGTAGACTCTATGAATGTTACTGCAGATTCTATGCAGAAGCCTTTTGTACAAGATATGCGGTCTATAGGCCAGGAACATGAAGTTTTGCTTAAAACAAAAATACTGAATAAAGCTGCTGAATGCAGACACCGTTTAGTTAAAGAAAAGCAAAATGGCGTTCAGAGTGCCACGTGTAAGGCCACACCCAGAGATGGTGAGATACACGTCACAGGCAGAACTAAAGTTTCAGAGCAGACAGGAAATACTTCCCTACATACTACACAAAGGAAAACTTTGAAAGTAGAAAATACAGAACATATTTCTGAGCAATATATTCTTTCTTCTTCAAACAATAGTTTGACTGATTTGCCTTATGCTTCAGAAGTCAAACAGATCAGTACATTGACTGTTAATGACAGTTCAATCAATATGAAAAACAATGATGAAAATGAGAGGGATGGATTACTTCCATCACCATCAGGATTTAGGAAAAAAGGTTCTGAGTCATCTCCAACATTAAAATATGTGACTTCACTTTTATTAGATGAAAGTGGAAGGCCATGGGTACATGGTTTATTAAATGGCAAGAATACTAAATGGTTAATAGATTTAGGATCTGAACTCAGTTTAACTAAAAACAAATTACATGTGAATATTGATTCTCCAAAATGTAATTTAATTGGTTTCAATGGAAAAGGAAATACAGTTGCAGATAAAGTTTCTGGTGTGAATTTCGAGATTCCAGAAGTTTTAAAAACTAAAATAGACATCTGTTGTTGCCAAAATACAGAGAATATTTTAGGCATGGATGTGATTAGTAAATTAGATTGGATTATTGATTTAAGTAATTCTACTATATGGAAAGATTCATCTAGGCCCAAATCTAGGTTAATAGATTCTTCCATGTACAATAATGTTGGAAGTATTTGTACAGCAGTCGCTGACTTTTCTTCAGATCTTAATTGGCCACACACAGGAACCAATCTCGAATTGGAACAATCAGTAAGAGCACACGAAAGTCTTTGGAGTCAGAACAAAATGGATACAGGTTTGTTTAAAGATATTGAGATAGAAATTGAGGGACGAGACCCTGAACCCCAAATTCAAAATAAGTTGCCACAAGAATCAATAGGTCCAGTTTCTGACATTTTACAATCATTTTTACAACAAGGAATATTAAAGAAGGCACAATCAGTGGTAAATAATTGTATTTGGCCTATCAAGAATGCTGATGATTCGTATTCTTTATCAGTTGATTTAAGATCACTGAATAAATGCATTACAAATAACAAACCTATTGTTCCTAATTTAAATGTAATGTCACAAATGGATGCCAAGGCCAAAGTATTTTCAGTATTGGAAATCTCCAATAGTCATTTTTCAGTACCAGTAACAAACAGCTGTCATTATAAACTTGCTTTCAGTTTCAATAAAGAAACTTATGCCTTCACTAGAATAATTCCAGAAATGGAAATGAGTGATGGAATAGTGCACGAGTGCTTGGAGAAAGTTTTATCAAAATTTTCTAGATCAAAATGTATATTCCAACATGTGGACAAAATTTTGTTGTCTACCCAAAATACAAAGGAACATGTCACTCTGTTGAAGGAGTTATTTACTCTGTTACAAACAGCAGGATTGAAATTGAACACAGAGTCAGTTCAGTTAATGAAAGATAAAGTTAACTTTCTTCATATGCAAATTAGTCATGGACAGAGAAAGTTATCACAGGAAAAAGTTAGAAACATTTCTGCTATTCCAGTTCCAACATCTTACAAGGCATTATATCAATTTTTGAGTGAGGTAAATTCTTGCAAAGAGTTTTTACAGGAATATGATGATAAAGTTAAACCATTATTTGATTTCCTGAAACAAAAAGATGTTGTGTTTGATGAATGGTCTCAAACCCATACAGATGTCTTTGAAATGTTGAAAAAAGATTTGCAGAATGCTGTTTCATTGCATACAATCGAAATTGGAATATCTATGCCTGTTTTATTGTCTACTAAGGTATCTGAGAATTCCATCTCAGTAATTTTATTTCAGGTGAAAGATGGTGAACCGAAAATAATAGGTTTTTTCTCCAGAGGTTTGACAAATATGGAAAAGACTTTTGACACAAATATGAAGCAATTGTTAAGTGTTTATTTTGCAGTCAAAGTAACAGAAAAGATTGTGAGATCTAGTATGATCATATTACGGACACCTGATCTGTCATTAAAAATTCTTTTTAAGAGAATTCATTCAGGAGAATTATATGACAAATATTGCCCATTTTTTAAAACTTTAAAATCTAAACCCATAGAGGTAGATGTGATAACAGAACATTCTCAGCTAAATTTATTCAGAAAGCCTATAAATGGGATTGTTAGAACAAGTGCTGAGTGATGCTTTGAGACAGGATTTGTCAATAATATTAAGAATTGTTCAACAGGTCTTTCTAGGTGTTACCCAAAGAATGGTTATACTATTCAGCAAAAATTCTACAGAAAATGCTGAATTGAAAATGTTAGAAGTACAGTACAGCACGCATTACTCTGAAATATTATAGATGAGAAGTGAATGGATACTATTTGCTTTTATCTTCTGGGGTAATTTAAAATCTTTTATTTGGTTTATGAAAAACAAGATTTTATATTATGACTAAAAAAAGAGAAATTGCGTCCTGTCGTTTAAATACACAGAATAATAAATTAGAGTATAGGTCATTTTATGAAAAATAGAGCAAAGTAAGGTAATTAGAAATGTTATTATTAAAATATGGTTTGTATGTCATAATAAAATATTAGAATTTTGGTATGTAAAATGAATAAGTAAATGAAGGTATATTTTGCATGTATTTAAATTCTCAATAATGATACTGCATTCTTTTTTAGGATCTGACTTGTAAGTCACCAAAAGAAAGAAATTTAATATTTCTAGACCTTCCAGATGGGAACAAAATCTTGAAGTTTAAGAAATCGACAGAAGAGATTCATTCGTGCAGGAAGAAGAAGAAAAAATTCTCGAGAACCTCTGGTAAGAGAGGACATTCTAAAAACAATGGACTTTTGATTTTTTTTACTACTGATGAAATAATTTATCCATCAGATATATTGCAGTTTTTATATATCATTTTTATGTGACAGGACATGTTTAACATATCAAGATGAGATATTTTTTACACATCATTTTTTACACTCATATATAGTGTATTTTCAGAGTTGAAAGGGTTAAACATCCCTACAATAGAGTCATTCTAGTTAGAGGGAACATCTGTTGTTAATTAAGACAGAGTACATTTTTCTTAAAGGTACATAAACAAGATAGGATTAACTTTACATTGTAATATGTATTTAGTTTTGAAATCATCTCACTTATATGAACAAATTGAAGTTAAGAACATATTTTATGTTTAATTTTGACAAGGTTATTAGAAAGGTTTTATGGATTATAGATTTATGTTAAACACAATTTGGAGGGAAAATATGAAACAAATTTCTGAAGTGATATCTATATTTCAAAGTATTGTACAACAATGTTACATTTATGAATCATGAAATTAAGGGGATTGATTTATTTGGTAAAAGAAAAAGAAAATAATAAGGGTGAAAATATTTTTTATGGTACATGAAGATGAAGGGTTATGAATTCACTTTTCCTTATACAGAATCAAATTTGAAAATATATATTTACGTCAATTATCTTAAGATCTTTGAGGATGAATGAATACGGATGTGATGCGTTTGAGGTTTAAATGGATTTAGAGATTTATTTAGATTTAAAAATGATAAGATTGTTTAAATCAATCATTTTGAGAGGGAAATGTTAGAATATCAGAATTTATGAATGGTTGAGTTCTTATGATAATTGAATTATATATATAAATATATATATATCTTCTATGTATGGAAAAGGTGAAGTTATATAGTTTTTTATACTCATGAAAGTTTATGCTGGTTTAGGCTTAGTATGCATTTCTTGGGAGAGATTCACCTCACATATGGATACAATTTAGTATCGACTAATTCACCTCCCCCATCGTAAGAGATAAAGTTACAATCTTTTCCAAAGACACAAAGTTCCAGTATGTTAAGAATAAGCTGTTTCTTTACATTATTATATTTCTTGATTAGGATATTAATAAGAACACTGCATTTTAAATGTATACTAATATGTAGGATTTTATATGTTTAAAGGAAATGTATATATTGTAAGTTAAATGATTCTTAAATGATAGCTATTTTCACATAGTTCATAGCCCCACCCTTAGGAATGTTGGAGTAATTCGAATTTCCCGGTCTTTTAAGCTTTTTGGCTCTTTGGAAAAGGTGGGGGTTAATTGAAGGAGTACAGACAGGCTGTGGGGAGAGGGACAGATGCACTTCAGGTCTCCATGAAGACACACATCTCAAGACATACACCCAGACATATCTGATTTAAACTTCATTTTAAGAATAATCTATTTTTGTATTCTACATTTGACATTGTTTTGTAACATTTTGCCAATTGATCATTAAATCAATTTTGGAGTTTTTACACGAGAACTTAACAGATTTTTCTTGGAACTTTTCTCATCAATATGAATTATTGAAATATAGTTATTAATACAGTAACAACTCGAATTTCTACAGCTGCCCAGGTCTGGGCACCAGTCCTCAGGAAGGATGTACTGGAAATGGAGCAAGTACAAAGAAGGGCAACAAAGCTAAAAAAGGGTCTGGAGGATCTTAGTTATGAGGAAAGGTTGTGAGCTCTAAACTTTTTCTCTCTGGAGAAGAGACGCTTGAGAGGGGATATGATTTCAATTTATAAATACCAGGCTGGTGACCCCCCAATAGAGAAATACCGGACTGGTGACCACACAATAGGGAGAAAACTTTTTCGCAGAAGAGAGTTTAACAAGACTCGTGGTTACTCATTACAATTAGAAGAAAAGAGGTTTAACCTTAAACTACGTAGAGGGTTCTTTACTGTAGGAGCGGCAAGGATGTGGAATTCCCTTCCACAGGCGGTGGTCTCAGCGGGGAGCATTGATAGCTTCAAGAAACTATTAGATAAGCACCTGAATGACCGCAACATACAGGGATATACAATATAATACTGACATATAATCACACACATAGGTTGGACTTGATGGACTTGTGTTTTTTTTTCAACCTCACCTACTATGTAACTATGTAACTATAAAAGCTTTAGAAAGAAAACATTTCATGTAGAAGAGTCTCACCTCCAATGACGTTGAGTATCCTGCGTACCGAGACCGGAGAGGTCAGTGCCGGGTGTTTTACATGGACAGATAATTCCGCTCTATTATCCCTATTATAGCTGGGAGTTATCTGGAGAGAACACTGACAGATGAATGTTCCAAGATTCTTCTTACTGATAACAGGAGTCATCTCCATCTGTAGAGGTTTGTTCTCGTGTCCTGCAGATTTATTCATCATCAGTTGTCTCCCCTCCTCCATATATACAACCTCTTCATCTCCTCCTCCATCACCTCTACTTATCCTGACCGGAGTGAGGTGACCTTCAGACCTCCAGGTATAGATGGTCCTCATCTTCTCCTCCCCAGATCTTTTCATACACACAGAGATTTCTATGTTGTTGGGTTTGAAGTCCATAATCTGACAAGTCAGAGTCGTCCTGTTCATGTCAATCAGCTCATCGTTCCCGATAATCTCAGAGAGAATGGGAGGATCTGCAAGAGGAAATCATCGTATGGATTATAACATTTACTTTTGGTGTGGTCCCAAGACATTGGATAGGACATCTCTACTGCAGGCCATAGGGATAGATAAATGTGGTCTTCATACCTGTGATCTGTAGGTGTTAGTATTTAAATGGACCTTCACCCCAAAGACCCCATTGTTCTTCCCTGCCTCCTCCCCCCTCCTACAAATGAATTTTTGTACTTTATTTGTGTTGATAAAGCAGCACTTCCACAATGTTCACCTTGTGATAATTTCTCCCCTCCCCCTACGTGCACAGATATGTCACGGGGCTCAGGTCCCGGGCTATTTTCACAGGACAGGATGTGAACCAAACTTTACAATTATCCCCAAGCAGAAGAGATATTCAACAGAAGCCCTTCAGACTGAAGATCTTCCAGAGAAATCTTGGCCCACCTTCCTGGCAGTCGGCTCCTAATTATAAATTGATACGGATCTTGGGTGTGCGCAGCCTATTTCATTAGAGTGTGTAGAGTGTGCACCCCAAAGCTTAAACACATATGTGTTTACATAGGCATGTGCAGGGGGTGTGCCATGTGTGGTGCCGATTCCCCCTACTGCCCAAGTCCCCCCCGTGCTGCATGTTTCCCTCCTGATGTCATTACTTAAAGCACCCACTGAAGGGCAAGAAAGAGAGCAGAACACACAGACAGAACCCCCCTCCCCCAGACTGACACACATCATCCTCAACTACTGACCCCTACCTGCGATGTACTAGAGTTGCCACCTGTTTGGGATTCACCAGGACGGTTCGGGTTTTGAATCATGTGTCCGGCTGAAACCCAGACACATTATTCAGACCGGGCTGTGGCTTCCCAAGTAACCAAAATAGTCACACACAAATCTCTTGCCATCCGGGAGCTGTGGTCAGCTGTCTGGGGGCAGGTTCGGCATCGATCACTGGGGGGGGGCAGAGCAAGGATGTCAGCAAGAGCAATTTGGCCACACCCACTGTTCATTGCGGCACGCTATGTGCACCGCATTACTACTCTCCTTGGGGCACCCAAAGGTGTCACAGGCCACTAAAGTGTTCGGGTTTTGGCTTGAAGAAAAGGTGGCAACCCTACGATGTACAGACCCCCAACTACCAACCCCTGCCCCCCCCCACACTGCCTGAGAGAAATAATAGGTGTAAAATAACTAGCAAGCTTCAAGTAGTGGCTGCTGGTTAACCACTTCCGCCCTGGAAGATTTGGCTGCTGAATGACCAGGCCATTTTTTGCGATTCGACACTTGCGTCGCTTTAACTGACAATTGCGCGGTCGTGCACCGTTGCACCCAAACAAAATTGATGTCCTTTTTTTCCCCACAAATAGAGCTTTCTTTTGGTATTATTTGATCACCTCTGCAGCAGTTTTTATTTTTTAAGCCATAAACAAAAAAAAGAGCGACAATTTTGAAAAAAAAAAAAAACACAATATTTTGTACTTTTTGCTATAATAAATATTCCTTTTTTAAAAAAAAAAAAGCTAATTTTTCCTCAGTTTAGGAAGATACGTATTCTTCTACATATTTTTGGTAAAAAAAAAAAAATTGCGTATATTGATTGGTTTGCGCAAAAGTTATAGCGTCTACAAAATAGGGGAAAGATTTATAGCATTTTTATTATTATTTTTTTTTTTTACTTTGCGATTTTTATCATGATTGCGACATTATGGCGGACACAATGGACAATTTTGACACATTTTTGGGACCATTGTCATTTATACAACGATCAGTGCTATAAAAATGCACTGATTACTGTATAAATGTCACTGGCAGTGAAGTGGTTAACACTAGAGGGCGATAAAGGGGTTAACTGTGTTCCCTGGGAGGTGTTTCTAACTGTAGGGGGAGGGGCGTGACTAGAGGAAGTGACAGATCGTGGTTTCTAGCTAATAGGAACACACGATCTGTCATTCCTCTCAGAGCAGAACAGGGATTTGTGTTTCACACACAAACTTCCGTGCTCTGTCCCTCATGCACGCGATCGCTCGTGGCCGGTGGTCATTGTGACCGTCGGCCACGAGCATCGGCACCCCCGCTGTGCAGTGGGCACACGCCTGCTATCCCAATCCCGTGAGCCGACGTATAGCTACGACGGTTCGCGGGATCGTGCTGACCTGCCGCAGTAAAATGACAGCAGCTGGTCGGCAAGCGGTTAAGGACCGAGCCTCTTTTTGACACTTGTTGTTTACAAGTTAAAATGTATTTATTTTTGCTAGAAAATTACTTAGAACCCCCAAACATTATATACATAATTTTTTTTTTCTAACACCCTAGAGCAGGGATCTTCAAACTACGGCCCTCCAGCTGTTGCAGAACTACACATCCCATGAAGCATTGTAAAACGCTGACATTCACAGACATGACTAGGCATGATGGGAATTGTAGTTCCTGAACAACTGGAGGGCCGTAGTGTGAAGACCCCTGATATAGAGAAGAAAATGGCAATACTTTCTGTCACACTGTATTTGTGCAGAGGTCTTACAAGCGCACTTTTTTTGGAAAAAATTCACTTTTTTTGAATAAAAAAATAAGACAACAGTAAAGTTAGCCCAATTTTTTTTATATTAGGAAAGATAATGTTATGCCGAGTAAATTGATACCCAACATGTCACACTTCAAATTATGCCTCCTCGTGGAAAGGCAACAAACTTTTACCCTTAAAAATCTCCATAGGCGACATTTAAAAAATTCTACAGGTTGCATATTTTGTTTTACAGAGGAGGTCTATGGCTAGAATTATTGCTCTCACTCTAACGATCACAGAAATACCTCACATGTGTGGTTTGAACACCGTTTTCATATGCAAGCGCGACGTACGTATGCATTCCCTTCTGTGCATGAGCTCGGCAGAACGTGGTGCTTTAACCGGTTCCCGACCGGCGTACGCCTATGTACGTCGGCAGAATGGCACGGCTGGGCAAATGGACTTACAGGTAAGTCCATTTGAATTCCCTGCGCGCCGGCCAGGAGCTCCGTGAGTTGGGTCGCGGGTCCCGCAGACTCGATCACCGCGGTGATACCCGCAATTGCCTCACGGAGAGGACGAATGGGGAGATGTTGATGTAAACAGCATCTCCCCGTTCTGCCTAGTGACAAGTGTCACTGATCTCTGCTCCCCGTCATCGGAGCAGAGATCAGTCCAGTGACACAGCTAGCCCATCCCCCTACAGTTAGTAATCACTCCCTAGTACTGACTTAACCCCTCCCTGCCCCCTAGTGGTTAACCCCTTCACTGCCAGTGTCATTTACACAGGAATCAATGCATTTTTAATCGCACTGATAGCTGTATAAATGACAATGGTCCCAAAAATGTGTAAAAAATGTCCGACATGTCCGCCATAACGTCGCAGTCACAATAAAAATCGCTGATCGCCGCCATTACTAGTGAAAAAAATATATATTAATAAATAATGCCATAAAACTATCCCCTATTTTGTAAACGCTATAACTTTTGCGAAAACCAATCAATAAACGTTTATTGCGATTTTTTTTTACCAAAAATATGTAGAAGAATACATATCGGCCTAATCTGAGGAAAAAAAATGTTTTTTTATATATTTTTGGGGGATATTTATTAAAGCAAAATGTAAAAATAATGTGTTTTTTTCAAAATTGTCGCTCTTATTTTGTTTATAGTGCAAAATATAAAAAACGGCAGAGGTGATCAAATACCACCAAAAGAAAGCCCAATTTGTGGGAAAAAAAGGACGTCAATTTTGTTTGGGTACAGCGTCGCACGACCGCGCAATTGTCAGTTAAAGCGACGCAGTGCCGAATCACAAAAAACACTCTGGTCAGGAAGGGGGTAAAATCTTCCGGGGCTGAAGTGGTTAATATGAGATCTGGGCGGTCAAAAAAGACGTCAAATCTCATATTTATACTAAAAAAAGTCACTTGGAAAAAAAAATTCTCCTTTAAGAGCTATGGGCGGAAGTGACGTTTGACGTCACACCTGCCTTCCCATGCTATGGAGCCAAGTTGGGGCCACCTTCCCCTTTAGTCACCAGCCAGGCATCCATCTTCTGCCATAACCCCGTTATTTACCGTCAAAGTGCCAACGTACGGGTACATCATTTTGTGTGAAGTGGTTAAATAGTAAAGGTGCCTGACTATTGAAGGGTTAAAGTGGATGTAAACCCAATGTCCTCCTTTCTAATCTCCTGCCATAGGGGTTATCTATAAGGATAGACACGCCTCCTGCATGTATCTTCACCTGTCAAATGTCTCCCCTCTGTCTGTTATTAGACCAGAAAAACTGCAGATTCTGTGGGTGGGTCTGTTGTCTGGAGCTCGGTGGGTGGAGTCGTGATGTCAGTAGACTCCCCGCCCACCTCTACACTCCCCGCCCACCTCTAAACTCCCCGCCCACCTCTACACTCCCCGCCCACCTCTACACTCCCCTTGTCAATATGCATTTTCTCCTGTGTATTTCTTACACTGAACTTCTGCTATGATCTCTAACATCCAGTGAAAAGACAGGAAAGTAACCACATGACTTCAGCATGCCCAATCAAGCTGAGGTGTGGAACAGCCAATCCTTGCAGAGCTGCTGAAGAAAGGAGTGGGGGGAGGGAATTAAAAAAAAATGCCTGTCTTAGGCTAGTGCACGAGATATGAAAATCACCTGTCACTCACAGCAAGGGGGAGGAGTTGACAAAGTTTTTCTCTGTTTGTCAAGATTTTTCTCACTGAACAATAAAAGAGGATTGCTCAGAGATGGATTAAAGCGGTTGTAAAGATGTTTTTTTTTTTTTTTTAAAATAACAAACATGTTATACTTACCTTCACTGTGCAGCTCGTTCTGCACAGAGTGGCCCCGAACCTGGTCTTCTGGGGTCCCTCGGCGGCTGTTTCAGCTCCTCCCCGCAAGCATTTACCACCTTCATGCGAGGGCTCGCATGGTGGTGAGTGCTTGCGGGCGCGCTCCCGTGATACAGCCGGCGGCTATAGCCGCTCGCTGTATCACTCGGCCCCGCCCCCCGGCGCGCCGCGTCATCGGATGTGATTGACAGCAGCGCGAGCCAATGGCTGCGCTGCTTTCAATCCATCCACTGCAGCCAATCAGCGACCAGGCTGAGCTGCAATGAAGCTGACGAGGACGCGGACCGAAGATTCGAGGCGTCAGGTAAGTAAAACGGGGGGGCTGGGGGCCGCGGTACTGTCAAAAGTTTTTTCACCTTAATGCATAGAATGCATTAAGGTGAAAAAATTTTTACCTTTACAACCCCTTTAACTCTGTGTGGCAAGACTGGGCTCAAATGATACGAAATCTTATACTCTACATTATGATATAATTTTTTTTTTCCGGGTTTATATCCACTTTAACTAATCCTCCCACTCAGATCCCTCCCCAGCAGCTGTGGGGTTAAATCTGCATCTGTCTGTGACAAATCCACTGCTCTACTGACACCGTCCACTGCTCTACCGACACCGTCCACTGCTCTACCGACACCGTCCACTGCTCTACCGACACCGTCCACTGCTCTACCGACACCGTCCACTGCTCTACCGACACCGTCCACTGCTCTACCGACACCGTCCACTGCTCTACCGACACCGTCCACTGCTCCACCGACACCGTCCACTGCTCCACCGACACCGTCCACTGCTCCACCGACACCGTCCACTGCTCCACCGACACCGTCCACTGCTCTACCGACACCGTCCACTGCTCTACCGACACCGTCCACTGCTCTACTGACACCGTTCACTGCTCTACCGACACCGTTCACTGCCCTACCGACACCGTCCACTGCTCTACCGACACCGTTCACTGCTCTACCGACACCGTTCACTGCCCTACCGACACCGTCCACTGCTCTACCGACACCGTCCACTGCTCTACTGACACCATCCACTGCCCTACTGACACCGTCCACTGCCCTACTGACACCGTCCACTGCCCTACTGACACCGTCCACTGCTCTACTGACACCATCCACTGCCCTACTGACACTCTCCACTTTTAAGGTAGGCTAAGTTTATATTTTTACAGTGACATTTGTTTTATTATATTTTTCTATGTTTTCCTTACCATTTAGTTAGGCCCTGCTAGTTAGTTTCTTTAAAAAAAAAAAAGTGCTGAACCCAGAGGATCTTTGATCTCTTTCATGTTGTTCAGGTAGATCTCCACCTCTCAAAGGTTGCCTACCTCTGCTTTACACCGAGTTGCTGGGGAAAAGCGATTGCCAGGTCACCCTGTGTAGGTAATTCAGTAAACTCAGAGGACCCAGGAAAAGCATGCAGTGGAAATGGCGGGTGGTAGTGGGGAGCCCGCCCCCCCCCAAGTCAACTTTTGCATCGGGACCCACAAGCTTCAAGCTACGCCTCTGCTTTTTGGTGAACACCTATGTGTGTTTTTGTATATGTACTGTATATTGTGAGAACTAGCATCAAAAGGTAGAGCTTTAAAGGACACCGCCGCTCGCTTTTCTTCTTTTTAAAGGCTTTTCTTGCCCACTTTTATTAAAAGAAAACAGAGTTCCCTCATAGAGGTTTTCAGCATTTCACTTTTGCTTCAAAACAAACGATCACTTAGCCTCCAGACTTGTACATGCAGCACTCCTTCTCTGGCTTTACCCTTTAGGCCAGTGATTCTCAAACTGTGTGCCTTGGGAGTTTTGAAAAATATTTAAAACTGCTAGCGTTTTGAAACCTTGAACATATCGAACATTCAACAATTCACCACAACAATTGTTAAATCTTTTCAGGTGTGCCGTGAAAATTTTTAAAAAAAGTTTGAGAGACACTGCTTTAGGCCTTTGTCTGTCTCCCATACACTGGTCGCTCACCAAATCATACAGCTAGCAGCCCCTTGCTCTGGCTCCCACCTCTCTCCTGGTTGCAGCTCTCCTGACTCCTTGGCCAGATCTCCTGTCTGCTGGGGTGGAGCCCAGAACTATAGTCAGGTCACTACTAAAAGCCCAGCACACAGCTGTACAATTATGCCCTGTACACACGATCGGACATTCCGACAACAAAATCCTGGATTTTTTTCCGACGGATGTTGGCTCAAACTTGTCTTGCATACACACAGTCACAAAAAAGTTGGTCGGAAATTCCAAACGTCAAGAACGCGGTGACGTACAACACGTACCACGAGCTGAGAAAAATGAAGTTCAATAGCCAGTGCTTGATTCCGAGCATGCATGGCACTTTGTGCATCAGAATTGTGTACATACGATCGTTATTTGCGTGAATGGATTTTGTTGCACAAAATTTGAGAACCAGATCTCAAATTTTGTGCGACGGAAATTCCGATGGAAACTGTCCGATGGAGCCTACACATGCTCAGAATTTCCGACAACAAGCTCCGAACGCACATTTCCATCGGAAAGTCTGACCGTGTGTACGGGGCATTAGTGTGCTGGTGGTACTGAATACCTGGACTGAGGATTGGAGATTTCATCCCACCTGGATCACTTTGATCCAGGCTCCAGGTTCCAAAATGGACTTTACCAAACACTGAGAAAACTGAAAAGCCAGTTTCCTCTCCATGACACAGGCTCCCTGGAGCCCCTCAACCTGCCTGGTTAAGAATCTGGGTCATAATCTCTTTCCAGGGCAGGGCTCTGCCACAAATACACAAATATAATATATATATATTATATATACACACATACATACATGTAGAGGGCACCTACTTTTAGGTAGGTGACCTTTCCTGGTAGTTTTCTATATCAGGTAAATTTAGACAGGCTTGTGCTATTACAGCAGGCCTGTTGTTCAATTTTCATTTGAGTGGTAGGTAGTTTGTATACTAGTCTCAGCCAATCATTAATTTGCTTGGTAATGCCCGGGACTCTCATATAAAAAGTGGGGTCACATGGTAGAGGGGAGTTCCGGTCCTGTCCTGTAGGAGCGAGAGAAGCCAGCCTGGCTCCCGGAGGGGAGAGGTTTCCCCCTCTGGGGAGCCAATGGAGCTTCCCCCCTTATGAGAAGGGTGGGGAACCAGTCTCCATGGAGGAAGAGACGACATCTTACAGCATGTAGTCGCTGGTGTCATTGGCCGCCCCTGTGGGGAGGGGAGCAGACCATAAAGGAGAAAAGGAACTAAGAATCATTGTGGGAGAAGTAGCAAAAAATCGGAAGGAAACTGGGCGATCGAACGTTTATGAGTGGCACATAGACTATTGATCACGTAAGTAAAAGCCCAAGGGAAGGGCACTACCAGAGGCTGAGGGTTGTTGGTACGCAAATCAGTGAGATGGGCAGCGATGGCCTGTGACTTTGGGTTCAGCAATACCCCAGGATTCCAATCAGTCAAGTGGGAGGAGTTATTCAGAGTGACTTTTCTTTAGCTCAACTTGGAAGTACCATGCAGATGGGAAGTAGTAAAAAAGGTAGCGGTGAAGCTGCAAGCACACATATAGAGATATGGACTGTTCTTGAAAAGTCATGCAGATGAAGAAGTTATTCAGAGTGACTCTTTGTCAATTATTCTCTATCAAATCTACTTCCATCTTCCCTGATTAAAGAAATCACACAGAGTGATTTCCCAACTATCCGCAATTGATTCTAGTTTTCCTGTAAGAGACATTGAAAGATGATAATGTAACAAAAGAGCATCTCAAAGGAAGTCCTTCTCCCATCCCAGTTCATGTTAATAAATAAAGCAAGCGAAAAAGCATGAAGGACTGTGTTTTATGAATCTATGAGCTGCAAGGGTTGGGTGGTAAACATGAATTACTGATATAACAATTATTTAGCCGCTCCTTCAGGGGTAAGCGCTACATGTGGGTGCGTCGTCTGGGATATCTGTTTCATGTTTGCCGCTAACCATCTCCCATAGCAACGAAATCTGCATTTTGGTGACTGTTGCCAAGAAAGCATTTCAGCATTCAGCGTGCCATGCGCCAGAGCGAGAAAGGCGGAGGAAGATGGCAGAAGGTGTTGGGAATACACTTGCCATGCAACGGTTATCTGATCTGCAGGACCGGGTTCTGATTGACACCGGTGTTCGATTGGAGCTAACTGGAGGACTGGCATTGGGAGTGATTGATGGAGTGGAGAGGCTCTGTATGTTGTGTCCCGGATGCCGGAGGCCTACGGTTGAAGTCACCGCCTGGGCTCAGTGTGGATATTGTGGTGTCCAGTTGACACGATTGGGACCTGTTCAACAAGAGGTCAAATACTATTCTGCTAACATTGTAACGGGTGATTCGGAAGGCCGGAAAGGGTCATGTATCGCCTGCAGCAGCAGAGGAGCTCCCGTCTGTTTCGGCTGAATCGGAGCCACCAGGAGATCTGGTAGGATCTACTGAGAAAGCCTGTAGCCTGACTGAGGACCCAGGGACTGTTGAAGGTATTGCCCAGTCTTTGGAAGAAACCCCTGAGGAGCCGGTTAGCAGTAAGCCCTTTGATTTGCCCGCCCGGAAGGAGCCTAAGTTACAGGAGGGGGATCCCTCGGGTGAGCCGGACAGGGTAGACGGAGGCCGGGCTGTAGATTGGGGATCACCACAGATTCTGCAAAGATATGGTTCTATGGACAATTTGTTCGAGTGGTCATCTTCAGAAGAGTTTGATTCAAGTAGTGAGGAGGAATATTTCTTGGAAAGTTCAACTTCAGTGGAGGCTTCCACAGGAGTGTCGGGAAAGTTGTCTGGCACAGTTGAAACTCCAGTACCCCCGTTTAATGTGTCGAGTACTACCTTTCCTACGAGGCCAGCTACGTTTCAACAATGGGTCTGCAGGGCTACTGACGCTTGTGTTTTGCCTGGTAGAGGAAAGACTAAAGACTTGCCTAGACTCTCGAGATTCCAGAGAGAGGTTCAGCAAAAAGTAGAAGAATGGGGCTTTGACTACCCCTATGTTCCGGAACATATTATGGACATTATTGAAAGTTCCCGGGAAACATGGGAGGATGAACTTGTGTAGGACTATCTTCACATTCCTAAGCCAAAAAGGACACCTGACAGTCAGGTTTGGGTCCGGTTCAAAGACATTCATCGTGAATGGAGGCTTGGAAGAGTGATTCACAAAGATAAAGTATTGGTAGTAAAGGCTGGACAAAATACCCCTAGTTACTCTATCTCGGTGAGAGGACCAGGGGACAGTTGGAAGAGGTTGCCTGACCCGAGGTACTATTTGTGAGCAGGATTGTTGGAAGTGCATTCACAGATGTATTTCATACCCAAATTGACTGCAGGATGGCAGATGGGTTAGGGTGGGTTTTCCCCAAATATTTTGCAAAGTAGGAGGCTCACATTCATGGTGCCTAACAAGGACAAAGTTATGGACACTAGGATGTGCTGTATCTGCTAAGTCTCTTTGTTGCACAAGTACTTCTATAAGGACTCTTGTTTAAGAGCCAAACAGAAAGTTTATTTGCCAATGGGCAGACAGATTGAATTGCTTAGCATGTCTGCTTGGGATGTGCTCTGCAGGAGGACTGCTGGACTCCTTTTGAGGGAGCGAATATCCCAACAGAAACGCACATGCCATAAAGGATTGTGTATTTGTTCAATTACCTGGTAGAGGATGATAACCCCCTCTGTTTGGTAATGTTTGTGTATTAGTTAGCATAAGTTTCGAAATATTTTGTGTCTTCTTTTAGGAATATCGAAGATGTGACGGCTGTCTATCTCACAGATGAAGGCCTGTGGTAAGCAGAGTATTCCTTCTGCGGGAGCAGTGCTTTGGTTCCGCTTGTATGGGATGTTAGCTGTAGGGACCTACAGTCAGGCCATGTAAATTGTATAAAATATGTTATGTTGCCATTGTGTACAGAGCAATGCTGTATCCTGGCCTGGGCTGACAAGGCCCAGGCCTAGGGCAGCACTTTGCAGGGGGGCAGCACAGAAAGAGTCCCTGTAAGTGTAGCACCAGTCTTATGGGGTGGACTGGGCTGAGAGGCAAATTAGTCTAGCTCCCTCATAAAGCGGCCTCAGTGCTTCCGGTATGCAGGCAGCTGGCATTCCGCAACTGTGGGGGGATGGGGGGTGGGTGCTGCTTCTAATTTTGACTGTCCTCTCATCCTGGACCACAAACTTTCCTCACTGTGCTATATGTTACTGCTGCACCATTGGCATGGTTATGTCTTCTTAGTCCTCTTCATAAAATTATCAGAAATTTGTGCTTAAAGTAGAACTATAGGCAACACTTTTTTCATTTTGTATAGAGTAATGGAGGGTTATAACCGCTGTCAGTTTAGTTTTTACCATCCCTGTCCCATTGCAGAGATTTCCCTTCACTTCTTGCCCCATAGCCAAACAGGAAGTGAGTGGAAATCTATGCAAATTAAGGGAATCCATCCCCCCCCTCCCCAGGCCCCCAGAACTAGTGACCCCACTTCAAAATTTCAGGGCGGGTCTTAAACAGCAAGGGGTGTGGCCTTGACAGGAAGGGGTGGGTCATATTTAAACTAGGGGGTGCACGAGTTTAGTCAGGCCTAGGGCAGCACAAAACTTAAAAACACTACTGGTACAGAGATTGATGTTATTGTTTTTCAAGTTTATTTTCCTTTTCCCCCATTCCATTGATGTAATGAGATGCTCTTTTCCCCTAAAATTAAGGAGATACTCTGAATTCATTCCCCACAACTGGGGACAATTGTGATTCAAGTTGGGGGTGTATGTAGAGGGCACCTACTTTTAGATAGGTGACTTTTCTGGTAGTTTTCTATGTCAGGTACATTTAGACAGGCTTGTGCTATTACAGCAGGCCTGTTGTTTAATTTTCATTTGAGTGGCAGGTAGTTTGTATGCTAGTCTCGACCAATCATTAATTTGCTTGGTAATGCCAACGGAGCTTCCCCCCCTTGTGAGAAGGGTGGGGAACCAGTCTCCATGGAGGAAGAGATGACATCTTACAGCATGTAGTGGCTGGTGTCGTTGGCCGCCCCTGCGGGGAAGGGAGCGGGCCATAAAGGAGAAAAAGGAACTAAGAATCGTTGCGGGAGAAGTAGCAACAAAGCAGAAGGAAATTGGGAGATCGTTGTGACAGACCTAGCCGGGAGAGAGACTTTTGGAGGGGACTGTATGCTAGCCTCTTGCCGATCGATCGTGGGCCCAGGCATTTGGGGGAACGGTGCTCTTTGTGAGCTGTATGCCTGGGGACCCTTGAGGCGGTATTACTGTGGATTCGGGTCCTGGTCCCCCAGGACACACAGACTCTGGGGACCCTGGATTTCCCATATTGGAATAGTGACTGATTCATACCGTTGGGACTCCTACTGTTAAATGCTAATGTCATCAATTCCATCTTCCTGTCTGTTGTCTGCTAAAATGTGTATTGTAAATAAGTCTCTAGTATGGGATCTAAGAGTCATTAGATCCCCATTGTTGTTTGTGTTAATTAAATCTGCTATTGTAATAATGTTGATTGGATTTTCTGAACTACAAGATGGCCAGTCTGGCCTAAAGGTCATGTCTGAGTCATCTAGGCTGTCTAAAGGGATTAGTTAATTAGCCCATGTTAATTAGGTTTCTGGTCACAGGTGTTCAGAGTAATATGAGCAGGAGGTATGCACCTCCACTTTTAGTGTATAAAAGGGCCTGTATTTTCCAATAAAAGAGATTCCTGGTTGAACTTACATACAGCCTGCCTGCTGTTTGTTCTGAGCTATCACAACTGGGTTAGAACGGCACATAGCTGTAGTTCTAATCCCGGAGCATTGGATGACTGAGCAGTCAGATGTTGCGATCTGCAATCTGATTCTATAGCAGCAGAGGAGTGTCGGGAGAGTGGAACCGAGCGAGCAGGGGCTCGTTACAATCGTTTATGAATGGCACATAGACTATTGATCATGTGAGTGAAAGCCCAAGGGAAGGGTACTACCAGAGGCTGAGGGTTGTTGGTACGCAAGTCAGTTGTCAGGCTAGGAGCATATAACAGGTAACAGTTCAGGTGTTCTGATTATGCAAAGAGTTCAAAGAACAAGAGCACATACCATGAGCAGGTCTGAGCAGAGCTGGTCAGCTGGGACTTGTAGTTCGCCGCTGTAGATGTAGGTAGATGTTTGCTGGACCTTGTAGTTCACTGCTGCAGATGAGGATAGATGGTGTCTGGTGCTTGTAGTTCACTGCTGCAGGTGAGGATAGATGTCTGGTTCTTGTAGTTCACCGCTGCAGATGAGGAGAGGTGGTGTCTGGTGCTTGTAGTTCACCGCTGCAGGTGAGGATATATGTGTGGTTCTTGTAGTTCCCCGCTGCAGATGAAGGGACTACAATAGAATCAGGCAAAGCGTAGTCTAGGCAAGCTGGGTCATACACAGGAAGATCAGAGTCCAAACGGTACCGAATCAGAAAGCAAGCAAACAGGGTCAAAGGAGCCGGGTCATACACGAAATACACAGAGCAGATATCAACTGGATCAAACACAAGGTAAACTCTAACACGAGCAATGATTGAATGCTGATACAAGTGATTTAAAGGTGATCTGGCCAATCATTGTTGTTTCCCAGGCAAAGGCTGTGTCAGGTGAGTTGTGCTGGGTCCTAAAAGGATCCTAGTACTGACAGTACCCTCCCTTTCTCGAGGGGTTGCTCCTGCACCCCCAGGCTTACTTGGATAACAAATATGGAACTTCTTCTTAAGTCGGTCAGCATGAAGATCACGAGCTGGGACCCAAGATCGATCCTCTGGGCCAAAACCTTTCCAATGAATGAGATATTGTAAGGAATTGCGCACTCGTCTGGAATCAAGAATAAATGCCACTTCATATTCCTGACTGTCCAACACATCCACAGGTTCTGGTTCATTTACTTGGAGGCTGGAATGAACAGGCTTCAACAATGAAACATGAAAGACATTTGGAATGCGCATGGATGGGGGGAGTTTTAATCTATAGGATACAGGATTAACAATCTCTGAAATTTCATAGGGCCCGATGAATTTTGGGCCAAGTTTTTTAGATGGAACATGCAGGGACAGATTCCTAGATGATAGCCACACTTTGTCACCAACTTTATATCCTGGTGCCTTTGAGCGCCTCGTCAGCCATTTTCTTAAAAGCCTGCACAGAGGGAGAAATAGCACGATTAACATCGGACCAGATTTTGGAGAAATTTTCAATTGTGGTGTTGGCATCTGGCACATCAGAGGGTGGCAGATCAAAGGAGCACACACGAGGATGCAACCCGTAAACACAGAAGAAAGGAGAGGTCCCTGTAGATGTGCTGGCACAATTATTAAAGGCAAACTCTGCCCATGGCAGGACGTTGACCCACTCCACCTCATCATTGGCCATCAGACAACATACCATCTTCTCTAGAGTCTGATTAGTCCTTTCTGTTTGGCCGTTTGTCTCAGGATGATATGCTGAAGAATATGATAACTTAATCCCCAGCTGAGAGCAAAGGGCCTTCCAAAACTGGGCTATAAACTGAGAGCCACGGTCTGAGACAATGTTAATTGGTGCCCCATGGAGCCTGAAAACATGTTTAATGAATAAAGATGCCAGTTCTTTAGCAGATGGAAGTTTCGGAAGCGGAACAAAGTGGGCCATTTTACTGAACCTGTCTACCACCACCCAGATCGTGGAACATCCCTGGGACGGAGGCAAGTCAGTAATAAAGTCCATGGATAAATGGGTCCAGGGACAGGTAGGTATTGGTAGAGGACGTAGGAGACCGGGCGGCTTAAAGGTACTGCTCTTGCTTCTGGCACAAACTTCACAGGCCTGGATGAAGGCTAACACATCCTGCCTAATCGATGGCCACCAGAGGTTGCGAGAGATAATCTCAAAAGTTTGTCTAAACCCCGGATGTGCTGCAGGTTTTGATGCATGTACCTGCTGCAATACCTGCAAACGAAGAGCCTGGGGCACAAAAAGCATACCGGAGGGAGTGGAGGGAGGGGCTTCAGCCTGTGCAGGTAACAAGGCCTCAGAGATGTCAGTCTGGGTGAAAGCCAAAATCCTATCCTCAGAGATAATGGGTTGTGGAGGAAGCGGAGGAGGAGACTGATAAAAAGCTGCGAGACAAGGCGTCAGCCTTAATGTTTTTTGGTCCTGGTATATATGAAATTGTGAAGTCAAATCTGGAGAAGAACAATGACCACCTGGCTTGACGTGAGTTCAGTCTTTTAGCAGAACGGATGTATTCAAGGTTTTTGTGGTCAGTCAGAACTATGAATGGATAGCGAGCTCCCTCCAGCCAATGTCTCCATTCCTCCAAAGCGAGCTTTATGGCTAGAAGTTCTCTGTTGCCTATATCATAATTGCGCTCTGCTGGGGAATATTTCCAAGACAAGAAGGCAAAGGGGTGGATGGCAGCATTTACAGGATCCTTTTGTGACAAAAGTGCCCCCACCCCTACTTCAGATGCATCTACCTCCACAATAAAAAGGTAGCTCAGGAACAGGATGGCGTAGAATGGGTGCAGAGGTAAAGGCTTTCTTTAACTGAGTGAAGGCTGCCTGGGCTTCAGTAGTCCATGTAAAGGTAGTCGGAGTCTTCCTGGTGAGAGAGGTGATGGGATGTGCAATGGTGGCAAAGTTCTTAATGAATTTTCGATAGAAATTTGCAAAGCCCAGGAAGCGCTGAACTGCCTTCAGGTCTGAAGGTGGTGCCCAGTCTAAAATGGCTTGAATCTTGGCTGGATCCATGGTGAGGCCTGTGTCAGAAATTAGGTAGCCTAGGAAAGGTGCTTGTTTAACATGGAAAGAACATTTTTCAGGCTTTACAAAAAGGGAGTGAGTCTTTAATCGGGCCAATACCGAGCAGACATGTTTCTGATGTGTTTCAAGATTGGGAGAATATATCAAAATGTCGTCTAAATATACAAGCATGAAGCGACCCAACATGTCACGGAAAATGTCATTCATAAAGTTCTGAAAGACAGCTGGTGCATTTCTGAGACCGAAAGGCATGACAAGACATTCGTAATGACCATCCTTGGTGTTAAAGGCTGTCTTCCACTCGTCGCCTGCAAGTATGCGCACCAGATTATAGGCTACCCTTAAGTCCAGTTTGGAGAAGATTTTGGCTCCCTGGATTTGAGAGAACAATTCTGTGATGAGAGGAAGAGGATACCGATTGGGAACAGTTATTTTATTTAGACCTCTGTAATCAACACAAAGTCTCAGTCCCCCATCCTTCTTAGGGACAAAGAAGCATCCTGCGCCTGCGGGAGAAGTGGAGCGACGGATGAAACCCTTAGCTAGGTTTTCCTGGATGTATTCTTGCAAGGCAAGATTCTCTGGCTCAGACAGTGGAAAGACTCTCCCTCGAGGAGGTGTAGTGTCAGGCAAGAGGTCAATGGGACAATCATAACTGCGATGAGGTGGTAAAGTGTCAGCAATCCCTTTAGAAAACACATCCCAAAAGTCCTTATAACAAAGTGGAATCTGTTCCATTCCCACTTGACAGGTAGCAAGTCGAACAGGGTGCTGGATGCAGTTCTTTTTACACTGATTGGACCAAGCCAGAATATTTCCTGTTTGCCAGTCAATTACAGGATTGTGCTTCTGAAGCCAAGGAAGGCCTAGGATCAAAGGAGTGGATGGAGAGTCAATGACAAGACATGAAGTCTTCTCCCAATGCAAAGCCCCCAATTGTAACTGGAAAGGCTTGGTGGCTTGGAGCACTAGATCTTGTGAGAGAGGCCGATTATCCACGGAAATCAGGCGGACTGGGCAATCTAGAGCATGAGTTTCCAAGGACAAAGAGGTAATCAGAGTCTTATCAATAAAATTCTCAGCGGCTCCAGAATCTACCAAGGCCAGCAGTTCATGAGCCCCTATCCCAAAGTGAATGACAGCGGGTAAAAGAATGCGATTGTCCCCCTGGGGGGATGAGAGCAGACCTAAGGTAATCTCCCCGCAATTACCTAGGTCCTAGAGTTTGCCGGACGTGTAGGGCACGAACGGAGCATATGACCCTTTAGGGCACAATACAAGCAGAGTCCCATGTTACGCCGGAGCGTGTGTTCCTGGGCAGATAACCAGGTGGAGCCTAACTGCATAGGTTCTTCCTCAGATTTGGCACTGGAGGTGGAATAGCCAGGCGGAAAGGGAGGTATATAGTTTGCCACAGCTGTATATGTTCTTGTCTCCTCTCTCGCTGGCGGCGGTCAATTCTAATGGCTAGACTCTTAGCTTCCTCCAGTGAGGCTGGGTAGGAGAAGTTGACTAGAGCATCCTTAATTGCATCTGAAAGGCCCATTCTAAACTGGCTGCGGAGTGCTGCATCATTCCAGCCAGATTCCGGGGCCCACCTGCGAAACTCTGAGCAATACATTTCAGCTGTGGTAGTTCCTTGCTTTAAGTTACGCAGGGTTGAATCTGCAGTAGCAGCACGATCTGGATCATCATAAAGCAACCCTAGGGCTTCAAAGAAGGCATCTACTGTTAGCAAGGCTGGATGGTTTGGTTCCAGGTTAAAGGCCCAAGCCTGGGGGTCACCCTGTAGTAGAGAGATAATGATTTGAACCCTCTGAGTTTCAGGGCTGGACGAGGATGGCCTTAACTTGAAATATAATTTGCAGCTGTTTTTAAAGTTGCAAAACCCTTTACGGTCACCAGAAAACCGGTCAGGCAAAGGAATTTTTGGTTCAGATGGAGTTTTTGTAGCAGTGGTAATAGAAGGAGATTGCACCTTGGTGAGCTCTGTGGCCATTTCCTGAACTTGATGGGATAAGCGGCAAAGTTCCTGTGCAAACAACTGAGCCTGCTCAGGATCCATGATAGGTTTCCCTTTTTATGTATAGCTCGTGTTAATGTCAGGCTAGAGCATATAACAGGTAACAGTTCAGGTGTTCTGATTGTGCAAAGAGTTCAAAGAACAAGAGCACATACCATGAGCAGGTCTGAGCAGAGCAGGTTAGCTGGGACTTGTAGTTCACCACTGTAGATGTAGGTAGATGTTTGCTGGACCTTGTAGTTCACCGCTGCAGATGAGGATAGATGGTGTCTGGTGCTTCTAGTTCACCGCTGCAGGTGAGGATAGATGTGTGGTTCTTGTAGTTCACCGCTGCAGATGAAGGTACTACAGTAGAATCAGGCAAAGCGTAGTCTAGGCAAGCTGGGTCATACACAGGAAGATTAGAGTCCAAACGGTACCGAATCAGAAAGCAAGCAAACAGGGTCAAAGGAGCCGGGTCATACACGAAATACACAGAGCAGATATCAACTGGATCAAACACAAGGTAAACTCTAACACGAGCAATGATTGAATGCTGATACAAGTGATTTAAAGGTGATCTGGCCAATCATTGTTGTTTCCCAGGCAAAGGCTGTCAGGTGAGTTGTGCTGGGTCCTAAAGGGATCCTAGTACTGACATCAGTGAGATGGGCAGTGATGGCCTGTGACTTTAGGTTCAGCAATGCCCCGGGGATTCCAATCAGTCAAGTGGGAGGAGTTATTCAGAGTGACTTTTCTTTAGCTCAACTTGGAAGTACCATGCAGATGGGAAGTAGTGGTAAAAAGGTAGCGGTGAAGCTGCAAGCACACATATAGAGATATGGACTGTTCTTGAAAAGTCATGCAGATGAAGAAGTTATTCAGAATGACTCTTTGTCAATTATTCTCTATCAAATCTACTTCCATCTTCCCTGATTAAAGAAATCACACAGAGTGATTTCCCAACTATCCGCAATTGATTCTGGTTTTGTCCTGCAAGAGACATTGAAAGATGATAATGTAACAAAAGAGCATCTCAAAGGAAGTCCTTCTCCCAGTTCATGTTAATAAATAAAGCAAGCGAAAAAGCATGAAGGACTGTGTTTTATGAATCTATGGGCGGCGAGGGTTGGGTGGTAAACGTGAATTACGGATATAAAAATTATCTAGCTGCTCCTTCGGGGGTAAGTGCTACATACATATATACAGTATCTCACAAAAGTGAGTACACCCGTCACATTTTTGTAAATATTGTCTTCTATCTTTTCATGTGACAACACTGAAGAAATGACACTTGTCTACAATGTAAAGTAGTGAGTGTACAGCTTGTGGCGCTAAATAGTAATGTACGTTATTGGACAAGACCTGACAGAATGGGAATCCGTGAGGACAATAGCCCAATAAAGTGTATTTATGAAACACCAAAGAAACTTGTGTGTTAAACTAGTGAAAGTAATACATAAATACGTAGGTTAATCAAGGGGGACTGAGCAACATTAAAGAACAGTAATGGTAAAAACACCTGACTATACTCAATGTGCAAAGGAGGATCAAGGGATTCTTTCCCATTAATCCACATTCAAAAAGTGATAAATTAAACAGAACTTATAAGTAATGTGGTGACCCATATGCAAAGTGTAAATAGTGAAACACCATAACAACATATGTTGCTGTCATAAAAACGTCCAGCAAATAATTATAAATAAATAAAAGACTTCAGTCAAGTGACAAACATTAAGAAATATAAAGAATAAAAAGTCTGTAGTTGTCAAGATGATTGGTAGAAGACCTTCAATCCGGGGATGGCATCCACAGGATAAGAGGCTCAGCATATATCAAGATGGGATAGGTAAAAAATACTCTTACCGGAAATGGTGGACCCCTCGGCCAGCGGCCTGGGGGTCAAACAGGCTTAAGGATAAGGGAGAAGGCTTCCACGACAGTTGGAGGGGTTGGGGGGGACCCTCGACACTCACCAACCGACCTCTATGGTAGTAACGACTCCCGGTCTACAAGGGTTCAATCAGGGGTTGTTCACAAGAAAGCCGCTTCCAGAGACCAGGTAAGGGTCCTCAAAATGGGGTTTAAAAAGAAGGGAACCACCCCATAGTGTAAATCCGCTTACTATGAAGCATTTATTTGTAAAACAAAGGCTAAACAGCACGCCTTGACCTAGACACTCACAGTCAGGTATAAACAATAAAAAGCACTATATAATAAAAGTGGCAAGACAGGCATAACCACCCGACGCGTTTCGTCCTACGGGACTTCAACTGGGGCTGTACCCCAGTTGAAGTCCCGTAGGACGAAACGCGTCGGGTGGTTATGCCTGTCTTGCCACTTTTATTATATAGCGCTTTTTATTGTTTATACCTGACTGTGAGTGTCTAGGTCAAGGCGTGCTGTTTAGCCTTTGTTTTACAAATAAATGCTTCATAGTAAGCGGATTTACACTATGGGGTGGTTCCCTTCTTTTTAAACCCCATTTTGAGGACCCTTACCTGGTCTCTGGAAGCGGCTTTCTTGTGAACAACCCCTGATTGAACCCTTGTAGACCGGGAGTCGTTACTACCATAGAGGTCGGTTGGTGAGTGTCGAGGGTCCCCCCCAACCCCTCCAACTGTCGTGGAAGCCTTCTTCCTTATCCTTAAGCCTGTTTGACCCCCAGGCTGCTGGCCGAGGGGTCCACCATTTCCGGTAAGAGTATTTTTTACCTATCCCATCTTGATATATGCTGAGCCTCTTATCCTGTGGATGCCATCCCCGGATTGAAGGTCTTCTACCAATCATCTTGACAACTACAGACTTTTTATTCTTTATATTTCTTAATGTTTGTCACTTGACTGAAGTCTTTTATTTATTTATAATTATTTGCTGGACGTTTTTATGACAGCAACATATGTTGTTATGGTGTTTCACTATTTACACTTTGCATATGGGTCACCACATTACTTATAAGTTCTGTTTAATTTATCACTTTTTGAATGTGGATTAATGGGAAAGAATCCCTTGATCCTCCTTTGCACATTGAGTATAGTCAGGTGTTTTTACCATTACTGTTCTTTAATGTTGCTCAGTCCCCCTTGATTAACCTACGTATTTATGTATTACTTTCACTAGTTTAACACACAAGTTGCTTTGGTGTTTCATAAATACACTTTATTGGGCTATTGTCCTCACGGATTCCCATTCTGTCAGGTCTTGTCCAATAACGTACATTACTATTTAGCGCCACACGTATGTATCCAGTATTTCATCACAATTAGTCTGATTGTTGTGTTGGCAGCTTCCTTCTGTTTTAGTCGGCGCATTATTAATTTATTTATTTTGAGTGTACAGCTTGTATAACAGTGTAAATTTGCTGTCCCCTCAAAATAACTCAACACACAGCCATTAATGTCTAAACCGCTGGCACCAAAAGTCAGTACACCCCTAAGTGAAAATCTTCAAATTGGGCCCAATTAGCCATTTTCCCTCTCCGGTGTCATGTGACTCGTTAGTGATACAAGGTCTCAGGTGTGAATGGGGAGCAGGTGTGTTAAATTTGGTGTTATCTTGTATTAACATCATAAGCTCCATCGCATCCAGAACCCTACTGTTTTATTTGAATTACAGGGTTCTTCCCCGTCCCTTTAAGCATATGGTCCTGAGGACGCATGGTACATGGGAGCCCACCACGCTCCCTCCCCCCCTCTTTCCCTTCCACCGCCTCCCCCCTACTCCCCCCTCCCTTTTTTTCTCCTGCCTCCCCTTTTTCTCCTCCCACCCCCCCTCTTTTTCCCCTCCCTCTCCCCCCTTTCCCCCCTCTCCCCCTCTCTTTCCCTCCCCTGTCTCTCATGGTCCTGACCCTCCCTTCCCATCCTCCTGCATGTTCTTGTCTGAGCTTTAACCGGCGATGCTTCTGTCCTTTATTTTATTGGAGGTCTCCGGGGCCAGCCCTCCGCTAGCGATAGCGGCTGGTGGCCGGCTCCAGGAGACTTCTAGATGGACCCCATAAAAGTGCCCCCTGGCCGGATGGCGGGAGGTTAGCCTGACTGTATGATGTACATCGCCAGTGTTATTTGCAAGTTATGTTTACTATTGTTTTCAGGTAATACTGAATTATATGTTTATGTAGTGCTTAATTGCTGTGACTCATTTCCAGGTTGATAATTAATGTCCAGCCTCTTTTACTAGTTTACTTGGGCTCTCTGGGGGCCAGATTCCTGGTGGCGCTTAAGCCTGGTGGTGGGCTTCCGGAGACCCCTTGACGGACTTTATGCCTGGTACCCCAGGCCGGCTGGCTGGAGTCCGGTCTAACTGTATGATCCGAACCTCAGAGGTTGCATAATTTCATTTGTGTTCTTTATTGATATATAACAATTCTATGTTTAAAGTTCAAATGGCAATACCTCGTTGTAATTTATCCTCAGGTTGGCTACTAGCACCCGTAATCTTGCCTTACCCCCTTAGTTGCCCCCCCCCCTCCTTAAGAAAAAAATTTAATTTATTTATTTGTTAATTTTTTTCTCTCCCCTCACCCTTTCATTTGGTTGACTCAGCCAGTGATTCCCCCCCCTTTTCCCAGCACCCCCCTCTTCTTGTTAATTTTGAGCTGTCAAAACCTAGAATGGCCATGTGTCCGGCGGTTGAGCCCCCACGCCTTACATGTCTTGCCGAAGACGTGGTCCACGCCCAACATGGCATACTTAGTACGTTTGTACTGTTTGTATTTTTGTTTTTGTGTTTTTTTTTTCCTTCCCCCGTCCTGTCTCTTGTCTCTTGTCTTGCACTTTTCCCTGTCCTTCTCTTTCTTCTTTCCTCAGGCTGGAAATCCACAAAAGTCGTTGACCGGGAACCTTACCCACCTTAACTGCAGCTGCTGGACATCATCACGTGAGCTACCCTTCATCTCCTCACTATGACCCAATCTCCGTTGAAGTTTTATTCCCATAATATCCATGGTTTTAATTCACCAGTAAAACAATCCAAGGTGTTTCATCACCTAAAATCTAGTTGCGTTGACGTAGTAGGCTTGCAAGAGACCAGGTTTTCCTCCTCTTCTGCCCCAAAATTTGTTTCCTTTCACTTCCCTACATTTTATCTGGCTTCCGCCCCCGAGAAGCAGAGGGGGGTTCTAATTGCCTTTAGAAGCAATCTCCTATTCTCATGCTCCAAAGAAATAGCGGACCCAACCGGTAGATACCTACTACTCCAGGGCACGTTAAATGGCCAGAATGTAACCCTGGTTGGGTACTATGCCCCCAACCACTTCCAACACAAGTTTTTCTCCCACCTTCTCAAGGTCATGTCCCAACATAGCTCCGGGACCCTAATCCTGATGGGTGACACGAACGTAGCTCTGGACTCCTCGGTGGACAGGAAATACTCATCTGGATCCACCCCTCTCATGACTCGGTCATGGAGGAACAGATGAGATCTCTTGTACAATCCCATGACTTGGTAGATGCCTGGCACGACTTCACCTACTACTCCAGCCCGCATGATAGCTTTTGTAGGATCGACCACATTTTCATTCCTCTACGCCACATCTCCAATATCCATAAAATTACGATCCCCCTTCCGTGTGGTCGGATCATGACCCTATTGTTTTTTTGTTCACCCTCTCGGGTCTGACCCGCCCTACCTTTTAATGGCGATTAAATGACTCACTCCTTACATCACAAGATGCCCTCCTTGAGATCCATACACGACTCCAAACTTTCTTTAAGGAAAATGTAGGCTCCGTGTCTCCGCCCATCTCTCTTTGGGAGGCCCACAAGGCTACCATGAGAGGCTGGAAATCCACAAAAGTCGTTGACCGGGAACCTTACCCACCTTAACTGCAGCTGCTGGACATCATCACGTGAGCTACCCTTCATCTCCTCACTATGACCCAATCTCCGTTGAAGTTTTATTCCCATAATATCCATGGTTTTAATTCACCAGTAAAACAATCCAAGGTGTTTCATCACCTAAAATCTAGTTGCGTTGACGTAGTAGGCTTGCAAGAGACCAGGTTTTCCTCCTCTTCTACCCCAAAATTTGTTTCCTTTCACTTCCCTACATTTTATCTGGCTTCCGCCCCCGAGAAGCAGAGGGGGGTTCTAATTGCCTTTAGAAGCAATCTCCTATTCTCATGCTCCAAAGAAATAGCGGACCCAACCGGTAGATATCTACTACTCCAGGGCACGTTAAATGGCCAGAATGTAACCCTGGTTGGGTACTATGCCCCCAACCACTTCCAACACAAGTTTTTCTCCCACCTTCTCAAGGTCATGTCCCAACATAGCTCCGGGACCCTAATCGTGATGGGTGACACAAACGTAGCTCTGGACTCCTCGGTGGACAGGAAATACTCATCTGGATCCACCCCTCTCATGACTCGGTCATGGAGGAACAGATGAGATCTCTTGTACAATCCCATGGCTTGGTAGATGCCTGGCACGACTTCACCTACTACTCCAGCCCGCATGATAGCTTTTGTAGGATCGACCACATTTTCATTCCTCTACGCCACATCTCCAATATCCATAAAATTACGATCCCCCTTCCGTGTGGTCGGATCATGACCCTATTGTTTTTTTGTTCACCCTCTCGGGTCTGACCCGCCCTACCTTTTAATGGCGATTAAATGACTCACTCCTTACATCACAAGATGCCCTCCTTGAGATCCATACACGACTCCAAACTTTCTTTAAGGAAAATGTAGGCTCCGTGTCTTCGCCCATCTCTCTTTGGGAGGCCCACAAGGCTACCATGAGAGGCCACTGTATACAATTGGCATCCTCCCGCAAACGCCATAAGGAAAAGCGGACCCGGGAACTTGCAGTTCTTTTGGCCTCCGCTGATGCAGAGTGGAAATCCCACCCCTCGCTAGCAAACAAGAAAGCTAGGGACTCCCTTGCAGACGAATTAGACTTGTTGGCCTCCGACCGAGCCGAGAGGGCCCTATGGTGGACTAAACATAAATTTTATTCCTGCGCAAACAAACCGGGCGCAATGCTGGCTAAGAAACTTAATGCTACATCTCACAGCCATAAACCTATCCGCCTTCGTACTGCCAACGGAGACCTCACTTCGGATCCGAACAAAGTCACTGCGGCCCTGGCAGACTTCCTAGCCTCGCTTTATAGTAAACCTTCCCCCTTCCCTCTTAATCTCACGGACAACTTCTTCCGTGAGCTTCATCTTCTGCCTCTCTCCTCAGCAGCCTGTGCGACTCTTAACACTGACATTACTGAACTGAAGGTGGCTCAAGCCATCAAGGGCATTCGTGTTTCGAAGGCCCCGGGCCCAGATGGCTTCACCGGACTATACTACCGCAAGTTTTCTCTCCTCTTGCTCCCCCATCTGACGGCCTACTTCAACTGCATGAAACAAGGTGTGCTGCCCTCCCCGGACTCATTACGAGCTCACATCTCAATGATTCCTAAGACCACAGAGGAGGCTTATGAACCCCAGGCGTTTTGCCCAATTTCCCTATTAAATGAGGATGTGAAACTTTCGCATTAACAAATACTTGCACTCCTTGGTTCATAGAGACCAGGTCGGCTTCATACCTGGCCGTCAGGCGGGGGACAATGTCCGGAAAGTTGTCCACCTGATCACCCTACTACAGCAACGCAAAATTCCCAGCTTTCTCCTTTCTCTTGACATATATAAAGCCTTTGATACCATCTCATGGGACTATCTACGTTATGTGCTACAACGTTGGGGTTTTGGCGACTCGATCCTGTCATGGTTGACGGCCCTTTACTCAACCCCCTCTGCCTCAGTTCGTTATGCTGGTGGCCTCTCGCCCTCTTTTCCTATCTCTAGGGGAATAAGGCAGGGCTGCCCTCTATCCCCGGTCCTCTTTGTTCTTGCCCTCAAACCGCTATCTATTGCCCTTAGGGCAGACCCTAATATCACGGGCATCCATTATGCAGGTGACAACTATAAATTGAATATGTTCACCGATGATGCCCTCCTGACCCTCACCAACCCCATCGTCACCCTACCAAATCTCCAGGCCCTTCTAACCCGCTTTTCAACTATCTCTGGCCTCCATATCAATCCACACAAAACTACCACCCCGAACGTTACTCTCCCAGGTCCCCTAGTCTTACATCTCCAATCTTCCTTCCCTCACCGCTGGGCAAGCTCCTCCCTGGACTACTTGGGCATCACGTTGACCCCCTCTTACGCTTCCCTTTTCTCCGCCAACTACTACCCACTCTTGCGCACAATCAGGGCCCTCATGACTTCTTGGTGATTCCCCAGTTTATCCTGGATCGGCCGTATCCATGCAGTCAACATGACCATTCTCCCAAAGATTCTTTACTTTTTTCGAAACCCTTCCTGTCCGGGTCCCTGCCTTCTATCTGCGGCTACTTCAGAACAGACTTCTCGCCTTTATCTGGGCACAGGGATACATACATACAACATACAGGGATATATAATGTAATACTGACACATAATCACACACATAGGTTGGACTTGATGGACTTGTGTCTTTTTTCAACCTCACCTACTATGTAACTATGTAACATAAACGCCCCAGGGTTTCCCGCTTTACTCTTTATGCTCATGGGTTACGGGGTGGGCTGGGCGATGTTGCAAAGTATTACCAAGCAGCCCAAATTTCTCAACTCTCCATGCTCCACGCAACTTCTCCTGGAGGTACCCAATTGTGCGCCTGTCCCTATCTCGGCCTTATTATGGCTACCCCCTAAAATATGACCGCCTTCTACCAGCCCCCTCATGACACACAGTCTGAAATTATGGGACTCGATACGATACTCGGGTAAGCTTATGTCCCCATTCTTGCCGCTGCTTCCCCTCTTGAACAACCCTATGTTCCCACCTGGCCTGGAACAACCCCACATTTTTTCATGGTGGCCTGCCCATGGGTTTTCCCTGGTTCGTCACTTTCTTCATACCCTCGCCTTTCCCACGTGGTCCTCGTTTCAAGAGACCCATGAAGCTCCACCTGCTGAACTCTTCTGTTACATCCAACTGCGACACTGGCTAACTTCCCTCCGGCGCCTAGGCTCCTTTCTGTATCAAATGACTGCCTTTGAGCACTCCTGCCAACATTGTCCAGGTGCTCGCGGCACCATTTCCATGATATACTCCTTACTAACTGCTGGCAACACTTCCACTACCCTTTCCTATGTGCTTAAATGGGAACGCGACCTGTCCCCCATAGATCTAGCAGACTGGAGTAAAGCCTTGTCCAGCAAAATGCTCCTTTAACACTGCCACGTTGGAGGCGGCCTATAAGGTCCTCCTGCGCTGGTACTGGGTCCCAGCCCGTATCGCCAAATCAAACCCATCATGCAATGACAGATGCTTTCGAGGTTGTGGTCAACGAGGAGATGAACTGCACACATGGTGGTCTTGCTCCCGTCTTGTAGGCTTCTGGTCAAGGGTCTTTGGTCTACTTTCCTCCCTATTTCATGCTCCCTTCCGCAAAGACCCCAAATTTGCATTACTCCATTGCCCGCTCCCGAGCCTCTTCTCTCATCAACAGAAATTAGCTACATACTTATTTATTGCCGCCAAACGAACAATAGCGAGGGCTTGGAAAAAACCTTCTGTCTTATTCGCAGAGGTGAAGAATTCCTTGAAGACCCTCATGATCCACAAGAAGATGTCCAGCGTCCTCCACGACTCCCATGCAAAATTTCTTAAGGTATGGGCCCCATGGTGGTTCTACGCACTCCCCAATCTAAATCTGACTAGTCTAGGTCTGTAAATTCAACTTGAACTAGCCTCCAGCCTGGGGGACCCCTTTTTCCCCCTCCCATTTCCTCTCTTTCTAGGCCTTTCGCCCGCCGCTCTGTTTTACACTTACCTCCCTCCCTCCTCCCCCCCCCTTGTTGTATATGTGTTCTCTCCCTTTTTTTTTTCGTTACATTTTTTTTTCTCTCTTCTCGTGTTTGTTTGTCTCTCTCTTTCCTGTCTTGTGGACAACTCCGCTCACCCTTGTCTGCCTTAGCCCCTGGGCCTCATGGCATAGCGCACTGACCTCCAGCCTTGGCTGGCAGGTCAATGTCAGTTGATAAAATACACCCATAAAATATATGTTTCATTATGTACTTTCATGTAAACCTTTTTCTTATGTTTTTTGTACATATCCCCTGCGTGGGAATTCGTTATCTGGGTTTTCCCTTTTTCATATTTCAAATAAAAACATTGTACCAGAAAAAAAAAATAAAAAAAATTTGGTGTTATCGCTCTCACTCTCTCATACTGGTCACTGGAAGTTCAACATGGCACCTCATGGCAAAGAACTCTCTGAGGATCTGAAAAAAAGAATTGTTGCTCTACATAAAGATGGCCTAGGCTATAAGAAGATTGCCAAGACCCTGAAACTGATCTGCAGCACGGTGGCCAAGACCATACAGCGGTATAACAGGACAGGTTCCCCTCAGAACAGGCCTCGCCATGGTCCACGAAAGGGGTTGAGGTCACGTACTCAGCGTCATATCCAGAGGTTGTCTTTGGGAAATAGACGTATGAGTGCTGCCAGCATTGCTGCAGAGGTTGAAGGGGTGGGGGGTCAGCCTGTCAGTGCTCAGACCATACGCCGCACACTGCATCAAATTTGTCTGCATGACTGTTGTCCCAGAAGGAGGCCTCTTCTAAAGATGATGCAGAAGAAAGCCCACAAACAGTTTGCTGAAGACAAGCAGACTAAGGACATGGATTACTGGAACCATGTCCTGTGGTCTAATAAGACCAAGATAAACTTATTTGGTTCAGATGGTGACAAGCGTGTATGGCGGTGTTCTGCCGAGAAAGTTCCGCTCGGTGGATAAGTTCCCCCCTCTACTGCGCCTGCGCAGTAGGATCCGGCGGAAATAGCCGAAGCGGAACAGCTGAAAATCAGCTGTACACGGCGCCCGTAAGAGGGCCCCTCGCGGGCTCGCTTCACTCGCCACGCTTCGGGCATTTTTAGATTCCCCCTCTAGGTCCACTTGGATGGTGGGGAAGGAACCTGGACCTAGGGCGCAGGCGCCATGTACAGCTGATTGAAGCATTTGAGCTTCGGCTATCTCTGGTGGCTGACAGTAGTACGTACTGCGCAGGCGCTGCACCTGCGCAGTACAGGGGGGAACTTATCCGCCGAGGGAACTTTCTCGGCAAGACACTGGCAACCAGGTGAGGAGGACAAAGACAAGTGTGTCTTGTCTACAGTCAAGCATGGTGGTGGGAGTGTCATGGTCTGGGGCTGCATGAGTGCTGCCGGCACTGGGGAACTCCATGCCCAAGAGGGTTAAAGTGATTGTAAGGGTTCGTTTTTTTTTTTAAATAACAAATATATCATACTTGCCTCCACTGTGCAGCTCGTTTTGCACAGTGTGGCCCTGAACCTCGTCTTCTGGGGTCCCCCGGCGGCTCTCGCAGCTCCTCCCTACATCAGATAACCCCCTAGGAGAAGCGCTCTCCCGAGGGGGTTACCTTTCGGGCGCGCTCCCCAAGTCCAGCATTTGCATCCATAGACACAAATGTCGGACTCGGCCCCACCCCCCCATCGCTCGCGTCATTGGATTTGATTGACAGCAGCGGGAGCCAATGGCTGCGATGCTATCAATCTATCAAATCAAGAGCCGGACCTCATTGACAGAGGGAGAGCGCGTCACTGCCAACAGAATTATGGGGCTCAGGTAAGTAAAACAGAGGGGCTGGGGGGCCGGTCACTGCCAGGTGTTTTTTCACCTGGAAAGATGGTTCTGGAAGAGAGGTTGGACTTGAGATCTGAGTGGCAGGCAGCTCATGTGAGGAGCTCTGACCAATTATCTTCTAGTATTGGCAGGAGGCAGGCCTCCCATATAAGCTGGGGTCACATACTCCAGAGAGAAGTTCTGGAGAGCAGGAAAGACAGAATGGAGTATTGAGTTGCTGTTCCGGGCGTCCCCATGTGGGGATGAGCCGAGCGTGGAGGGGGAATGGAGGAACCGCCAGGAGGGAGCCCTAGATAAAGATCTTCATCTCTAAAGAGGTATCAAGCTGCTGTGACCAGGGAACACAGGACTTGTATGCGGGAGAATATCAAGCGTAAGAAGTAGCAGTAAAGCGGAGGAGAGTAGATCAGTGTTCTGTGACTGAGGACACAGAACTATTCTTTTGGAGAAGGTCAGTGTGAGAGGAACAGAAGAGGAGAAGCTATCAAAAAGTAGTGCAGAATGCTGTAGCCGGGGAACACAGCATTGGCAGTAAAGAACTGGCTGGGAACAGTAGTCCGCTTATTACCATGTGTCAGGCCATCGGGGGGAGGTACCGAGTATCTCTGGTCTGGTTAGCACATTGGTTATACCTTCCAAAGACCGTGTAGCTGTCTGATTCATTTAGCCATCGGGGAGAGGCTGTGTAGGCCTCTGGTTCTTTGATTCGCTGAGGCATTATCATCACGGTCTGCAAGGTGGAATTATTCAGAGTGATTCTTTCTTGTCCCAATGGAAGTGAAGAAATAGTGTTTCAGTAGTTTTACAGAAGAAGAAGACTAGGAATACTATCTGTGCATCTATTTTCAAGCCAAGGCTGTTCAGTATTGTGTTCAATACATCAAATGCTATGGGCATCTCATATCATCCCTTGTTCCATTTAAAGTGGAGGGCCACCCTAAAAAAAAAAATCACCAAAAATTCTAAAAAAAAAATAAAAAAAAAACATTTGAAAAAAAAAAATTAAATGTACCTAAACCCTTGTTGCTAGGCAGTCTTCCTAATCTGCCTCTTCTGCGGTGTGTTCTGCTCCTCGGTGAGCAGCCCCATTGTCTTCTGGGAACTGTGTGTGTGTGTTCCCAGAACACCACGGGGCCATTCACAGAACGGAGCTCGCGCGTGCGCAGTAGGAAACTGGTAGTGAAGCCGCAAGGCTCCACTGCCTGTTTCCCTTACTTAGGATGGTGGTGCCGGGACCCGAGAGCCGAGGGACGGGCGGCCGACATCGCGGGCACCCAGGACAGGTAAGTACTTATTTAAAGTCAGCAGCTACAGTGTTAGTAGCTGCTGACTTTAAATTTTTTTTTTTTTAGGACGGAATCCCACTTTAAGTTGTATCCCGCAATAAATGTAACAAAACTGCGCGAATGACTGTTCATTGTCTTAACTGATAGATGGGGGTCTGGCAGTAGGGTGATTGGCGGATTGCTAAGTATCCAAGCGGAGGAACCCACTGCTACGTGTGTGTGTGCGTATATATATATATATATATATATATATATATATATATATATATATATATATATATACACACACACATACATATACACAGTCATGGCCGAAATTGCACCCCAGAAATTTTTCCAGAAAATCAAGTATTTCTCACAGAAAAGTATTGCAGTAACACATGTTTTGCTATACACATGTCTATTCTCTTTGTGTGTATTGGAACAAAACAAAAAAAGGGAGGAAAAAAAGCAAATTGGACATAATGTCACACAAAATTCCAAAAAAGGGCTGGTCAAAATTCTTGACACCCTTTCAAAATTGTGGATAAATAAGATTGTTTCAAGCATGTGATGCTCCTTTAAACTCACCTGGGGCAAGTAACAGGTTTGGGCAATATAAAAATCACACCTGCAAGCAGATAAAAAGGAGAGAAGTTTACTTAGTCTTTGCATTGTGTGTGCCACACTAAGCATGGAGAACAGAAAGAGGAGAAGAGAACTGTCTGAGGACTTGAGAACCAAAATTGTGGAAAAATAACAATCTCAAGGTTACAAGTCCATCTCCAGAGATCTAGATGTGCCTTTGTCCACAGTGCGCAATATTATCAAAGAAGTTTGCAACCCCTGGGCACTGTAGCTAATCTCTCTGGGCGTGGACGGAAGAGAAAAATTGATGAAAGGTTGCAATGCAGGATAGTCCGGATGGTGGATAAGCAGCCCCAAACAAGTTCCAAAGAGATTCAAGCTGTCCTGCAGGCTCAGGGAGCATCAGTGTCAGTGCAAACTATCCGTCGACATGAAATGAAATGAAATTAAACACTATTGCAGGAGACCCAGGAGGACCTCACTGCTGACACAGACATAAAAAAACAAGACTACAGTTTGCCAAAATGTACTTGAGTAAGCCAAAATCCTTCTAGGAAAACGTCTTGTGGACAGATGGGACCAAGATAGAGCTCTTTGGTAAAGCACATCATTCTACTGTTTACCGAAAACAGAATGAAGCCTACAAAGAAAAGATCACTGTACCTACAGTGAAATATGGTGGAGGTTCAATGATGTTTTGCTGCCTCTGGCACTGGGTGCCTTGAATGTGTGGAAGGCATCATAAAATCTGAGGATTACCAAAGGATTTTGGGTCACACTGTAGAGCCCAGTGCCAGAAAGATGGGTTTGTGTCTGAGATCTTGGGTCTTCCAGCAGGACAATGACCCCAAACATACGTCAAAAAGCACCCAGAAATGGATGGCAACAAAGCGCTGGAGAGTTCTAAAGTGGCCAGCAATGAGTCAAGATCTAAATCCCATTGAACACCTGTGGAGAGATCTTAAAATTGCTGTTGGGAAAAGGTGCCCTTCCAAGAAGAGAGACCTGGAGCAGTTTGCGAAGGAAGAGCGGTCCAAAATTCCGGGTGAGAGGTGTAAGAAGCTTATTGATGGGTATAGGAAGCGACTGATTTCAGTTATTTTTTCCAAAGGGTGTGCAACCAAATATTAAGTTAAAGGTGCCAAGAATTTTGACCAACCCATTTTTGTGTGACATCATGTCCAATTTGCTTTTTTTCCTCCCTTTTTTTGTTTTGTTCCAATACACACAAAGGGAATAAACATGTGTTACTGGAATACTTTTCTGTGAGAAATACTTGATTTTATGGAAAAATTTTTGAGGTGCCAACAATTTCAGCCATGACTGTATACTGTATATAGTAAAGTTTGGGGGATTGTAGCTCCACAAGACCGAGTGCAAAGCCGATAAACTTTAAACAAAAAGGCTTTTATTTTCAGCAAGCAAATTAAAAATAAGGCTTCCAGTAGCACACAAGCAAAAATACAAAATTAAGTCCGCTTACCTTCAGCACAATGTAAAAGTAAAAAAGGCACATAGAGTTTGTGGATGGGTCTTCACCTCAAGGTTTTAACAGTCCTTGTTAAATCATTTGGCAACCTCCAGCAGACTAACAGCTCTCCAAGAGAGTATTCACCACTCCTAGCACTGCTTCCTGGAGGCTCCTAACCCCATGTGTGCTGGAATCCCTGTAGTCAGGGGTGGAGGCTCTTTCCCACCCGAATATCACTTCAGAGCCTCCGAAATTCTGGGTCCCAAATATCTCTCTATTAACACAGAGAGAACTGCGAGTCAGTCCTCTCCTGATTAGAGCTATTCCCGGGAATTCCTCACCCCTCCTGGGTGACCCCCTGAATACTACCACACTTCCCTTAAAGGGACCACAACCCAAATATTGGTGATATATAGTATCTGTCCAGGACCCAAACTTGTATGTATATATATATATATATATATATATATATATATATATATATATAATATATATATACACACACACACACTGTATATTGTGGCAGGGTGAGCCCATGCCACTATGTGATATGGTGGTTTAGATTTTGTAAGAAGTAAGCACACTAATGGCACGGGTGTGTGCTGGCTTCATATGAGAGCCAGAGATACAGCTCAGGGCCCCACCCTTCTGAGGGGGTCAGTGTGTGTGAAGGAAGCCGTGAGAGGTGCTCATATGCAATGTACTGTCCAGGTCAGGACAGACCAAGGCCTGAGAATCTAAGCTGCGAGGAAAGATGAAGAGATGAGGTACAGCGTCTGTCCATGAACACTAGGACATATTTGATGGTCAGGAGGCACCCTGAAGAGGTATTACTCAGAGAAGTAAAGCTGCCAAGAGAGCCAGGAGGCTGAATGTTATGTTTGGTTTGTATTGATGGTGAGATCCCCCTGTGTGGGAAGACATTCCTGTATGAACTTTTGACATTCTTTTTAAATACAAGTTAGCAGGAAAGCCCTGAAAACTATTTCTGGTGTGGAGTAAACTCACTGTTTTAGCGCTACCATTGAGCTACGAATCCCCAATGTGTCACAATTGGAAGGAAGAATGCGTGCAAAGATGGCAGAATTCCAGATTCTCGTATACCAAAAACTGTGAGTGCCGGAGACTGTGTTCTGCTGGGTGCAGCAGCTGATGTGATTGCACTGAAGTCTGCATTAGGGATGAGCTCGATGTTCGGGTCAAACATAAGTTCGACTCAAACATTTGGTGTTCACCCATTCACAGAACAGCAAACATTATGGGGCGTTCGCAGGAAATTCGAGTGCCATGGAACGCCCCATAATGAACTGCGAGATCGCAGTGCATTGCTGTATGATAATTGGCCAAAGCATGCACCTGACCTGCATGCTTTGGCCAATCCCAGCGCCCTCTGCTAAGAGAGCCATAATTGGCCAAAGGCAGGGTGCAATCATGGCTCAGGGGGACACAAGTCCACACCCCACACTATATAAGGCTGTTTACATGTCAGCCCTGTATAGTGTTGTTGGTGTGGACAGAGAGATAGCTTGAGTTAGATTGAAGATATACTCTTCATTTAGCATAGCCTATAAATTCAGTGTTTACTCTATATTCATATATATATATATATATATATATATATATATATATATACATATATACTCTGCATCCAGTGTAGCCTATATCTACAGTGCATTCTGTGGTGTACTGTTTCTACTACTTTTCTGGTGGTGTACACAATACAGTGCAGCCGTAATACAGTTGCTACTACACTTCTGGTGGTGTACACAGCACACAATACAGTGTAGTGTGGTGTTGCAAAACAAAATATATATCATGTCTGGAAGGCCACCAAGGAGAGGCAGACACTCACAGGCCACTTAAAGAGGATAAGCAGGCTCTGTGTCTACAGTCAGCAGTGCTGGTCGTGGACATGGTGCATCCTCTGCAGGTGGTCGTGGGGCACGCTTGTCCTTTTTTTCTGCTGCTGGCCGTGTTATTGAGCCACAACATGCAGAAGAGTCTGTGGAGTGGATAACAAAGCCGTCCTCATCCTCTGTCACCCAGGCTCATATTAGTTTGCCTTCCAATGCAGCTGCCAAAGTGGCCTATTCCACCGGCTCCTTGTCCACAGTCACTCCTTCCCTAGCCCCACCATCATGCACGGAGGAGTCCCCAGAACTATTCAACCACAATGTCGGGTACATGCTGCAGGAGGATGCGCAGCGATGTGAAGGCTCTGATGTTGGTTCCTAGGTTGAGGAAGGCAGTAACGTGAGCCTAGAGAGAGGGGGTGCCCAAGAAGGTCAAGAAACTGGCAGTCATGTTCCCCCAGCTGCAGCATAATGTGAAGTTTGCTCCAGTGACGAGGAGGGAGGAGATGATGAGGTCACTGACTTTACTTGGGTGCCTGATATAAGAGAGGAGGAGGAGGCACAACTCTGAGGCAGGATGTCCTCTAGGGGGCAGCTTAAGGGCAGCCACCCTATTGTATTACAACGCAGAGCTCTGCAGGTGCAGGGCGCTGCTGACTCCCCACTGAGTTTGAAAAGTTGCTTGGTTTGGGCCTTTTTTAACACGTGTGCAGCAGATCGCACCGTTGCTGTTTGCAACATACGTCTGAAGCGGATCAAGCTTGGCCACAACAGCAGCCGCTTGGGCACCACATGCTTGACCAGACATATGTCGAGCTCCCATGAAGTCCGTTGGCAACAGCACTTGAAAGACCCACATCAAAGAAAAACGCGGACTTCTTTCTCCTCATCTGGGATCTCCAACCCCACTATACCTCCAGTCCTCTCAAAAACCTGCACTGAGAGGAATGAAGATATAGAAATAGGTGTCCCAAGTACTTGCGGCCAATCTGCTATCAGTACACCTCCATCTGATTTTAGCAGGCAAATTTCCCTACCCCAGTTGCTAAACCGTAAAAAGAAATTCGGTCCCAGCCATCCACATGCTCAGCGTCTGAATGCTAGCTTGGCCAAATTGCTAGCACTGCAACTGCTGCCTTTTCAGCTGGTAGACTCTGCCCCCTTTCATGAATTTGTGGAATGTACTGTACCTCAGTGGCAGGTTCCAAAACGCCATTTCTTTTCACGGAAAGCCATTCCGGCTCTCTACCGGCATGTGGAAGGCAATTTTTTGGCCTTGTTGGACAGGGCGGTCAGCAGTAAGGTGCATATTACCGCTGACTCATGGTCTAGCAGGCATGGGCAGGGACGTTACCTTTCTTTCACCGCGCACTGGGTAACTCTGCTGGCAGCTTAGAAGGATTCAGGAAAGGGTTCAGTATTATTGGAGCTTATTCCGCCACCACACCTCCAAAATGGTCAGCCCGCTGGATGTGCGGTAATACTGTAAGTAGCTTCAGGTACAAACAGTATACCGCGCTGAGCCAATCATGGCGAGCGATGTGTTCTATTAATGAATACAAAGCCAGCTCAGATTGGAACAACCTCTGCCGATCCTATCAGGCTACATACAGTATACTGCCTGCTCGGATTGGCTTTGAGAGTCAGAGAGGCGTGGGCTGATGATGTTACAGCCTCTGCAAATCTGAGCAGGCTCTGTATTCATTACAGTACAGTTAATTACGGTACATTACAGTATACCGCGCTGAGCCAATCATGGTGAGAAATGTATTCTATTAGAATACATTGCTCGCCATGATTGGCTCAGAGCGGTATACTGTAATGTACCTGACGTTACTGTGCATGTGGTATTACTGCACATTCAGCTCCAGATCTCCCCTTCATATGATTAGGATTTCTGGTGCTCCATTGGAGGAGAGGATTCACTGGCCATTATTACTGTCTACCAATTGTGGGATCTATGGGACTTGTAGTTCACCAGTTTCCTTTTTGATTTTTTTTTCATTTACATATTATTGTTTTTTGCACTGCACTGTCCTGTTTATAACAGTGGTAATATCTGACAGATTACAGATTAGTGGGTGTAAAAATGGCTGATAGACAAGACCACATCATGGCTCCAGCAAAAAAGAAAACATGAAGCCAGTTTCAAGCTGAAAGTTGTAAACTTTGCCAAGGAACATAATAACTGTGCTGCTGCAAGACCATATGGAGTAACAGAAAAGATGGCCTGAGACTGGAAAGTAAAGGAAGATGCATTAAAGAGCATGCCAAGAGGTAAGTGTGCATTAGGAAGAGGCCAGAACTCGAAAAGCATGTAGCAGACATGGTGCATGAGCATTGTCCAAATAGTTTTGTAGTGACAACATACAGATTTTTGCACTTCAGTGGGCCAAATCTAACCCAGATCACAGCAAAGGATTTAAGGCCACTACTGTATATCCTGGTGTACTTGGTTCTTGGAAAGGAATGATCTGGTACTGAGGCAAAAGACCAAAATTTCACAAAAATTACCTGCAGATATTGATGGCAAAGTAAGTCATTTCCATCAGTATGTAATACAACAGGGCAAGAAACACGGCTTTGCGTTATGACATATCGGAAATATGGGTGAAACTCCTATGAATGACAATATGGTTGGAAATAAACTGTCGATTCAAAAGGTGCAAAAAACAGTGTTAATTAAAACAACAGGACATGAGAAGTCTAATTTTACAGTGGTACTAGCAAGTACTGCTGATGGCGCCAAACTAAGAAAAAATATTATTTTTAAAAGAAAAACAATGCCGAAAATCAAGTTCCCTGTAGGATTTCTTGTACATGTGAATGAAAAAGGCTGGATGGATGAAGAAGGGTAAAGCTATGGCTTGATAATGTATGGAGTAGGTGACCAGGTAGACTTTATCGAGAACGTAATGATGTGTATGATTTATGTTATAATTCAAGTTCAATTGTTATGCCTAGTTCCTTATGCATGTTAGGAAAAGGTTAACAGTTTTGGTCATGTGATCTGGAGGCGGGGAGATGTGGTTAGTTCTGTAAGATGGATGCTGCTGAATAAAGACCAGGCTCATGTTCAAGCTCTTGCTGTCTGCTTAATCTTGGTGTTAAATCATCACATGGTACCAGAAGTCGGGTCAGAAGAGTCATGGCAGCAAACAGCAACACAAAGAACATTCCATCCCTGGATTTGGAATCAGGGAATGTATCTGAAAACTGGTCACAATGGAGGGAGCTGATAGAGCTCGTGTTTGCAGGACCAGATGCAGACAAATGGTCTGATCAGCAGAAAGCAGCTCACTTTCTGATATGTGTGGGACAAAAAGGATATGATGTGTGCCGAGCCTGGCAAGCAAGTGGGGAGATCACTGCAGAGGACAGAAAGAAAACAGAGGTACTGTTTGTAAAGTTTGAGGCATACTGCAACCCAAGGAGAAACTCTACAGTGCAAAGGAAACTGTTTTATCTGAGGAACCAGTGTGGAGGTGAGTCTGTGGATGAATGGGTGACACAGCTGTGCTTGCTTGTCAAAGACTGTGCTTTCTATGATGCTGGAGATATGATAAAAGACCACATTCTGATGGGCAGTAAGTTTAAGGAAGTTGAGGAAAAGCTGCTGCAGGAAGAAGACTTAAATCTTGAGAAAGCAAGCCATAAGGATTGCCAGAGCATATGAAATGTCAAGAAAGGACATGCAGGTACTGGAAGGAACACAGCTCCAGATTAATGCTATAGAAAATCATAGCAGCAGATATGGGCGAGACAGAACACACAAAGGAATAAAGAACACCTATGGCACTGGGACAAGTAACAAACAAGAAGCGTGTGGATGTTTTGGAAACATTCACCATAAAAATAGTGTCTGTCCGGCAAGGGGGCAGATATGCAATAAATGCAAGAAAAGAGGACATTTTGCCAGGGTGTGTAAACTGTCTTCACAAACCGGAAGGTCAAAAATACGTTCTGTACACGCCATAGAGGACAACGATGACAATGCAGGGTCAGACTCAAACTGCACCCCAGTATATATTGCAGCAGTACAAAAAACACATCAGTCTGCAGATGAAGCAACTGTAACATTACAGATAGGGGCTAACAGGAAAAAAAAAGGTATGTCTCCACACGTAGGTCTGCGAGTGCACGTAAGCCTGCAAGTGCACGTAGGTCTGCGAGTGGCCTGCGAGGGCACGTAGGTCTGCGAGTGCACGTAGGTCTGCAACTGTTCTGCGAGTGCACATAGGTCTGCAACTGTTCTGCGAGTGCACGTAGGTCTGCGAGTACCTGTGTATTGTTTTGTTGTGTATCTGTGTATTGTCTTGTGTACCTGTGTATTGTCTTGTCGTGTACCTGTGTATTGTCTTGAGTATTAGTGCCAGGAAGCTAGCTGTTAGGTAATTTGGACAGGGTATAATCCCCAATCCTCACTAAATTTAATAGGTACGATGCCCGACGGGTGTGGAGAGGCGACTCTTTGTACATCTTGCCGCATGTATGCGTTCCTTGATCATCCGATCGAGGGCGAATACTACTGTGCAAAATGTAAGCACATTGTTTCCCTGGAAGCCCAGGTTCTGAATCTGGGGAAGCAACTGTCAGCACTGAGAAGTCCCTCCATACTAAAGGAGAGCCAGGAACGTACACGGCAGGTGCCGGCAGGGGCCAGCACAGAGGCGGGTGGAGACAAAGAGGTGCAGGCACTAGCAAAGAGTAGATGGGTGACAGTCAGGAAGGGTAGAGGGGGAAGTACCAGGGAGGCCGATCCAGGACTGGAGCATCCCAATAAGTACGCTCCATTGAGTGACATTGGTGAAACCAGTCAGGGACCAGCACTGCTGGAGCTGAGGGACTCTCCTAGCTGCCGGGGGAAGAACTCCTCCAGTGAGAGTGGGGGGGCAGCAAAGGGAAAGGAAAGACAGATTCTGGTGGTAGGGGACTCAATTCTTAGAAGGACAGAGAGGGCAATCTGCAACCAAGACCTGAAGCGCCGAACAGTATGTTGTCTACCGGGCACTCAGGTTCGGCACATCACGGATCTTGTGGACAGATTACTGGGAGGGGCTGGGGAAGACCCGGCTGTCATGGTGCACGTTGGCACCAATGACAAAGTCAGAGGCAGATGGAGTGTCCTAAAGAACGATTTTAGGGACTTAGGAGCTAAATTGAGGAAAAGGACCTCCAAGGTAGTATTCTCAGGAATACTACTGGTACATTGAGCCACACCAGAAAGGCAGAGGGAGATTAGGGAAGTAAACAAGTGGCTGAAGAGCTGGTGTAGTAAGGAGGGGTTTGGGTTCCTGGAGGACTGGGCCGACTTCTCAGTCGATAACCGGTACTATAGAAGGGACAGACTGCACCTAAATGAGGAGGGTGCAAATCTGCTGGGAATGAAGATGGCCAAAAAGTTAGAGGGGTTTTTAAACTAGGCGATGGGGGGGAGGGTCCAGAGACAGTGATAGCCAGCGCGGAAGATATTCCAGAGGGTAGTATTGGGGGCATTAGTGGTAGGTTAACCAAAGCACAAAAACACAAGTTAAGTATAGTAGCAATTCCTAGTTGCAATTTTGAAACACCCAATACGAGGACAATATGTGACAGGTCTAAACTATGTGGCATGTTCACCAATGCCAGGAGCATGGCAGACAAGATGGGTGAACTAGAGATACTGTTGTACGAGGAGGATTTGGATTTTGTGGGAATTTCAGAGACCTGGTTCAACAGCTCTCATGATTGGCTGGCAAACATTCAAGGGTATACCCTATACCGCAAGGATAGAGAGGGTAAAAAAGGGGGAGGGGTATGCCTATATATCAAGAATAATGTACAAGTGAATGTGAGAGATGACATCACTGAGGGGGCTAGGGAGGAGGTGGAATCTTTATGGGTAGAGCTCCAAAGGGATGAAGCTAAGGGGAAAATAATACTGGGAGTATGTTATAGGCCCCCTAACCTGAGGGAGGAAGTGGAGACAGATCTCCTATCACAAATTGGATTAGCAGCAAGGATGGGAAGTGTTATCATAATGGGGGATTTTAATTATCCAGACATAGACTGGGCGGAGGGAACCGCGCATTCATTTAAGGCTCGCCAGTTCCTTAATGTCTTGCAGGACAATTTTATGGGTCAGATGGTAGATGCACCAACTAGAAATAAAACATTACTGGATCTACTGATTACCAACAATACAGACCTGATCACAGATGTGGAAATACGGGGCAATTTAGGTAACAGCGATCACAGGTCAATTAGTTTCAGTATAAAACACACAAATAGGAAACATAAGGGGAATACAAAGACACTGAATTTCAAAAGAGCCAACTTCCCTAAACTACAAACCTTGCTAAAAGGCATAAATTGGGATAAAATGTTAGGAACAAAGAATACGGAGGAGAGATGGGTTTGCTTTAAGAGCATATTAAATAAGGGCATTAGCCAATGTATCCCATTGGGTAATAAATTTAAAAGGGCGAACAAAAGTCCTGGATGGCTTAACTCCAATGTAAAAATGCATATAAAAGCAAAGGAGAAGGCCTTCAAAAAATACAAGGTTGAGGGATCATCCTCAGCATTCAGACATTATAAAGAATGCAGTACGAAAAGTAAGGGTGCAATTAGGACGGCTAAGATAGAACATGAAAGACACATAGCGGAGGAGAGCAAAAAAAATCCCAAGAAATTCTTTAAGTATGTAAACAGTAAAAAAGGGAGGACAGACCATATTGGCCTCATAAAGAATGAGGAAGGACATCTGGTTACAAAGGATGGGGAGTTGGCGAAGGTATTGAATTTATTCTTCTCCTCAGTCTTCACGAGTGAATCGGGGGGCTTCAGTAACCAAAACTGCAGTGTTTATCCTCATGACACAACACAGGAAGCACCTACATGGTTAACAGAGGACAGAATTAAAATTAGACTTGAGAAACTTAACATTAAAGTGGATGTAAACCCGAAAATTTTTTTTTTTTTTTTGCTATTATACCGTAGAGTATAAGATTTCGTATCATTTGAGCCAGTTTTGCCACACAGAGTTAATCCATCTCTGAGCAATCCTCTTTTATTGTTCAGTGAGAAAAATCTTGACAAACTGACAAAAACTTTGTAAAATCCTCCCCCTTGCTGTGAGTGACAGGTGATTTACATATCTCGTGCACTAGCCTAAGACGCAGGCAGTATTTTTTAATTCCCTCCCCCACTCTTTTCTTCAGAAGCTCTGCAAGGATTGGCTGTTCCACACCTCAGCATGATTTGGCATGCTGAAGTCATGTGGTTACTTTCTTGTCTTTTCACTGGATGTTAGAGATCATAGCAGAAGTTCAGTTAGAAATACACAGGAGAAAATGCATATTGACAAGGGGAGTGTAGAGGTGGGCGGGGAGTGTAGAGGTGGGCGGGGAATGTAGAGGTGGGCGGGGAGTGTAGAGGTGGGCGGGGAGTCTACTGACATCACGACTCCACCCACCGAGCTCCAGACAACAGACCCACCCACAGAATCTGCAGTTTTTCGGGTCTAATAACAGAGAGAGGGGAGACATTTGACAGGTAAAGATACATGCAGAAGGCGTGTCTATCCTTATAGATAACCCCTATGGCAGTAGTTTAGAAAGGATGACATTGGGTTTACATCCACTTTAATAAATCACCTGGACCAGATGGCTTGCACCCGAGGGTACTTAGGGAACTCAGTCAAGTGATTACCAGCCCATTGTTCCTAATTTTTACAGTCTACTGACTGGAATGGTACCATCTGATTAAAAAAGCCAATGTAGCACCAATATTTAAAAAGGGCCCAAAATACATCTCTGGGAATTACAGACCAGTTAGCCTAACATCAATAGTATGTAAACTCTTGGAGGGGATGATAAGGGACTATATACAAGATTTTAGTAATAAGAATGATATCATTAGCAGTAATCAGCATGGATTCATGAAGAATCGTTCTTGCCAAACCAATCTATTAACCTTCTATGAGGGGGTGAGTTGCCATCTAGATAAAGGAAGGCCCGTAGACGTGGTGTATCTGGATTTTACAAAAGCATTTGACACAGTTCCCCATAAACGTTTACTGTACAAAATAAGGTCCGTTGGCATGGACCATAGGGTGAGTACATGGATTGAAAACTGGCTACAAGGGCGTGTTCAGAGGGTGGTGATAAATGGGGAGTACTCAGAATGGTCAGGGGTGGGTAGTGGGGTCCCCCAGGGTTCTGTGCTGGGACCAATCCTACTAATTTGTTCATAAGCGATCTGGAGGATGGGATAAACAGTTCAATCTCTGTATTTGTGGACGCTACTAAGCTAAGCAGGGCAATAACTTCTCCGCAGGATGTGGAAACCTTGCAAAAAGATCTGAACAAATGAATGGGGGAGGGGCGACTACATGGCAAATGAGGTTCAATGTAGAAAAATGTAAAATAATGTATTTGGGTGGCAAAAATATGAATGCAATCTATACACTGGGGGGAGAACCTCTGGGGGGATCTAGGATGGAAAAGGACCTGGGGGTCCTAGTAGATGATAGGCTCAGCAATGACATGCAATGCCAAGCTGCTGCTAACAAAGCAAACAGAATATTGGCATTAAAAAGGGATTAACTCCAGAGATAAAACGATAATTCTCCCGCTCTACAAGACTCTGGTCCGCCCGCACCTGGAGTATGCTGTCCAGTTCTGGGCACCAGTCCTCAGGAAGGATGTACTGGAAATGGAGCGAGTACAAAGAAGGGCAACAAAGCTAATAAAGGGTCTGGAGGATCTTAGTTATGAGGAAAGGTTGTGAGCTCTGAACTTATTCTCTCTGGAGAAGAGACGCTTGAGAGGGGATATGATTTCAATGTATAAATACCGGACTGGTGACCCTACAATAGAAATAAAACTTTTTCGTAGAAGAGAGTTTAATAAGACTCGTGGCCACTCATTACAATTAGAAGAAAAGAGGTTTAACTTTAAACTACGTAGAGGGTTCTTTACTGTAAGAGCGGCAAGGATGTGGAATTCCCTTCCACAGGCGGTGGTCTCAGCGGGGAGCATTGATAGCTTCAAGAAACTATTAGATAATCACCTGAATGACCGCAACATACAGAGATATATAATGTAATACTGACACATATTTACACATAGGTTGGACTTGATGGACTTGTGTCTTTTTTCAACCTCGCCTACTATGTAACTATGTAACTAACAAAACTCCAATCACATTTAAAATAGATACAGGAGCACAAGTAAATTGTGTGCCAAGCCACATATACCTGGAACACCTCAGTCATGAATCCCCCTTAGAGACTCAGGACCTACCAAAACTAATGGGATATGGTGGTGAAAAGCTGAAAGTAATGGGTCGCTGTCATGCAAAATGTTCATACAAGGGATCTGACAAGGTTTTACAATTGTTTGTGATAGAAACACAAGCCCCAGTCGTGCTAGATCTCAGAACAAGTAAAGAGATTGGACTTGTGAAGATCATAATGACTGTGGATGGTGGGCACAGAGGTCTGACAGAGGCTGATATTAAACATGAGTACTGTGATCTATTCAAGGGCCTGGGGTGCCTCCCGGGTATAAGCTCCATACGTATGAAAGAGGGTGCACAGCCTGTCATTCACACCCCAAGGAGAATACTTTTAACTTTTGTGGATAAAGTCAGACAAGAACTCACTAGGATGGAGAAGCTGGGAGTAGTAAAAAAGGTCCAAGAACCATCGGAATGGGTCAGTTCTATGGTTGTGGTGGAGAAGAAGAACACAGGTACAATTCGCATATGCATTGACCCACGTGATTTAAATAAAGTCATAATGAGAGAACACTACAAACTCCCCACCATAGAGGATATAGCGCACAAGCTAGTAGGAGCAACAGTATTTAGTGTACTAGACGCCCATTCGGGTTACTGGCAATTGCGTCTTGATGAAGCCAGCAGTTACTTGACCACTTTTAACTCCCCTTTGGGTTGATGGTACTTCACAAGGGTACCTTTCAGCATAGCATCTGCACAGGAAATATTTAAAAAGAAATCACACAAATTGATCGCTGGTCTACAGGGTGTTGAAGTAATAGTTGATGATTTGCTGGTCTATGGAAAGGATCAAATGGAGCATGACAAAAACCTTACTGCTGTGCTTAACCGGTGTCGTGAGAAGAACCTTACACTCAATCCAAACAAAATGCAAATTGGGGTATAAGAAGTTACATATTTTGGACACCTACTAACCAAAGAGGGTTTGAAGCCTGATCCAAAGAAGATTACAGCAGTTCTTAACATGAAGGCCCCAACCTCCAGAAAGGAGCTGGAGACATCCCTAGGTATTTTCAACTATCTATCAAAATTCTCTCAGGGCCTTGCTCAACAGATAGCACCGCTACGTACACTGCTACAGAGGGATGCTGTTTGGTGTTGGGATGCAAACATGGAAAAGACTTTTGACAAAGTGAAAAAACTGATCACTAAACATCCAGGGCCAATACTGAAATAAACATAAACTGTGACACTGTACTTCAAGTGGATGCATTCCAGTTTGGGTTAGATGCTGTACTGACTCAACAAGGACATCCTGTGGCATATGCTTCATGAGCATTGACCACAACGCAAGCCAATTATGCCCAAATTGAGAAAGAGATGCTGGCGATTATGAATGGATGTGAGAAATTTCACCAGTACATATATGGTCGCCCGGTAGTTGTGGAAACAGACCACAAGCCATTGGAGTACATCCTACAGAAATCACTAGCTTCTACACCTCCACGTCTGCAGCGGATGGTTATGAAATTACAGCAGTATGATCTCACAGTAAAGTATAAGCCTGGAAAGGAAATACCCAGGGCAGATACCCTGTCTAGGGTGTTTCTAGAAGGACATGAAGCACAGGATGAACCTGAGTTGGAAGAACAGGTACATAAAGTACTAGCGAACATTCCAATATCGGATGTACGGCTGGAGAAGATAAGACAAGACACCAAACAGGATAAAGTCCTAGAAAAACTAACTTGTGTCATGTGCAATGGCTGGCCAGAAAAACGAAAGTGTGTCCTGAACCAGTGGCAGAAGTATAGGGGTCGCTGAGGTCGCCATGGCGACTTGGCCAAATGCTGCAGGGGGCCCTCAGGGCCCCCCTGTTTATCTTGATAGGAGGAGCGGCTGAGATCGATCTCCCCATCGTCGGCTGATATGTATTCGGCACTGTGCAGGGAGCCTGTCACACTGATCTAAAGTGAAAGCAGTGTGTGTGCTGTGCTCTTTGTCTCCCCCTACAGTGCAGTACCTGTCAGGAAGAGGTGAGGTAAAGCACTGCCGTTTTTAAAAGGCTTTCTGTATATGTGTGTGTTCTTATGTGTGTTTATATGTGTGTTCATGTATGTATTTGCATGTGTTTATTGTGTATTTATATATGTATATGTGTTTGTGTGTGTATATACAGTATATGTGTGTGTATATTATGTGTGTGTTTATCTATGTGTATGTGTATGTGTGTGTGTTTAGATGCAGTGGCGGCCCATGCATTAAGGGCACACGGGCGCCGCCCCCTCTCTCCAGCCACCCCTCTATCACCAATAGATAGAATCATGCATTGCATGAATCTATCTATGGCCGCTGCTGCCACCCCCTATTCAGGTGCCCAGCCCCTTTTTGGGCGCAGGGAACCTGAATTACAGCGGGGGAGGTGGGTTTTGAAGCACCGGATTAGAGCCATAGGCTCTAATAGGCATCAAAAAAGGTGACCTCACAGGTCACTCAGCTGTGTTAGAAAAGCGAATGACTATCGCTTTCCTAACACTAAACTGCCTCTCCGCCAATCTGGTGCTTGGGTCTGTTACCCATCACCTGATTGGCTGAAACGACAGGCGCCGCTATTGGACGCCTATCAGGAGGAGAGGACGGGAGATGAGGACAGTAGAAGACGCATGGAGGACCCCACTCATCGCAGTCACCTGCTGCCCCACCAAGACAGGGTAAGTGCCGCTGAGCGGTTGGGGGGCACACTGGCAGCGTTTGATGGGCACACTGACAGCATTTGATGGGCACAGTGGCAGCGTTTTATGGGCACAGTGGCAGCATTTGATGGGCACAGTGGCAGCGTTTGATGGGCACATTGGCAGCGTTTTATGGGCACAGTGGCAGCATTTGATGGGCACAGTGGCAGCGTTTGATGGGCACAGTGGCAGCGTTTGATGGGCACAGCGGCTGCGTTTGATGGGCACAGTGGCAGCGTTTGGCACAGTGGCAGCAATTGATGGCACAGTGGCTGCATTTGATGGAACACTGGCAGCATTTAATGGGCACAGTGGCAGCGTTTGATGGGCACAGTGGCTGCATTTGATGGAACACTGGCAGCATTTGATGGGCACAGTGGCAGCATTTGATGGGCACAGTGGCAGCGTTTAATGGGCATAGTGGCAGCATTTGATGGCACACTGGCAGCATTTAAGTGGCAGCGTTTGATGGGCACAGTGGCAGCAATTGATGGCAGAGTGGCAGCGTTTGATGGGCACAGTGGCAGCATTTGATGGGCACAGTGGCTGCGTTTGATGGCACACTGACAGCATTTAAGTGGCACAGTGGCAGCGTTTGATGGGCACAGTGGCAGCGTTTGATGGGCACAGTGGCAGCGTTTGATGGGCACAGTGGCAGCATTTGATGGGCACAGTGGCAGCGTTTGGGCACAGTGGCAGCATTTGATGGGCACAGTGGCTGCGTTTGATGGGCACAGTGGCAGCGTTTGGCACAGTGGCAGCAATTGATGGCACAGTGGCTGCATTTGATGGAACACTGGCAGCATTTAATGGGCACAGTGGCAGCGTTTGATGGCACACTGGCAGCATTTGATGGGCACAGTGGCTGCATTGATGGAACACTGGCAGCATTTGATGGGCACAGTGGCAGCATTTAATGGGCATAGTGGCAGCATTTGATGGGACACTGGCTGCGTTTGATGGCACACTGGCAGCATTTAAGTGGCACAGTGGCAGCGTTTGATGGGCACAGTGGCAGCAATTGATGGCAGAGTGGCTGCGTTTGATGGCTCACTGGCAGCATTTAAGTGGCACAGCGGCTGCGTTTGATGGGCACAGTGGCAGCGTTTGGCACAGTGGCAGCAATTGATGGCACAGTGGCTGCATTTGATGGAACACTGGCAGCATTTAATGGGCACAGTGGCAGCGTTTGATGGGCACAGTGGCTGCATTTGATGGAACACTGGCAGCATTTGATGGGCACAGTGGCAGCATTTGATGGGCACAGTGGCAGCGTTTAATGGGCATAGTGGCAGCATTTGATGGCACACTGGCAGCATTTAAGTGGCAGCGTTTGATGGGCACAGTGGCAGCAATTGATGGCAGAGTGGCAGCGTTTGATGGGCACAGTGGCAGCATTTGATGGGCACAGTGGCTGCGTTTGATGGCACACTGGCAGCATTTAAGTGGCACAGTGGCAGCGTTTGATGGGCACAGTGGCAGCGTTTGATGGGCACAGTGGCAGCGTTTGATGGGCACAGTGGCAGCATTTGATGGGCACAGTGGCAGCGTTTGGGCACAGTGGCAGCATTTGATGGGCACAGTGGCTGCGTTTGATGGGCACAGTGGCAGCGTTTGGCACAGTGGCAGCAATTGATGGCACAGTGGCTGCATTTGATGGAACACTGGCAGCATTTAATGGGCACAGTGGCAGCGTTTGATGGCACACTGGCAGCATTTGATGGGCACAGTGGCTGCATTTGATGGAACACTGGCAGCATTTGATGGGCACAGTGGCAGCGTTTAATGGGCATAGTGGCAGCATTTAATGGCACAGTGGCTGCGTTTGATGGGCACAGTGGCAGCATTTGATGATTTTTTTTTCAAAAAATGTTTGCCGCCCCCCAAAAAATTTTGAGCACCAGCCACCACTGTTTAGATGTATGTATGCACATTTTATGTATGCACGTTTAATCCTGACACCCTATATGTGTACAATCAGGACTGATTTTTTTTTTTCTTGCTCGTTCAATGTACCAACAACAAAATGTTATTCCTCTGAAAAGTGATCCATGCTCAGATCACTTTTCAGAGGCATTTGACAGCCGGTAAAGAGGCAATATGTTGCCTCCTGACCACCTGTTTTAACCCCTTGAAGTGATTGTAAAGGTTTTTTTTTTTAAATAACAAACATGTCATACCTTCATAGTTTTGCACAGAGTGGCCCCGAACACCGACTTCTGGGGTCCCTCAGCGGCTCTCGCAGCTCCTCCTCTTATCAGACATCCCCCTAGGAGAAGTGCTGTCCAGGGGTCAGGGGGGCCCTTCATGATTTCTTGCATCGGGGCCCTGAAGGTTTTAGTTATGCCGCTGTCCTGAACTACAGGGATTCTGGCCTATGAAAGATGAGCTATACATTCATTCAGATATCATATTTATAGGTGACTGTATTCTCATTCCTAAGTCACAGCAGGCAGAAGTACTGAAACAAATTCACGGGGCATTTGGGCATCACTCTGTGTAAGCACAGAGCGCGGGAGTTGGTCTACTGGCCTAATTTGGACTTTGATATTGAGACACTTGTGAAGAGAAAAACCTGCCAGACATTTCAAAAACACAATGCAAAGGAACCTCTTACACCGTGGAATACTCCTTCATGAGCATGGCAGAGACTGGCTACAGATATTTTTCATTTTGAGGACAACCATTACCTAATAGTAGTAGATTACTACAGCAAATACTTTGAGCTAGTGCAGCTGAGAAATTTAAAAGCATAAACAGTCATATGGGCTTTCAAAACAATACTTTCAAGACATGGAGTGTGTGAAGAACTTGTGTCTGATAATGGGCCACAATTCTCATGTTCTGAATTCCAGTGCTTTCTGTGTGAATGGGGAATCAGGCACAAACCCACAAGCCCCTATCACCCACAGGCCAATGGTCTAGCAGAGAAGTATGTTGGCATAGCCAAATCCATTATACTGAAAGAGCAATCATCAGGGCAGGATGTGTACCCAGGACTGTTAAACTATTGTGCAAAACCTATTGAAGGTTTATGCTCACCTGCACAGCTGCTAATGGGTAGAACACTGAGGACCACAGTGCCCATTGCACCACAGAAATTGCAGCCTCAGTCTATTCCACAGGATCGAGTAACAGCTCAGAGGATCATAAACATGAAAAAGCAAAAACTGTATTTTGATAAATCTACAAAATCCCTTCGTCCACTCTCTGCTGGGCAAGCTGTGCGACACAGAGTCACTGGGAATATATGGGAACCTGCTTGAATTGTCAAAGAAGCCAATTCACCAAAATCATATATAATCGAGACCAAGTGTGGACAAAAACTGAGACGAAACAGCATCTTCGTCCAGACACTGCTGCGGATACATCATCAGAGTTCTGTAAGATGGATGCTGCTGAATAAAGACCAGGCTCATGTTCAAGCTCTTGCTGTCTGCTTAATCTTGGTGTTAAATCATCACAGAGAACGTAGCCTACCGGTGTGGGATATGTTCAGAGCTCATTTAACTCCCAGCACAAAGGAAAGGCTGACAAGAATAAACACAGATGCAGCGGTGATTCCTGCAGGATTGACATCGTTGGTACAGCCACTGGATGTGTGCCTAAACAAGCCATTTAAAGGTCGCATTTGAGAACAGTGGAATGAGTGGATGGTTAGCGGAGAAAAGTCATTCACAAAAGGAGGAAACATGCATGCTCCACATTTGGATGTTTTTCTGCATCAATATAATTCCATAAAAGACTGGAATTATATTGATGCAGAAAAAGTAATCAAGTCTTTCAAGAAGTGTGAAATATCAAATTCATTGGATGGTATGGATGACAAATACTTGTGGCAAGATGAAGGGGAAGTCACACCATCTGATTCAGAATTGGATCCATATGATGACTGTCTTATAAATGTACCACAAGATGTCATTGATGAACTTATGATGTCAGAGGATGAACATGATGAGGATTTTGAAGGATTTTAAGTACCGGTAAGTCATGACCATTTAAATTAACCTCTTAAGGGCCAAGCCTCTTTTTTAGATGTGTTGTTTACAAGTTAAAAACAGATTTTTTTGCTAGAAAATTACTTAGAACCCCCAAACATTATACATTTTTTTTCCTAACACCCTAGAGAACAAAATGGCGGTCGTTGCAATACTTTCTGTCACACCATATTTGTGCAGCGGAAAAAATACACTTTTTCGAATTAAAAAATAAGACAACAGTAAAGTTAGCCCAATTTTTTTTATTATGTAAAAGATAATGTTACACTGAGTAAACTGATACCCAACATGTCACGCTTCAAAATTGCGCCGCTCGTGGAATGGAGACAAACTTTTTTCCTTAAACCTTAAAATCTCCATAGGCGACATTTAAAAAATTCGAAATGTTGCATGTTTTGAGTTACAGAGGAGGTCTAGGGCTAGAATTATTTCTCTCACTCTAACAATCGCGGCGATACCTCACATGTGTGGTTTGAACACCATTTTCATATGCGGGTGCTACTCACGTATGCGAGAGACAGGGAGCGTTTAAAAAACGGATTTTTAAAACAGCTTACCCGTAAAATCCTTTTCTTGGAGTACATCACGGGGCACAGAGCACCATAGTAATGACTATGTGTGTTATACGCTTACCTTTAGGTGATTGGACACTGGCAACCAATAGTAAGACGGTTCCTCCCATATAACCCCTCCTATACCGGAAGTACCTCAGTTTTGTAGCAAGCGATGAGGATCCCAGAAAGAGGGGAGGGACCTCTGTGTCCCGTGATGTACAGGTATTTACAGGTAAGCTGTTTTAAAAATCCATTTTTCTTTATCGTACATCACAGGACACAGAGCACCATAATAATGACTATGTGGGATGTCCTAAAGCAATGCACCTGAGGGGGGGGGGCACAATATCCCTAAGCCCCAACGGGCCTGAGACTATAAAGCAGCCTGCAACACGCTGTGGCCAAAAACAGTCTCCTCTTGAGATCTAACATCCACCTGGTAAAACCTGGTGAACGTATGAACTGAAGACCAAGCGGCCGCTTTGCAAACCTGAGCCATAGACACCTGTTGGCGTACTGCCCATGATGCACTAACCCCTCTAGTGGAGTGTGCTTTTAAATCCCAAGGTGGAACCTTGCACTTTAAGCCATACGCCTGGATAATAATCTGGCGAATCCACCTAGATATAGTTGAACTTGTTGCCGGTTGTCCTTTCTTAAGACCCTCTGGCAGGACGAAAAACAGTCAGTCTTCCGAAAGGGAGCTGAAATTTTCAAGTAAACTTTTATCGCCCTCACCACATCCAGTGAGTGAAGCAACCTTTCCTCCCTAGTCTTAGGGTTTGGAAAAAAGGAAGGTAAAATGATATCCTGATTCAAATGAAATTTGGAAACCACCTTCGGTAGAAAATCTGGACGAGGGCGCATGACCACTTTGTCCTGATGGATAATCAAAAAAGGTTCCTTGCAAGAAAGGGCGGCCAATTCTGAGACCCTTCTAGCTGAAGTTATAGCCACCAAAAAAAAACAATTTTCTGGTCAATAGGACCAAAGGAATATGCCTAATAGGTTCAAACGGTTGACTCTGTAATGCTGACAGCACCAAATTTAGGTCCCAGGGACATAAAGGTGGTTTAACCGGCGGCCTCAGGTGTGTTACTCCCTTGACAAAGGTTCGCACCAAAGAATGGGATGCAATTGGTCTTTGGAAAAAAACGATAAGGCCGAAATCTGTCCTTTAATTGTCCCTAAAGCCAGCTGCAAGTCTACTCCTGCTTGAAGAAAGGTGAGAACTCTTCCAATCGTATACCTACGAGGGTTCCATTTTCTTTCCTCACACCAGGAAATGTATGACTTCCAGACTCTATAATAGATAGCTCTAGAAACTGCCTTTCTAGCATTTATCAAAGTAGACAAGACTGAACCCATAATACCATTATAGTATACCAATAGTCTGGTCTCAATAGCCAGGCCATCAAATTCAGCAACCGTAAAGAAGGATGGAAAATGGGTCCTTGAGACAACAGGTCTGGACGGCATGGAAGGACCAATGGGTCCCCTACTGCCAACTTCACAATCTCCGAGTACCAGGATCTCCGGGGCCATGCTGGGGCCACTAGGATCACTGGTTTTTGTTCCTCCTGTATTCTGCGTAATAAGTGCAGCAGTATTTGGATCGGAGGGAAGGTATATATCAGAGAATACTGATCCCAAGGAACTACAAATGCGTCTATCCCGACAGCAAGCGGATCCTTGGTCCTGGATACAAACCTGTCCAGCCTGGCATTGAATCTGGATGCCAGCACATCCACATCTGGGGTCCCCCAGTGTTGGCAGATCTGTAGAAAAACCTCGGGATGCAGGGACCATTCCCCTAGCAACAATTTCTGGTGACTTAGGAAATCCGCCTGCCAATTGTCCACCCCCGGAATAAATAATGCCGAAAGAAACGGCACATGTTCTTCTGTCAAAGTAAATATATGATTTACTTCTCTTTGGGCTGCCCGACTCCTGGTACCTCCCTCGTGGTTGATATATGCCACTACCGTGGAGTTGTTGGACTGGACTCTGACAGGGAGACCCCGCCATCTGGATGTCCAGAATCGCAGAGCCAGATGAGCTGCCCGAATCTCCAATAGATTGATGGGCAGGGTCCTTTCTGTCTGGGACCATGTTCCTTGAACAGACGCCTCCTCTAGGACTGCTCCCCAGCCGAGAAGACTGGCATCTGTAGTTACGACTTTCCAGGCTACTGGTGGGAAAGATTTCCCTTTTTTTTAAATTGCTGGTTCTTAACCACCAAGAGAGGTTCCATAGTACCTGTGGAGATAGAACCATAGGTTGATCCAAGGTTTGAGCCGACTTGTCCCAGGCTTTTAGAATACTGTTCTGGAACAATCTAGAGTGGAACTGTGCATATGGCACTGTGTTGAAGGAGGACACCATCTTGTCCAGTAACCTCATGCACAGCCGAATAGAAGGTGTTAGTTCTTTTTTCACCTTCTGGAGGAGTTCCACTATGGAGATGACCTTTAAGGGGGGCAGAAACACCCTTTCTTGGGCGGTGTCCAAGAACAGACCCAGATACATCAAGGCTTGGGTCGGACAAAGAGCTGACTTGTCCACATTTAGAATCCAACCTAGGCATTGTAAAACCCGTACTGTTCTTGACATGTTTTGAACCAGTATGGGGCGAGAGCAATCCCTTAGGAGAAGATCGTCCAGATATCCTACTACGGAGACCTTCTGGGACCTTAGGGAAGCCAATACTGGGGCCAGAATTTTTGTGAAAACCCTGGGGGGCGTGGCCAGACCGAATGGTAGTGCCACGAATTGGAAATGACTGCCTTCTACTGCGAGGCGTAGGAACCTTTGATGTGGACCGAAGATCGGCACATGAAGGTACGCATCCTTGATATCTATGGATGCTAAATAGTCTCCCTTTCTCAGAGATTTTATTATTGAACGAACCGACTCCATGCGGAAGGATTGGACGTCTACAAAGAGGTTGAGAGCCTTGAGGTCCAAAATGGGCCTTACTTCCCCATTTGGTTTCAGCATGGTGAATAGGTTTGAGTAAAACCCCTTGAATCTTTCCTCGTGCGGAACCTTTACAATTACCCCCTGCTTCAGCAGATGCTGTAAAGCTAGGAATAGGCATCTTCTTTTCTCTGGATCCGACGGAACCCTTGAGTACAGAAACTGATTTTGGGGGATTTCCCGGAACTCTATTCTGTAAACGTATTTTACAGTGGAAATGACCCATATGTCTTGAACCAGTTCTTCCCAGGCATCCACAAACAGCTGAAGCCTGCCCCCCACCTGTGAGAGCGGGGACGCCCCTTCACAAGGTAGACTTGGAGTTGGGCTTGGGTGGCTTTTGGGTCCAGGGCTTCTTCTGACCCTGGGGTCTTTTAAACCCAGACGGCTGAGGCCGTCTATACCGCTTAGGGGAAGAAACACTAGGTCCTGGAGCATTGGGAGTTTTATAAGAGGGCTGCTTCCCCTTATTTTTAACAGGGAATAGGGCACTCTTTCCTCCAGAGATCTTTTGGATACATTTATCCAGATCCTCGCCAAACAAGCGTTCTCCATGGAACGGAAAAGTGCGAGTAGCCTTTTGCATGGCGTCTCTGCAGACCAGTTCTTTAGCCACAAGACTCTGCGCATACGGATTGACAGTAACGCAAAATGAGACATCTGCTGGATTGAGTGCTTCAATGCGTCCACTGCAAAACATAAAGCATGAGGAATCGCCGACCATTCCTCTGCAGATTCCTCCTGGCAAGGTAGGCCTTTTACCAACCTTTTAAAACGATCCTTTAGGGATTGGCAAATCCCAATTGCTGCAACTGCTGGCTGAACTGCTGCACCAGCCACCAAAAAAGGGGCTTTCAATAAGGACTCTAGCTTTTTATCAGCCGGATCCTTAAATACCTGGGCATTATCCACTGGGCAGGTTAAACTTTTATTTACTGAAGAAATGGCAGCGTTCACCAAAGGTGTCCCCCATTTTTTCCTGAACTTTTCCTCCATAGGATATAAGATAGAAAACCTTTTTGGAGGCAAGTATATCCTGTCAGGAAGATCCCAGTCCTCGTAAATCACTTGCTCCAGTAATGGATGCAAAGGGAACGCTTGGGAAATTTGCTGAGGTCGCAAAGATCCCAAAGTAGAACAGGAGAGTCCAGACTCCTGAACCAAGGGTAACTTAAACCCAATTCATACCATCTCAATCAGAGATTGGATAAACAATTTTTTGGAATGGAAGGCTGAAATTGGCTCTTCAGAGCCGGAGTCCTCTGCCGAGGATTCTTCAGCCTCTCCTTCCTCCCGGTCTTTTATGACCACCTCTTCCAAATCCTCCACCCACTCTGGTTCCAGATCACCTGGACCCATCTGGCTATAAGAGTCCTGGTGCTCTAGTGACTCTCCACTTGGCCTAGGCTCAGGGGAGGGAGATCAGTTACGCTTCCTCCTCCCTGTGTTATAGAGGCAATCATGCCAGCTATTTTGCCTTCAAGGCCTGCTAAGGCAGATGCCAAATCATCCTTTGTAACATAAGCCGAGGCAGGTATATTGGTAGTGGCCACTATGCCTGACAAATGTAATGGCTCAGCCAGGCCAGATGCCGCAAGTCTTTTGGGAGAAACTGAGGCTGCATCAGCATGGGGTTGGTCTCCTGTTTTTAAAGGAGGTACTCTTACCCCTGTGCTTGCCTTGTTCCCTATACCTCGTTTTCTAGAAGACATTGCTTACAAACGAGGAAGAAAGAGTACTCCCCACAACTATAACCAGCCTTTAACCTGTCACAACTGTGTCCAAGACCTGCAGACTCACGTGCCCAAATATCGCTCTGTGCTGTCCGCGCGCACGCCAGGTGTTCTATCCTTTTAAAACCTTAGCGTGAGAGTAAGCGTGCGCCCACATGCGCCGTTCTGATGCACGCGGCGCATCTGTGACGCGCACAGCAGCGCCGCACGTGCACACCGATGGCGGGCACACCAGGGGCACACACACATGCCATACGCATGCAGCGCATGCGCACACCCGCGCACGCCTGACCCAAATGCGCGCCATACCGGTCAACTGACACAGGTTTAAGGTTTACCAGCAGGTTCTTTTTACAGGGAAATATATATAAAAAATTCCCAAAGGGAGTACTCACCGTCCCAAGCAGCAGGGCCTGTTTTACCAGGCTCAATCTTCCCCCATCACGGCGGGTAGTTCCTCTGAGGACCTTTAAAGACCGAGTCCCCCATTTCTTGGGGTCCACACCCCTGGACCTGTAAAGCACCCTTTCTGGTTTACCTTGGGCAAGTTTGACCAGGAATATCAAACTTAATATCAAACTTAAGAAGGGTCCTGCGCCTATATAGGACACATTACAAGCAAAACCTCGCTCTTGAACCGAGGCTCGGGTACCATCCACTTTAGCTTTTGTTATGCCATCCGAATGGATCCGATTATCCATGATCATCACCTTCAAGACACTGAGGTACTTCCGGTATAGGAGGGGTTATATGGGAGGAACCGTCTTACTATTGGTTGCCAGTGTCCAATCACCTAAAGGTAAGCGTATAACCCACATAGTCATTATTATGGTGCTCTGTGTCCCGTGATGTACGATAAAGAAATTTTGTTTTTTCTTATTTATTTTACCCTTTATTTTTTATTTTTACACTGTTTTAAAAAAAAAAAAAAATTGTGTCACTTTTATTCCTATTACAAGGAATGTAAACATCCCTTGTAATAGCAAAAAAGCATGACAGGTCACATCTCATATCTACACTAAAATTCAATAAAATAAAAAAAATTGTCATTAAAAAAAAAGATTAAAAAAAATGTTCCTTTAAGAGCTACGGGCGGAAGTGACGTTTTGACATCGCTTCCACCCTGCAATGATATGGAGACGGGTGGGGGCCATCTTCCCCTCACTCGTCTCCATACCCAGCCACAGAGAGGACCCGATAGCCTCCGCCGCTGCTGACGGCGCCGGTAAGCAGAAGAGGGCACTGGAGCGAGGCGGGAGGGGCCCACTCCCACCGCCGATAAAAGTGATCTTGCAGCGAATCCGCGGGTGAATCTGCGGCAGAGACCATTTTTATCTTGCAGCGGACCGCCGACCAAACATGAGGATACCAGCTAGCTGCTGCCATAACAACGATATCCTCCTTCAAAGTAAGGACGTATATCGGCATTCAGCGGTCCGAAAGTGGTAAAGTTATTTAAATTAAATCTGATTTTTTTTTATGTTTCTGGTGTTTTTGTTTTTTAAAGTGTTGACTCGGAAGGGGGAGTAGTCTTATACGGTCAGTATAGCCCAAAACAACTTCATACGCTGCCATTGGATAGTCCCAGCTGAGTGAGCTCCTCAGCCTTCTCCGCTTGTGTGCAATGTAATTGTCATCAAGAAATTGACTCCCAGCCAAGGAACTGACAGACACTAAGCCACTGTGCTGCCCACTAAATAAGAAAAACCTACCAAAGAACTTATACAATATAATAAAGTCATCATAAAGGTGGAAAATCACTTTAAGGAATTTGTTTTAAATCCCCACAATACTGAATACTATATTCATGGAAAATGAAGTACAAAGAAATGGGATGATATTAGACCTGCCAGGTATGAGGTACTTTGAACAACAAAGATAATTGTATTGTTAGCTGGTATAAATGAAACATCCAGAATGATTGTCGGCTCTTACAACATATGATCAGCTGATTACTTATTTCCTGGAACAATCCCGACACAAACAGTACAACACACCAATCAGAATCTGATGATGAACAGACGGTGTACACTCCTTACCTTTCTTTATGAATATGACATAGAGGAAACCCAATAAACCCAGAAATAATGTACACAGAATTGTGATGATCACAGCGATGATAATGGCTCCCGAGGTATCTTCTTTCTCTGTAATAATGAAGAACAAAACATGATGTGGAAGTAGAAACATTTCCCAACATGAAAACCTCAATGATTACCGAATGTATCTGAACTGAGAGATATCTCCACACATCTCACCAACCTCACCAGACGCCCTACAGCACCGATGTATGACAGCGAATACATGGAAATCCTGGTTATGGTGTTACAATACCAAAAAAAATTACAATAAAATTATCAATATTAGAAACTGTAGACACAAAACCCTGATATTCAGTTTATAAAAAATGTATAATATTATATATAGTGCTTCTGTGATATAAATGCCACCACACATCATGTATAAAATGTCAGAGGGGAAATAAGATATTGAATGATGTGATAGGGATTGCGGCCGGCACCTTCAGTAATCCTGTATGGGGATAATTCCATACACAAGTGTGATTAGACCTCCTAAATTCCGGGGTCCATCAATCTGGTAAAGATTTTGGCGCTGTCAGTAGAGAAGAGTGATTCACTGTGAAGTCTTACTTCTTATGTTGAAGACAGTACAATGAACTGGAGGATCCTGTAATCCATTATATACTGTATATTAGGACATTATACACATGGTGTGTGGTGGCAGTTATTATTCTATGTATGAAGGAGGGAAGGACGGCTCCCTTCATGTGAAAAGAGCCTCCTCCAGACCGCCCCGATGATACAACTCTCAGTAGATGGACGATGTGTAATCTGGTCAGAATCATTAGGACAGATTTTGAGTGGAAGTTCCTACAGGTACAGGAGGATGAATCCCAGATTATAGAACTATTACTGGAGTGGAGAAATGATTGTACCCTTCCACAGTCCATACACCCAGATATTCAGAAAATGCTCCCAGCTATGGAGTGATGGCTCCCACATTTCTAGAGAGAATCCAATGCCCTAGATAGACAGTATTCCTGGAAGAAAAGAATGGAGAAGTTGGACCTCCAAATTACCTAGATCCCCTTTTATACATGCTAAGTAAAATGTTGCTCTGTGTCATTAGGGATGGGCTTTATGTTCGGGTCGAACGCGAGTTCGACTCGAACATTGGCTGTTTGCCCGGTTGCCGAACAGCGAACAATTTGGGGTGTTCACGTCAAATTTGAAAGCTGCGGAACACCCTTTAAAAGTCTATGGGAGAAATCAAAAGTGCTAATTTTAAAGGCTTATATGCAAGTTATTGTCATAAAAAGTGTTTGGGGACCCGGGTCCTGCCCCAGGGGACATGGATCAATGCAAAAAAAAGTTTTAAAAATGGCTTTTTTTCGGGAGCAGTGATTTTAATAATGCTTAACCACTTGACGACCGCCTCACGCTGATGTACGTCGGCAAGGTGGCACGGACAGGCAAAATCACGTACATGTACGTGATTTGCCTTCCGCGGGTGGGGGGTCCGATCGGTCCCCCCCCCGGTGCCCGAGGTGGTCGCCATTTCTTCCCGGGCGATGAGAGGTGAGGGGGCGGCCATCCATTGTTGGCCACCCCCTCCCGATCGCTCCCGGCGAATGAAAATGCTTCCTTTCCCTCTGTAATGTAAACAGAGGGAAAGGAAGTGATGTCATCTCTCCTCGAGCCGTTCTTTTCGTCGCCGCGCCGAGGAGAGAAGACATCCAAGTAAGTCTGCACAACACTACACATTCAGTAGAACACGCCAGGCACACTTGTCACCCCCCATCACCCCCCGATCACCCCCTGATCACCCCCCTGTACCCCCTGTCACTCTGACACCAATAGCATTTTTTTTTTTTTTTGCATTGGTGTCAGTTTGTGTCAGTTAAAAGTTTTAGGGCAGTTAGGTTAGCCCCCTTTAGGTCTAGGGTACCCCCCCTTAGGTCCAGGGTACCCCCCTAACCCCCCCTAATAAAAGTTAACCCCTTGATTACCCCCCGTCACCAGTGTCGCTAAGCGATCGTTTTTCTGATCGCTGTATTAGTGACACAGGTGACGCTAGTTAGGGAGGTAAGTATATAGGTTCGCTGTCAGTGTTTTATAGCGACAGGGACCCCCATATACTACCTGCTAAAGGTTTTAACCCCCTGATTGCCCCCTAGTTAACCCTTTCACCAGCGATCACCGTATAAGTGTTACGGGTGACGCTGGTTAGCTAGTTTGTTTTTTGTAGTTTATTATAGTTTATTATAGTTTTAGGGCACCCGCCGTTTATTACCCTATAAATGTTTAACCCCCTAATTGCCTGGCGGTGATAGAAGTTAAGTTTTTAGGATCAGATAAGGTCTGCGTCGCCCCAGGCAGCGTCAGGTTAGCGCCAGTACCGCTAAAACCCACGCACGCAGCATACACCTCCCTTAGTGCTATAGTATCTGAGCGGATCGATATCTGATCCGATCAGATCTATACTCCCCAGCAGTTTAGGGTTCCCTGAAACGCAGTGTTAGCGGGATCAGCCCAGATACCTGCTAGCACCTGCGTTTTGCTCCTCGGCCCAGCCCAGCCCACCCAAGTGCAGTATCGATCGATAACTGACACTTACAAAACTCTAAGCACACATAACTGCAGCGTTCGCAGAGTCAGGCCTGATCCCTGCGATCGCTAACAGTTTTTTGGTAGCGTTTTGATACAGTCGCCAACAGTCAGGAGCTTTTTTGCCTGTGAGTCTCACTAGTGTACCCCTAAATTTAGAGCCCAAAATGACAAATCGAAGGTACACTAGTGAAGAGGCCTACAGGATTCTGAGTATGACAGATAGTGAAGAGGAAGTCACTCATCTGTCAAGTTCAGGCTCAGAATACGATCCTGTAGAGGACAGCGGCTCCATGACAGATAGCTCTGACGACAGAGTTGTGGTCCCTGCTAAGGTCAGGCGTACCAGACCCCAAACTTCTTCTTCTGTCCTTGAAGTGCAAGAACCGCAGGGCTCTCGTATGGAGCAGAGAAGTACTAGCGCCGCTACTCCTTCTGGTGAACTGGCAAGCACCAGCGGCCTAGTACACCCTGGTCGTACATCCAGCACTGCAGTATCACGTGGTGACGTGGCGAATCCCATAAGTGCAGTTCAAGCTGGCGAGGTGGCAAGCACTAGTAGTGTCCCGCTGCCACCAAGAAGACGAACACAGGCCCGTCGTGCCCATAGTGCCCTTCCTGCTGCATTGGCCAATCCGAATTGGGAACCTTCCACTTCTGCAGCACCCGTACTTCCCCCTTTCACTGGCCAACCCGGAATTCAGGTGGAAACAGTTGACTTTATGCCACTGGATTTTTATTCACTGTTTTTCACCGAAGATCTCTATAGATCTATTGTGGACCAAAGCAATTTATACGCTGGTCAACACATCGCCACTAATCCCAAGTCCTCCCTTGCCAGAGATTGGAAACCAATTACGGTCTCCGAATTTAAGACCTTTCTGGGCCTTTCCCTCCTCATGGGGTTGAATAAAAAGAGTGAGTTGCGGTCATATTGGTCCACTGACCCAATTCACCATATGCCCGTGTTCTCTGCTTCAATGGCCAGGGCACGATACGAGCAGATTTTGCGGTTCATGCACTTCAACGACAATGAACTCTGTCATCCTCGGGGAGACCCTGGATACGATCGGTTCTACAAAATTCGGCCCCTCGTAAACCACTTCAACCAACGTTTTGCAGACTTGTTTACCCCCCATCAAGTTGTCTGCGTTGATGAGTCCCTGATTAAGTTTTCTGGCCGCTTGTCATTCAAACAGTACCTTCCCAGCAAGCGTGCCAGATACGGGGTCAAGATGTATAAGCTCTGTGACAGGGCCACAGGCTATACATGTAGATTTATGGTTTACGAGGGAAAAGATAGTCACGTAGAGCCGACAAACTGCCCTGACTACATAGGAAGCGCTGGCAAGATAGTGTGGGACTTGGTGTCACCCTTATTCGGAAAGGGGTACCACTTGTACGTGGACAATTATTATACGAGCGTGCCACTTTTTAGTCACTCGTTTGATCAGCAGATTGGAGCATGTGGCACCGTGCGACCTAATCGCCGGGGCTTTCCCCAGCGGCTTGTAGATTCCCGTCTTAGGCTGGGGGAGAGAGCCTGATTGAAGTATAATATTTTGCTCGCTATGAAGTGGAGGGATAAGAAGAATGTTTTCGTTCTCACCTCCCTTCATGCAGACACGACGACCCAAATTGCTACGGCGACTGGTGTTGTGGAGAAACCCCTCTGTGTCCACGAATACAACCTTAATATGGGAGGGGTGGACCTCAACGACCAGTTGTTGGCGCCGTACTTAGTTGCCCGTAAGGCCAGACGCTGGTATAAAAAAGGGTCTGTATACTTATTTCAATTGGCATAGCTGAATGCTCATGTGCTATACAGAGCTTCAGGACAGACTGGATCCTTCCTTAAATTCCAGGTAGAGATCGTCAGAGCCCTTCTGTATCCAGACGGTGCTCTACCTCACCTTCCCCAACCAAATGCAGTAAGCCGGCTGCATGAGCGGCATTTTCCTTATGCCATCCCGAGTACCCCTACCCAACGAGCCCCCCAAAAAAGATGTCGTGTCTGCAGCAAGCGCGGATTTAGGCGTGACACCCGGTATTGTTGTCCCCTCTGTCCTGGCAATCCTGGTCTTTGCATGGGTGAATGCTTTGAACGCTACCATACATTAGTTGAGTATTAGCGTAGGGTTCAGCACTGCACAGACTAGGAACACTAACACAGGGTCTCCCAAGATGCCATCGCATTTTGAGAGACCCAAACCTGGAACAAAAGTTACAAAAGTTAAAAGTTACTAAAAAAAAGTGTAAAAAAAAAAAATTAAAAAAAAATTAAAAAAAAATAAAAACACAAAAAAAAATATAAAATAAAAAAACCAAAAATAGTTGTTGTTTTATTGTTCTCTCTCTCTCTATTCTCTCTCTATTGTTCTTCTCTTTTTTACTCTATTCTATTCTGCAATGTTTTATTGTTATTATGTTTTACCATGTTTCCTTTTCAGATTTTTCATACTTTACCGTTTACTGTGTTTTGTTGGTAACCATTTTATTGTTTTCAGGTACGCCATTCAGTTGCAGCGCGGATTTATTTATCTTGACAGCAACAGCGTTTGCTCCCACGATATATAAAGCCGTGACTCCAACGCTGTCGGAGGTGATTTCACCACCACAGTTACATACTTCAGCATATATGCCGAAGCGTGGGGGCAGCAGTGGGTGGAGGAGCAATTTGCTCCTGCCTTTTGCGGGAGGATGCCCCCATGCTTCGGCATATATATATTTTAGGCACAGGTTGCGTTAAATGTTTTATTTTTTACTATGTTTTTTTTTTGTATTTGCTTTGCAGGTATGGTAAGTCTTACTGTTATACTGTAATGTTACTTTGTTTTATTGTTAACCATCATTTGCTTAGCAGGTACGCCATTCAGTTGCAGCGCGGATTTATTTATCTTGACAGCAACAGCGTTTGCTCCCATGATACATAAAGCCGTGACTCCAGCGCTGTCGGAGGTGATTTCACCACCACAGTTACATACTTCAGCATATATGCCGAAGCGTGGGGGCAGCAGTGGGTGGAGGAGCAATTTGCTCCTGCCTTTTGCGGGAGGATGCCCCCATGCTTCGGCATATATAAATGGTGCATGTATGCCCATCATTAGAAGTGGGTGGATGAAGGGAGGTATTCTAATGGTGGGCATACCCACCGATCAATATCTTTTTTTCGTTCAGCCCACAGGCTGCATGAAAAAAAAGTTTACAATATATGCCTAACAAGGACCAGCAACGTACTGGTATGTTGCTGGACTTTGAGTGGTTATACCAGAATGATGCCTGCAGGTTTAGGTATCATCTTGGTATCATTCTTTTCAGCCAGCGGTCGGCTTTCATGTAAAAGCAATCCTAGCGGCTAATTAGCCTCTAGACTGCTTTTGCAAGCAGTGGGAGGGAATGCCCCCCCCCCCTCCCCCACCGTCTTCCATGTTTTTCTCTGGCTTTCCTGTCCCAACAGGGAACCTGAAAATGCAGCCGGTGATTCAGCCAGCTGACCATAGAGCTGATCAGAGACCAGAATGGCTCCAAACATCTCTATGGCCTAAGAAACCGGAAGCTACGAGCATTTCATGACTTAGATTTCGCCGAATGTAAACAGCGCCATTGGGAAATTGGGAAAGCATTTTATCACACCGATCTTGGTGTGGTCAGATGCTTTGAGGGCAGAGGAGAGATCTAGGGTCTAATAGAGCCCAATTTAAAAAAAAAGAGTACCTGTCACTACCTATTGCTATCATAGGGGATATTTACATTCCCTGAGATAACAATAAAATTAATTTTAAAAAAATAAAAATGAAAGGAACAGTTTAAAAATAAGATAAAAAAGCAAAAAAATAATAAAGAAAAAAAAAAAAAAAAAAAAAAAAGCACCCCTGTCCCCCCCTGCTCTCGCGCAAAGGCGAACGCAAGCGTCGGTCTGGCGTCAAATGTAAACAGCAATTGCACCATGCATGTGAGGTATCACCGCGAAGGACAGAACGAGGGCAGTAATTTTAGCAGTAGACCTCCTCTGTAAATCTAAAGTGGTAACCTGTAAAGGCTTTTAAAGGCTTTTAAAAATGTATTTATTTTGTCGCCGCTGCGCGTTTGTGCGCAATTTTAAAGCATGTCATGTTTGGTATCCATGTACTCGGCCTAAGATCATCTTTTTTATTTCATCAAACATTTGGGCAATATAGTGTGTTTTAGTGCATTAAAATTTAAAAAAGTGTGTTTTTTCCCCAAAAAATGCGTTTGAAAAATCGCTGCGCAAATACTGTGTGAAAAAAAAATATGAAACACCCACCATTTTAATCTGTAGGGCATTTGCTTTAAAAAAATATATAATGTTTGGGGGTTCAAAGTAATTTTCTTGCAAAAAAAAATATTTTTTTCATGTAATCAAAAAGTGTCAGAAAGGGCTTTGTCTTCAAGTGGTTAGAAGAGTGGGTGATGTGTGAGATAAGCTTCTAAATGTTGTGCATAAAATGCCAGGACAGTTCAAACCCCCCCCAAATGACCCCATTTGGGAAAGTAGACACCCCAAGCTATTTGCTGAGAGGCATGTCGAGTCCATGGAATATTTTATATTGTGACACAAGTTGCGGGAAAGAGACAAATCTTTTTTTTTTTTTTTTTTTTTGCACAAAGATGTCACTAAATGATATATTGCTCAAACATGCCATGGGAATATGTGAAATTACACCCCAAAATATATTCTGTTGCTTCTCCTGAGTACGGGGATACCACATGTGTGGGACTTTTTGGGAGCCTAGCCGCGCACGGGACCCCGAAAACCAAGCCCCGCCTTCAGGCTTTCTAAGGGCGTAAATTTTCGATTTCACTCTTCACTGCCTAGCACAGTTTCGGAGGCCATGGAATGCCCAGATGGCACAACCCCCCCCCAAATGACCCCATTTTGGAAAATAGACACCCCAAGCTATTTGCTGAGAGGTATAGTGAGTATTTTGCAGACCTCACTTTTTGTCACAAACTTTCGAAAATTAAAAAAAAAAAAGAATAATACTTTTTTCTTGTCTTTCTTCATTTTCAAAAACAAATGAGAGCTGCAAAATACGCTCCATGCCTCTCAGCAAATAGCTTGGGGTGTCTACTTTCCAAAATGGGGTCATTTGGGGGGGGGTTTTGCCATCTTGGCATTTTATGGCCTTCAAAACTGTGATAGGTAGTGAGGAGTGGAATCACAACTTAACGCCCTTAGAAATCCTGAAGCCGGTGCTTGGTTTTCGGGGCCCCGTATGCGGCTAGGCTCCCAAAAAGTCCCACACATGTGGTATCCCCATACTCAGGAGAAGCAGCAGAATATATTTTGGGGTGTAATTCCACATATGCCCATGGCATGTTTAAGCAATATATCATTTAGTGACAACTTTGTGCAAAAAAAAAAAAAAAAATATTGTCACTTTCCCGCAACTTGTGTCAAAATATAAAATATTCCATGGACTCAACATGTCTCTCAGCAAATAGCTTGGGGTGTCTACTTTCCAAAATGGGGTCATTTGAGGGGGTTTTGTGCCATCTGGGCTTTTTATGGCCTTCAAAACTGTGATAGGAAGTGAGGAGTGAAATCAAAAATTTATGCCCTTAGAAATCCTGAAGGCGGTGCTTGGTTTTCGGGGCCCCGTACGCGGATAGGCTCCCAAAAAGTCCTAAACATGTGGTATCCCCGTACTCAGGAGAAGCAGCAGAATGTATTTTGGGGTGTAATTCCACATATGCCCATGGCATGTTTGAGCAATATATCATTTAGTGACAACTTTGTGCAAAAAAAAAAAAAAAATGTTACTTTCCCGCAACTTGTGTCAAAATATAAAATATTCCATGGACTCAACATGCCTCTCAGCAAATAGCTTGGGGTGTCTACTTTCCAAAATGGGGTCATTTGGGGGGGTTTTGTGCCATCTTGGCATTTTATGGCCTTCAAAACTGTGATAGGTAGTGAGGAGTCAAATCACAACATTACGCCCTTAGAAATCCTGAAGGCGGTGCTTGGTTTTCGGGGCCCCGTATGCGGCTAGGCTCCCAAAAAGTCCCACACATGTGGTATCCCCATACTCAGGAGAAGCAGCTAAATGTATTTTGGGGTGCAATTCCACATATGTCCATGGCCTGTGTGAGAAATATATCATTTAGTGACAACTTTGTGCAAAAAAAAAAAATTGTCACTTTCCCGCAACTTGTGTCAAAAAAGAAAGTATTCCATGGACTCAACATGCCTCTCAGCAAATAGCTTGGAGTGTCTACTTTCCAAAATGGGGTCATTTGGGGGGGTTTTGTGCCATCTGGGCATTTTATGGCCTTCAAAACTGTGATAGGTAGTGAGGAATGAAATCAAAAATTTACACCCTTAGAAATCCTGAAGGCGGTGATTGGTTTTCGGGGTCCCGTACGCGGCTAGGCTCCCAAAAAGTCCCACACATGTGGTATCCCCATACTCAGGAGAAGCAGCTGAATGTATTTTGGGGTGCAATTCCACATAGGCCCATGGCCATTTTAGCACCTCATGAAATGACATAGGCAGTCATAAACTAAAAGCTGTGTAAATTCCAGAAAATGTACCCTAGTTTGTAGACGTTATAACTTTTGCGCAAACCAATAAATATACGCTTATTAACTTTTTTTTTACCAAAGACATGTGGCCGAATAAATTTTGGCCTAAATGTATGACTAAAATTGAGTGTATTGGATTTTTTTTTATAACAAAAAGTAGAAAATATCATTTTTTTTCAAAATTTTCGGTCTTTTTCCGTTTATAGCGCAAAAAATAAAAACGGCAGAGGTGATCAAATACCATCAAAAGAAAGCTCTATTTGTGGGAAGAAAAGGACGCAAATTTCGTTTGGGTACAGCATTGCATGACTGCGCAATTAAAAGTTAAAGTGACGCAGTGCCAAATTGGAAAAAGACCTCTGGTCCTTAGGCAGCATAATGGTCCGGGGCTCAAGTGGTTAAAGTGAAACAATAAAAGTGTAATATTTCTTTAAATTTCGTACCTGGGGGGTGTCTATAGTATGCCTGTAAAGGGGCGCATGTTTCCCGTGTTTAGAACAGTCTGACAGCAAAATGACATTTCTAAAGGAAAAAAGTCATGTAAAACTACTATCGCTAGCGCTGGCTGTAATGAATTGTTGGTCCGGCAATACACATAAAAGTTCATTGATAAAAATGGCATGGAATTTACCCACAGGGGAACCCTGAACAAAAATTATAAAAAATAAAAAATGCATGGGGGTCCCCCTAAATTCCATATCAGGCCCTTCAGGTCTGGTATGGATATTAAGGGGAACCCCCTGCCAAAATTAAAAAAAAAATGGCATGGGGGCCCCCCTCAAAATCCATACCAGACCCTTATCCGAGCATGCAACCTGGCAGGCTGCAGGAAAAGAGGGGGGACGAGAGAGCGCCCCCCCTCCTGAACCGTACCAGGCCACATGCCCTCAACATTGGGAGGGTGCTTTGGGGTAGCCCCCCAAAGCACCTTGTCCCCATGTTAATGGGGAGAAGGGTAACTGGGTGACCCCGCCCCCTCTGACAATACGGGGAAAGCCAGAGGGAAGTCCCCGTGAAGTCCCCGTGCGTCAGAGGAGGGCGGGGTCACCGGGTGGCCCTGCCCCTCGTTATATAAGACATATCAGAAGAACCATATCGTCACACGGTGGAAGACTCCCACTGAGGCGGATCGTGCGGACGGAGCGGAGAAGAAGCTGGAGGAAGATGCAGGATGAGAAGAGCGGAGGAAGTAGATGGAGAAGAAGAAGATGGAGGAAGAAGAAGAACACCGAAGAAAGACCAGAAGAAAGAAGATGGAAGAAGAAGCAGAAAGAAGAAGAAATTAATAAAGGACTTGTCAAAAACTGTCTCTTGTGTTTTTTAGCCTTTTTGACACCTTTTTTGTGAAATGGTAGGTATACATTTGTACCCCATTACCAATTCACACGGGGGGCAGGATCTGGGGGTCCCCTTGTTAAAGGGGGCTTCCAGATTCCGATAAGCCCCCCGCCCACAGACTCCCACAACCACCGGCCAAGGGTTGTGGGGATGAGACCCTTCTCCCCATCAACATGGGGACAAGGTGCTTTGGGGGGCTACCCCAAAGCACCCTCCCAATGTTGAGGGCATGTGGCCTGGTATGGTTCAGGAGGGGGGGTGCTCTCTTGTCCCCCCTCTTTTCCTGCGGCCTGCCAGGTTGCGTGCTCGGATAAGGGTCTGGTATGGATTTTTGGGGGGACCCCACGCCATTTTTTTATTTTGGCGCGGGGTTCCCCTTAAAATCCATACCAGACCTTAAGGGTCTGGTATGGATTTTGAGGGGGATCCCCACGCAATTTTTTAAAAAATTTTGGCACGGGGTTCCCCTTAATATCAGGTCTGGTATGGATTTTGAGGGGGACCCCATGCTATTTTTTTTTTTTAATTTTGGTGGGGGGTTCCCATTAATATCCATATCAGACCTGAAGGGCCTGGTATGGAATTTGAGGGGACCCCCTGCATTTTTTAAAAATTTTGGTTCGGTGTTCCCCTGTGGGAAAATTCCATGCCGTTTTTATCAATGAACTTTTATGTGTATTGCCGGACTGAAAATTCATTATAGCTGGCGTTAGCAATAGTAGTTTTACAGTAGTTAGTAGTGATAGTAGCGATAGTAGATTTACATGACTTTTTTTCCTTTAAAAATGTCATTTTGCTGTCAGACTGTTCTAAACATGGGAAACATGCGCCCCTTTACAGGCATACTATAGACACCCCCCAGGTACAAAATTTAAAGGGATATTACACTTTTATTGTTTGACTTTAAGCATCATTAAAATCACTGCTCCCAAAAAAATGTCCGTTTTTAAAACTTTTTTTGCATTGATCCATGTCCCCTGGGGCAGGACCCGGGTCCCCAAACACTTTTTATGACAATAACTTGCATATAAGCCTTTAAAATGAGCACTTTTGATTATACGTGTTCGTGTCCTATAGCCTTTAACGGTGTTCGCGCGTTCGAGCAAATTTTTTGCCTGTTCGCATGTTCTGCTGCGAACCGAACCGGGGGGTGTTCGGCTCATCCCTAGTGCTCATTCACCCACAGCAGGAGGATGTGTCTGTTTTTTTTCTCTGGGACAAATATACTGGTTACATGGGTTAGGAAAGGGTAAATATATTTTGTTTTTCACAGACATGATGTCTCTAGTGAGTTCTGGAGTCTCTGTGGCCTATCATTGATTGGTGGAAGTTTCTGGAAGGAAGGTACCGAATGCAGCAGACTTCTCTTGGCCATATCAGGACGGGCAGGTGGACCAAAGGAGACAAAGTGAATTCCTCATATGTATAAGAGAGGACTTACAGTAGTAATCAGCCACCTTACTTAGTTCTGTGACAAGGATATCCCAGACTGGACTCTTCTTGAGAGAGGCCCCCTGACCTGTGAAGATGACTAGTTAAGCTTTGTTAGTGTTGGAGGCTCCTGAACATTCTGAGAGAAATGAGACCACCTGAAGGGAGATAAATGATGCCTATCTGTCTGTGCAAAAGAGAGTGTATGGTGTTAAGAGAGAATGGAAGGGAGAGACGTAGGCCTATACTGCCATCATGGAGGAGAAGCTGGCCAATACCTGATATCAGGGGTCAGTGAATGTTCTGTCCATGAAGGGAGGTAATGTCTGACAGACTGGAGGATGAATGTACTGAAGAGATATAGGCTTATGACCAGCTGCCACCAGAAGGAAGAAGGTGGCCAATACCTGATGTCATCATGACTCAGGGAATGTTCTACCCACAAGAGGAGATATTGTGTGAGAGCCTGGAGGACCAGTGTACAGAGAACGCTCCTCCAACATACAGGTTCATAGAGATCTTTAGTATAATCTTCTGGAAAGGATGTCGATGATCAGAACATTGTGAAGTGCTCAGAGTGGAGGGTATGCAGGAAAATTGCTCCCAACTTGATAATAAGACCCTAGGATTGGTGGGTGCACAATGACCAATCATCACCCATGCATGGAGGAGCCTGACCATCATATCATCATTGGTTGAGCCACCAGTGTGAGTGAATTAAGGTTTCCCAGTGGTGATCTGGTGGCATTTCTTGGTGCTTAGAGTCTGACCACTTCACCCAACCAATACCTCACCTGTTATATGACAGACAGGTTGTGTTAGTTATTCTGAAGTCTATAGTATATAATGTAAAATAATAAGAGATATTACTGACTTGTCACGGTGAGGGTGACATTCCTGGACAGTTCAGTCTGAAGAGATCGGTGGCTGATAATACAGGAATAGATGTTCCAATTGTCCTCTATTTCGGGGTTCAGGGTCAGTAGACTTGTCTCATTGTACGTCCCGTCTGAATTCTCATCAACTTTCTTCCAGATCTCCAGGACCTCACATTTAGATGAACCCTTATCATATTGAACCCAGCGCATTAAAATATTTTTTGGGTAAAAATTGTAAACTTTACACATCACCGTCTTCTCCGTCCCCAGCTCTATGGTTGGTTTTTCTGGTGTCACATAAGCCGATGGAAGAGCTGTACAGAGAATAATCATTATTGTTCTAATCTGTAGAAAATATAGAGATCACATCCACAGACTGTGTAGAGCAATTGTTCTCAACCTTTCTAGTGCCGTGACCCCTTGATAAAATTTCCCAAGTTGTGGGGACCCCTAACAGTTAAATTATTTTCATTGGTCACGTTTGATGGCACAGTGGCGGCATTTGCTGGCACAGTGACGACAATTGATGGGCACAGTGGTGACAATTGAAGGGCACAGTGGCTGCACAGTGGTGACGTTTGCTGGCACAGTGACAACAATTGATGGGCACAGTGGCTGCGTTTGGCACAGTGGCAACAATTAAAGGGCACAGTGGCTGCGTTTGATGGCACAGTGTCGGCGTTTGCTGGCACAGTAGCGACAATTGATGGGCACAGTGGTGACAATTGATGGGCACAGTGGCTGCATTTGATGGCACAGTGGCGGTGTTTGCTGGCACAGTGGCGACAATTGATGGGGACAGTGGCTGTGTTTGATGGCACAGTGGTGACAATTGATGGGCACAGTGGCTGCGTTTGGCACAGTGGCAACAATTAAAGGGCACAGTGGCTGCGTTTGATGGTGTGTTTGCTGGCACAGTGGCGACAATTGATGGGCACAGTGGCTGCATTTGATGGCACAGTGGCAGCGTTTTAATGGGGTTATTTTTTCAGTTTGTTTGCACCCCCACCACTGATTTATATATAAACGTCCCGGTTGGTTCCTCAAAAGTGGTTATTCCGTGCCAGTGCTAGATATACAAAGTGTATAGCACCCAAACATGTATCTAGCACTGGCATGGAATAACCACTTTTGAGGAACCAACTAGGACGTTTATATATATAAATGATATGTACCATAATAAAAAAAATTTTGTCATGTCAGCATTTACTGTGTGTCTGACTTACCAAAAGTCACAGGTGTTCTTAGATTCAGCAAGTGATGTTTCGTCGCTGCCCTCTTGGTACACTCGTCCGCAGCAAGCGGACTTCAGTGGGTGTAGAAAGATGTCCGCTTGCCGACTTCTAAGTGTAGCCGGACGAGAGTACCAAGATGGCGGCGATGGAACGTCACTTCCGTGCGGCCTCTCCTCTCCAGGAAGTGACATCTCGCTGGCCGAGATAGACAGACTCCGGCAGTAACTTCGGGTCCATCTCGGCCAGCATTCACGACCCCCTGGCGAATCGGCAATCGATCCCCCAGGGAGTCGCGACCCCCAGGTTGAGAACTACTGGTGTAGATTATACCAAGAAGAACCCATTGTAATGGTGTGTAGAGCTACCCCCACAGGGGCCACAGATATTAACTGGTTCTTTCTCAAACAGTACAGAGACTGCTAGTCACCCAAGCAACATTCCATTCACTCTGGCTTCAATAAACAGTCTAGGGGGGTGTCTTTTTTTGTAGTTTATTGCTTGTAAATTTTGGGGCAGGAGCGGAATTGGGGCATGGTATACTTCAAAACAATTAGCAAACAGCAGTTGGAGGACAGCCTTCTCCTTAAAGAATATGTTCCCCCAATTTTTCCTCTTCCTGATACAGTATGTGGCTGCTGTCCCATGTACTGGTATGAGAAAGTCTTCTGTTCTCTTTGTATTGCTTCCTTGTGAAATATGAAATCCCTGGTGATCCTGCCAGTCCCACCGCTTTTCTATTAAAAGCTGACTACTAGGCATGTGTGGTCAGTTCTCGGCCTGCTCTCCTCTAACGATCAGACCTGTCCTGAAACTCCCCGTGTCATTCACTGGGAAGATCATTGTCCTGCTGTTAGATGTTAAGTAAGCTTGACTAAAGAACATTCTATTCCCTCACAACTGAAGTCGGGACAAGTGTCTTCAGCATCTGGTCACCTTGTGCCAATGGACAACTGCTGGTACACAGTGAAATCATTAGAACATTGCACAGTCACAGGGATCATTTTAGGATCTTTAGTCACAAGTTCCCAGGACAGCTGCATATCTTCCAGCTGACTCCAGACACAATCCAGTGAGTAAGACTCTCCTTCTCTAAGCCAGATCCCTTTGGAGAAGTCCTGCAGTTAGTTCCAGGTTATTTCCAGGTCCCAGCTCTGCCACTGCTGAGACCTCTTAGAACAGTGACCCATTCCATAAGCTTCCTCCGGGGCAACAGCCCCCACTGAGGTTGGGAGCTCTTCTTGTTGGTTAAAGGCTATCTCTTCAGGGCTCCAGACTATTTACCAACCTCCCAGCCACCATCTGGGCACACCTTCCCAGGGATTGGCTAGGCCCAGATCAATATTCACGATGGTTTTTTTGAATCCTTACTCCCTAAGCTCTAGAAACGTCTTCTAGAGGCAGGGGAAGCCTTCAAACCCCTTGCTTGGGAAACCCTGAACAGACCAGACTAAACAATCACTGCTCAAAGGAGCCAAAAACAACATTTACCTAGCATCCTAACTAGGAGGTGATTTGGATGGAAGTGACACAAGAGACCTCTCCAGTCAGTAGACAGGTCACTGGGCTCCCTCTAGTCTCTCACATCCACCACTAGAGGGAGCACTTCTCTCTGGGGGAGTTTCCTCATAAGGGCTGATTTACTAAAGCAGGACATACATGAATTGAAATTTGGCTGGCTCAGCACGGACTGCCCAAATGTCAACCCATGTATGGGCAGGCTGGTTGTACAGAAGTCAATCTACCAACTGACATAAAACAAAAGATATGCAATGCATGTAAAATGTATGGCAACACATTACAACGTTACAAAAATGCAATACAACGAGCATGCATTAATGCATGCATTGTGGTGTTTATGGGCTCTCCGGAAGGTTCACTTCAATGTTCCAATGATATAATAAGAAAATTCCTCTTTATTTATTTCATCTGCACATGATTGGGTATTCAATGTGATCACAGCGACAATTTGGGTGAACATTCTAAACTCCTTTTGTAAATCAACTCCCAGTATGGGGGAAGGGAGGGGCAATGTCATTGTACCCGTCACTTACCTGACACCTGTAGGGTGGCTCTACCTTCTGCACTATTCGGAGTATTTATCACTGTACAGGTGTATACCCCTTCATCAGAGAACTGGACCTGGGGGAGGTGGAGCTCGGCGTTTCCTTTCCGGATCTCCTTTGGCTCAATATAAGATCCCGGTCTGTATGACGTCTCTTTTTCATCAATATAGTTATACACATAGTACTCAGTGCCATTCTCTGATGTCCTCTTCCATTTTATTGAAATGGCTTTCCCAAAATTTAGATCAGATATATCACAGTGAATGGTGAGATCCTCATCTCTCAGTACTGACACAACTGACGTCCTCATTGTCACCTTCAGAGCCCCTATAAAATATAAATAAAGTTTTGTGTTGAGTATTGAAATGATTTGCGGGAAGCTTCTTGTTTGCAGAGAATAATTTTACTTTCATGGAGAATGGCAAAGCATATCTTTACATCATGAGAAACAGGAACTGAACACAGGAAGAAGGTACAGTGCCCAAATGTATTTTATTGGGATTTTATGTGATAGACCAACACAAAGTGTCACATAATTGTGAAGTGGAAGGAAAATGATAAATGATACAAATAAATATGTGAAAAGTGTGGGGGGGGGGGGCATTTGTATTCAGCCCCCTTTACTCCGATACCCCTAACTAAAATCCAGAGGAACCAATTGCCTTCAGAAGTCACCTAATTAGTAAGTTAGTTAGTCCACCTGTGTGTCAATTAATCTCACTATAAATACAGCTGTTCTGTGAAGCCCTCAGAGGTTTGTTAGAGAACCTTAGTGAACAAACAGCATCATGAAGGCCAAGGAACACACCAGACAGGTCAGGGATAAAGTTGTGGAGAAATATAAAGCAGGGTTAGGTTATAAAAAAACCTCCCAAGCTTTGAACATCGGAGCTCTGTTTGAACACGGAGCTCTGTTCAATCCATCATCGGAAAATGGAAAGAGTATGTGTAGCGCTGGTAGATTTGTGATCTACCATCCGATAGGTAAATTTAGTAAATTGCTTGTTAAAAGAAGTTAGATTTGCGTCTGTTCCAGCTTGGCTAACGTTGCGTGTGTTTCCATACTGAGCCGGTGGGTGTCGTTGTTATCATTGGCTGGTGTTGGAAAGGCAATGTGTCGAAGCGTATGGGTGCTCTTCTGTCCCGGAGACAACTTGGTGGAGGTGGTCCTTCGAGTTGGATTCTGGGAGAGGGTATTTATGGGACAGACGCCATGTTTTAGGGTTTTTACAGCCACCTGCTGGCCCTCCTGGCCGACAGGTATGCGTTAGAGTGGTACCTCGTGGTCCTCTGTTCCGGAGGCTCGCGCCGCTGCGGCGCATGGGTGGGCCCAGAGGCTTGTCTGGGGCTTACCATAGCAGCCCAGGAATGGTCCTGAGCTGTCTATCCAGAGAGAAGAAGCTGGACAACCAAGAAGATCCCAGGGGAGGACCAGTCATGGAAGGATCACGCAGAGTGCTGGTCTAGAGAGGGCCTGGTGACTCGGTTGGAGGACGTATCCCAAAGTAACTTTACAGCATAGTATTGCCGGGTTTGGCTTAAAGGTTCAAGTACTGTGTCTGATGTTCACCGCAACACCTTTACATCCTGTGGCAGAGGATTTCAAGCAAGTCTGTGGCAGAGACTTTTGTTCGTGCTACGTACTGGCTGCTAGGCAACTGAGAGAGGCCTATCCAGGTGAGCAAAAAGTGTGTCCCACAAGGGGAGCGCATTCTATTGAAATATTCAACTCTAAAGGACATTTGCAAAGAATCCTACAGAAAGGTATTTGAGCTTCCCTGCAGTTTCCCTTTCGCCTTTTTCCTGCTACTTCCTTCGTTAATTGTTCAATAAAGCATTGAAAACATACTCAAGTGTTGGTGCTTATATCGTCCAGAGGTAAACTCAATGGGACCCCTAGACCCGGTGCCAGTGAAACAGAGGGAAGGAGAGTGAAGGTAACAGCCCGCTTAAATCAGCAGCTCCATCGAGAGTTATTGCTACATATCGCACAACTGCAAACCTACCAAGACATTGGCCATCCACCTAAACTGACCGGCCGGGCATAGACATGTGCACCGTCAATAAATTTGTTCTGTTTTGTTCCGTTCCGTATTAAAATTAATTCGTAATTTGTGTCCGAAATTCAATTCGGATTCGTACGAAATACGAATTTTCATTAGGTTCGTAAAATTTTCGTAACAATAACGAAAGTTCATTATGATAAATGTATGAGAAGTTCGTAAGCGAAATTTCGTATTTCGTACAAAATTTGTATGCATAAAAATTCGTGTTTCGGATCCTTACGAATGTGCGAATTTTCGGAAATTCGTATGAATTTCCGATTTGTACGAAACTAATTGCACATGTCTAGCCCAGCAAGGAGAGCATTCATCAGAGAAGAGCCAAGAGTTCCATGGGAACTCTGGAGGAGCTGCAGAGATCCACAGCTCAGGTGGGAGAATCTGTCCACAGGACAACTATTAGTCGTGTTCTCCACAAATCTGCCCTTTATGGAAGAGTGACAAGAAGAAAGACATTGGTGAAAGAAAGTCATAAGAAGTCCTGTTTGTAGTTTGTGAGAAGCCATGTGGAGGACACAGCAAACATGTGGAAGAAGGTGCTCTGGTCAGATGAGACCAACATTCAACTTTTTGGCCTAAAAGCAAAACGCTACACACCATCCCCACCGTGAAACATGGTGGTGGCAGCATCATGTGGTGGGGATGCTTTTCTTCAGCAGGGACAGGGAAGCTGGTCAGAGTTGATGGGAAGATGGATGAAGACAAATACAGGACAATCTTAGAAGAAAACCTGTTAGAGTCTACAAAAGACTTGAGACCGGGACGGAGGTTCACCTTCCAGCAGGACAACGACCCTAAACATACAGCCAGAGATACAATGGAATGGTTTGGATCAAAGCATATTCATGTGTTAGAATGGCCCAGTCACAGTCCAGACCTAAATCCCATTGAGAATCTGTGGCAAGACTTGAAAATTGCTGTTCACAGACGTTCTCCATCCAATCTGACAGAGCTTGAGATATTTTACAAAGAAGAATGGGCAGAAATGTCCCTCTCTAGATGTGCAAAGCTGGTAGAGACATCCCCAAAAAGACTTGCAGCTGTAATTGCAAGAAAGGGGGTTCTACAAAGTATTGACTCCGGGGGGCGCCATACAAATGCCCCCTCCCCCACACACTTTTCACATATTTATATGTATCATTTATCATTTTCCTTCCACTTCACAATTATGTGCCACTTTGTGTTGGTCTATCACATAAAATCCAAATAAAATACATTTACGTTTTTGGTTGTAACATGAGAAAATGTGGGAAATTTCAAGGGGTTTGAATACTTTTTCAAGGCACTGTACATCCTGTCACTACATTATATCAGTGGTCTCCAAACTGCAGCCCTTTACTTGCCTTTATATAGCCCTTGGGGCACTATTCCTCCCACTGATATGAGACATTATTCTGCCAAATGACACCAACATAATGGGACACTATTCTTTCCAATGATACTAAGTATGGGGCACAATTTTCCCCCCTTAATACCAAATGTAGTGATGTTTACTTCCATTATTGCCAGGAATATTTCCACTCCCGCTGGCCAGAGTTCGGCCCCACTAAAGTCTGAAGGACTATAAACTGGCCCTTATGCCGCGTACACACGGTCGGACTTTTCGTCTACAAAAGTCCAACGGACGCTGACGGACTAAAGCTGGCTGGTAATCCGATCGTGTGTGGGCTGCTTCGGACTTTCAACGTACTTTTTTAGCCTCAAATCCGACGTACTTTAGATTTGAAACATGCTTCAAATCTTTACGTCGTAACTACGACGGACCCCGAAGTCCGCTCGTCTGTATGCTAGTCCTACGGACAAAAAAACGACGCATGCTCATAAGCAAAAACTAAACGGAAGCACTCGGTCTAGTAAAACTAGTGTTTGTATTGTAGGTAGCACATTCATCACGCTGCAAAATCTGTGATCGTTGAATGCAGCGCATTTTATTTCTTCTTTACGAATGCTCTAAAGAACGAAGGTGTTTTGCTGTTCATAATCAGAGTTCTCCCAAACTGATTTCTGAATTCTTTTTCTCTTTGATCTCATGAATGATATAGTATGCTTTTTATAAACAATGTTTCCATACTAATAATACTTTTTCCCTTTTTTTTTTTTTTTTTTTTTATGTTTGTAAAGTTACCACAAAGAACCCATTATTCTTTTTTATTTTTTTTCTAGTGATTATTTTTTAATTTTTAGATAAAGTTAACCCAAAGCACCGTTTTTGTTTATGTATATATTTTTTTTTCAAGACTTACCACTTGAACATTCTTAACATTAGTAATGTATTTTTGGTGTGTTTTTTTAAAACTCAATGAGATTGTTGTCCCTTGTTAATTTAACATTGTGTGTAAAATCAATGATTTAAAAGAAAACACATAAAAGTCTTTTGCTAAACTCAAAAAAGATCCATTTATTCATGGTCAAAATAAAATAAAGAGGAAGTCAACGCTGGAAAAAGTCGGTGTACAAGAAAATTGGGATCTTGAGGAGTCCATATAAGAGGGAGCACAATCTGGTCCAAGAATCCCAGAGATCAACAGCACCAGCAGATGATCTAGATGTCCCCAGACTGTGGTCCTACAACAGCCTGCGTCTTCTGTCAGACCAGACTGAACCCAGGTCATCACTTTCTTCTCTTCCCTGCAGCCTTTCCTCCACGCTGCCCTGCAGCCTTCCCTGCAGCCTTCCCTGCAGCCTTCCCTGTAGCCTTCCCTGTAGCCTTCTTTTGAGGCTGTGGCTCTGGTGTTTCAGTTGTGGCAGGAGGAGGAGGAGGAGGAGGAGGAGGAGGAGGAGGAGGAGGGGGGGGGGCTGCCTCATGTAGTTGGGTGTTTTTGGTTAGCGTGCCCTGCAGCCCCTTATGGATTGTTTCCCCAAATAGGCGCTCACAAATGAGGCGCTGCTCCCAATCCATCTGAAGAAGCCTGCTGGCTAAGTAGCAGCCATAGGCTTCTTCCGCTTCGGGGGGGCTTGTTAAAAAACGGGTGGCCTGTTGCATGAGGCGCAGGGACGCGTCCTGTGTGACCATCCCCTTCCTGGCCCTTTTTTTGGGAAGGTGGAGGGGAGGCACTTGGGATTGGGTGAGGCTCCTACTGGGCCCAGCCACCTCACTTGGCCCAGCCACCTCACTTGGCCCAGCCACCTCACTGGGAGCAGCCACCTCCTGCCTGACACTGGGCCCAGCCTCCTCCAGGATGATGGTGAATCCGGCCTCCTCCAGGCTGTCCATGGGCCCGGTCTCCTCCTGCCTGCCACTTTCCCCACATTCCTCCTGGATGGACTCATCCTGTGTATAAAAAAAGGACAATAGTTTTAGTTTCTTTTTTTGGGTTCATCAATGACACACAGTTTGCTTCTCATGACTAGCAAATTCAATGTGAATACATCTCTTTAATAAAAGAGTCTAATCAGACACCCTAATTATTTCAAGCAGGTGCCAAACATATTTAG